>ML781490.1:101318-124707 GCA_009831015.1 Picea engelmannii
TCTGATTCAAAGTGCTATTTCTGTTGCTATTTCGTATATCATTTCTGTGTATTGTGAAGATTATGCTGGATATTTTACTGTTATTCTGTCATTTCTAGCATTTCGTTTCTGTTCTGCATATTTTATATATCTGGTATCTTACAGTTGGAATGGCTTGGTCATGTCTATAAGTAACTCTATCTCTGGTTCAAACACTTTAAAATTTGATGATGTTGTTGGTGTTATCCTTAGCAAGGAAATGCAACGGAAAAGCACAGGTGAGACATCAAGTAATGCGTTAAACATGGAGAACAGGGGAAGACAAAAGCATAGAGGAAAGGGCTATGGGAACCATAGGAATTCTAGGAAGGGAAGATCCAAATACAGACTAGTAAAGATAGAGTGCTGGAATTGTGGGAAGAAAGGATATGAATAAAGACTGCATAGCTCCAAAGAAATAAAGAGATGGATAGAAAGAGAAAAATCAGGAAGCAAATGTAACAAGTGATGTGTTACAAGATGCTTTGATTCTTTCTATAGATAACATTTCTGAATCTTGGGTAGTATATTCAGGGGCTTCATTTCATGCCACACCCCATAGGAAACATTTTTTAGATTATGTTCAAGGTGATTTTGGACAGGTTCATTTGGGTGATGATGCACCATGAAAAATTGTTGGAATGGGAAAGGTGAAAATAAAGAAAAGGAGTGGAAACCAATGGTTGTTGAAAGAGGTAAGACCTGTTCCATATCTAAGAAAAAATCTAATTTCAATAGGACAGTTAGAAAATGAAGGTTGTACATCCATATTTATAGATAAGGTGTGGAAGGTCACTAAAGGATCACTGGTGATAACAAAAGGAGAGAAAGTAGGTACATTGTATTTATGTACTAGTAACACCGACTCTTCTATCTCTTTAGCTTCTACAAGAGTGGATACAACACTGTGGCATCATAGGATTGGACACATGAGTGAGAAGGGGATGAAGATACTTCACAAAATAAATTTGTTTCCATATCTTAAATAAATTGATTTGGATTTCTGTGAGCATTGTGTTTATGGAAAATCGAAGAGAGTCATATTTCTCAGAGTCTGAAAAGAAAAGAAGAGTGAAAGGTTAGAGCTTGTGCATACAGATGTATGGGGACCAAATTAGGTATCATCTCTTGGCGGCTCTCGTTATTATGTTACTTTTATTGATGATGCAACTAGAAAAACTTGGGTTTATTGCATTTGAAAAAAAATGATGTTTTTGAAACTTTTAAGAAATGGAAAGATTTGGTTGAGAATGAGATAGGAAAAAGGTTGAAGTGTCTCATATCAGACAACGGAGGTGAATATTGAAGCAAGGATTTTTATGATTACTGTTCACACCATGGGATTCATAGAGAGAAGATAGTTCCAGGAACACCAAAAGAAAATGGTGTGTTAGAAATGACGAATAAGACAATCATGGAGCATGCAAGGAGTATGAGATTGCATACTGGTTTTCCCTTATAGTTCTAGGTAGATGCTGTAGATATTGTTGTTTACTTAATAAACATAGGACCTTCAAGCTCTTTAGATGGTGGAATTCCAGAGGAGGCATGGACAAGTAAAAAGGCAAACTATTCTTTTTTGCAGACTTTCAGTTGTGAAGCATTTGTCCATATTGATAGAGAAAATAGAACAAAATTTGAGGTAAAATCCAAGAAGTGTACCTTTATTGGATACTGTGTTAATGATTTTGGTTATCGGTTATGGGATTATGAAAATCAAAAAATCATTAGGAGTAAAGATGTCATATTCAATGAGAAGTTCATGTACAAAGATCAGTTGCGGGGAAAGAAACATGAAAAAGAAAAATCAAAATACATAGTTCTTGATGAGATCACTGAAAAAGAAATTCCAAAGGTACCAAAAAATCAAAATGTACAACAATAGTAGAAACGGGTACCTCAAACTTCTGCAAGTGTTTTTAGAAGATCTACCAGGTTAAGTAGACCCCCTGAACGATACTCTCCTTCATTGTATTATTTATTGTTGACTGATTCTAGTGAACCGTAATGTTATGAAGAGGCAATGCAGTTAGACACTAAAAAGAAGTGGGAGCAAGGAATGAAAGAAGAAATGGATTCCCTGTCAAATAACCAGAATTGGGACTTGGTTCAGTTTCCTATAGGAAAAAGAGCATTGCATAATAAATGGGTTTACAAGTTGAAGGAAGAAGATGGAGGTAAAAAGCGGTGCAAGGATAGACTTTTTGTAAAGGGGTTTGCAAAAAATAAAGGTATAGATTTTGATGAAATATTTTCTCTTGTTGTTAAAATGACTTCAATTAGGACTATTTTAAGTCTTGTGGCAGTAGAAGATTTTCATCTTGAATAGTTAGATGTAAAAAACCTTTTCTCCATGGAGATTTAGAGGAAGAGATTTATATGCAAAAACCACTTGGGTATGAGGTCAAAGGGAAGGAAAATTTGGTATGTAGGTTGAAGAAGAGCTTGTATGGCCTAAAGCAAGCTCCAAGATAGTGGTATTTGAAGTTTGATAGGTTTATGACATAACAAGGTTATAGTAGATGTCATTCTAATCACTGTGTTTATTTTAAAAGGCTAAGAAATGGAAGCTATATTATCTTTCTATTGTATGTAGATGACATTCTTGTTTTAGGTTATAACATGCAGGATATAAATGTGCTCAAGAAGAAATTAGATAATTCATTTGCGATGAAGGATTTGGGTGCTACAAAGAAAATCCTTGGTATGAGAATAACGAGAGACAGGAAAAATCACAAATTGACATTGTCTCAGGGTGAGTACATAGAGAAGGTGTTGGAGAGGTTTAGAATGCAGAATGCAAAACCAATTAATACACCTTTGGCCAACCATTTCAAATTAAAAAAAGAAATGTGTCCCAAGACATAGGAGGATATATAATACATGTCCAGGTTCCCTTATTCATCAACAATTTGCAGCTTGATGTATGCGATGGTTTGCACAAGACCGAATATTTCACATGTAGTGGGAGTTGTGAGTAGTTATATGAACAATCTAGGTAAAGAACACCGAGAGGTAGTCAAGTGGATTCTTAGGTATTTTAAATGTACCGCTACTCATGCATTATGTTTTGGAGGTTCAGATATTGTTCTACAGGGATATGTTGATTTAGAAATGGCAGGTGATAAAGATAGAAGGAGGAGCACCATGGGGTTTGTTTTTACTATAGGTGGAATAGAAGTAAGTTGGATTTCAAAACTGAAAAAGGTTGCTGCACTTTAAAAAATAGAGGCAAAGCATGTTGCTGCTACAAAGGCTAGTAAAGAGATGATTTGGTTACAGAGGTTTACAAAGGAATTGGGAAATAATCAAGAGAATAACAGGTTGTGCTATGACAGTGAGAGTGCCGTTCATATTGTAAAGAACTCAACCTTCCATTTGAAGACTAATCAAATACAACTCATGTACTATTTCATACGATCCATCTTGGAAGATGGACATTTGAAGTTGGAAAAGATACATATTAGCCAGAATCTTGCAGACATGTTAACAAAGGGAGTAACCAGGGAGAAATTGAGTTCTTTCTCAGTTTCAGTTGGTCTTCAAGCATGAAGGTGAAGATGAGAAATTTTCTAGGTCCAAGAAGGATCATAGTCCAACAGATACAACAATGGTGTATATCTTGAGATCAATCTCCAAGTGGGATATTGTTGGTTGTGGAGCCTTATTATCTTCCTGATTCAGAGGTTTTTGTTTTCAGGCGTGTTTATACCACATGAAGACTTTACACCCCAGAAAACTGTACACTCCTCCATGTGGGGGAGTTGTAGGGGGGGATTGCCCCCCCTGTGTGGTTCGAGGTCAAGCGAGCCCCTAAAATAAAAATTTCCTTGTAAATGTATATTGTAATTTCATAGTAAATCTGGACCGTTCATTATAAGGTCACAGATCAGATGGTAAAAGTTATGTTAGGGTTTTTTTTCCCTAGAAGGAAACCCTCTTTTATGAGGGAAATGCATTGCGACTATGTATCATTGTGAATATTGTATTATGAGAGAGGATACTATGAGAGAAAGAAGAGGAAGTTACAATGGGTATGTTGTAGGTTGTATCCCTTCATTGGCTGGATAATAAAAACGAAGGACCTGACAATTTCTCTAGTGGATGTAGCCCACACTGGGTGAACCGCGTATATCTGTGTCTCTATTGTATTGTGTATCTTCTTTGTTTTATTTCTGCATTTGGTTTTATTTTATTTCTCCACAATCTTGTTTTTCTAACACATAACCTTGATTGGTGCAACAAATACTTCTGACTCCAGAGATGGACCTTCCACCTCTCTTTTCTCTCTCAATCTATGTAATCTAAATGTTGCATGGATCATATTCATCTAGTGCTTCTTCTTCAACATGATAGCATGAAAGTAACTCTTTGACTGTCTATCTGTTTTGTTGTTGATATTCTGTCATGATTTCAACCTCCATTTCATTAGTAAATATCATTCCATGTATCAACTTCAGTGCTAAATCCATGTTGGGGTTCTCATGTTCAAATGAGAAGGTTATTACAAAGTTCTGCTGTAATGTTGTTCATTCTGTAGTACCTACGCACATCTCTTATTTTATGTACCAGTTCCATGGAATTCCTTCCAATGTATGGATAAAGTGATGAGGCCATTCCTATGGTGGTGTCATCCTCCATTGCACCTTGCACTTTTCCAATTGCTCCACTAGTTTTTCTTGTCCATCATACCTTGACATTTTATTACTCCCCTACTTTGCACCGAATCTAATGCGCAGTAGTCATTTACATTGATACCAGTTCTAAATATTTTCTTTGTGTGCACCCCACCATCTTGCAGGTGTAGCCTTGAGTGAAATATATAGGGATAAGAGCCTCTAATTTTATAATACTTCCTCTTTGTATTTTTTTAGAAATTCCTCTAGGTCTTTTACCCCATGAATAATTGGAGGTTATCTTATCTTTGTCCCAACCCATCTTACTACATATTCTGTTTTGGCGTACCTTCTTGTGGAAACTTCATGTAATTGTTGCCAATTCTCTAAACCTATATCTGAATAAGAAGCACATGATGCAATGCTTCTCCAACTGAGTACCCCATCTCCAATTGGGTTAACATAATATTCTTCTCGCACGGTGGTTCTGTACATTTGGTTTATTTTTTCCAGATCCAAACAAGTGGGTTCTACAAACCTTTCTCCTTCTAAAGGATCTAATGGTGCAATGAATCTATATTCACCTAATTCAAACATCATTTTCCTTGTCTTCAGGTTGATTATGTTCTGGTTATCAAATTCCCAATTCAGTCCAAGTAATGCTAGGTAAGGTGTTGTGCCATCTACTTTCTCTATTACTTTAAAGTCTACCATAGTGCACACTCCATCCAAATCTACTGTCACACCTTTAAGCCTTCCAATTGGTAGCACTTTGTGTTGATTTTCTAATTTCAGCTCGACATGTGAATAGCCTAGTGTGGGTTCTCCCATACACTTCCATGTCTTATTAGGAAAAACATTTACTTCAGA
This sequence comes from Picea engelmannii, assembly GCA_009831015.1. Taxonomy (NCBI): domain Eukaryota; kingdom Viridiplantae; phylum Streptophyta; class Pinopsida; order Pinales; family Pinaceae; genus Picea; species Picea engelmannii. The sequence goes on from ML781490.1 coordinate 106,823, forward strand.
TCCTAAATCTAGTATGATATCACCCATATTAAAATCTCTAATGTTGACATTTAGTCTGAATTCTCTACTTGTCCTTCTTCTTGTATGGAGATGATTCACTGTTTTCTATTCTAACTTTCCTTTTGCCTCCATGTTACATATTTCTAGCGGATTTTGTAAGATCTTAACAGATGATGGGTCATTTAATAGCTTAACATAGGATTGCAATTTTTTTTTTTATGGTACTTACTTGCTCTAAAGGTTGTCCTTTATTGGCATGGTCCATTGAAGAGGGAATATCGTACATAGGAGACTTTTGATTTTGCTGCGCGACTGATGTAGATGCAACATTTTTCTTGAGAAACTCCTTTTTGTCCTCCTTGAATGTTTCTTTTCTTTTTCTTTTCATGCATCACACTACTTTTCTGGCTCAATCTTATTCTTAACCCATTGGTGTTTCCTTGGATCTTGTTTTTCTGCGCCAGTTCCTGTCTTGGCTCCTTCTCAAGTGACTATATTGATGTTTCTCCCATCCTCCCTAGCTTCTGCAGAGATCCACTAGACATTTTGGATATTCTGGTTCCTTTTTTCTTGGATCTTCCCCAATAGTGTCAGACAGTCTTCTGTATCATGGTCTGTTGCATGACAATACATACATGTCACTGGTGGGAGTGGACATTCCCTTGGATAATGTCCTGGATTTTGGCAGTTGTGGCATACTATTGGTTCTCTACCTTGTCCAAATCCTCCTTTTCCTTGTCCTCCATCTCTATATCCACCTCGATCTCTTCTTGGTGTGTTGTATTGAGGCACTTGATTATACTGCACAGGGTTATACTGTGGTTTCATGTTGTTGTATTGTGGTTGCACATTATTATACTATTGCTGCACATTTTTATGTGGTGGTGGTACCTAGTTGAACTGAGGTGTAACTTGTCCTGTCATCATTTCTGCTTGCACCTTATTTGTATCTGAAGTTATTTCTCTCATCAACTCCATCGTCCTACAATATTTATCATCATGACCCACTGACTTAGAGAAATTGCAATATGAAATTTTGGGTACTGTCTTATACTTTTGCATCATTGGACAATGATATGGATCATGCCCATGTGTTTTACAAATTTTGCACCATGGTCCTCCTATTTGCAAATGATTTGGTACTCCTGTTTCCATATACTACAGGAAAGTTGGACATTCGTTCTTGTGGTTTCCTTCTGTCCTGCATGTGGTACACCAAACACATTCTCTTTTTTCTTTTCCCTTATTCTGGTTAAGCTGAAATGTTAGATTCTTTAGATCCTCCTTCAGTTCCTCTATTGTTGGATCTGTCTTCTGATACTGGTTCTCTTCCAGTTGTAAGGATGCCTGCAGAGCCTCTACCCGAGTTTGGAAATTTTGCTGTATTAATGGGTATTTAAAATGTGGTAACAATGAGTTCACAAATAGATCTCTATGTTTCATGTCAGTCATGGCATATTTCAACTTACCTTTGAGATGCTTAAACCTCTAATCAATATCCCAAATAGACTCACTTGGTTTTTTCCTGATTTCAATCATTTGATTCATGTATTGATCTTCTAAGATGGGCTTCTGAAATTAATTTATCAATAGTTTTTTTACGTCTGTAATAGTCCTTGTTACTCCTAGTGGACTATTTACATATAGGCTCATGTACCAATCCAGTGCGCAGTTTCTGAGCGTGATAACTAACCGTGGGAGTTTTGTATCTTCATATGTGATATGCTTTGCTTTCCAGATCTTCTCACAGATAAATACGTGCTTTTCAGGATCCTCTGATACCTCTCCCCAAAATTATGGTAACCTGATCGTGGGATCATGTCCTGCCATTTTAAACTATGTTGAACTACTACCTTTGCGTGGTGTACATATTTGACTGTTACTTCCTGAACTGGCTCTTCCAATTGTTGCTCCTTGTTTAGATGTGTTTCCTTCCATGAAAATTCAATTGTCTAAACGCTGGTGTTCTTTTTGGTGTGTTAGTCAGATATGGGGTTGTAAGTTCCACACTAATGATGACCTGGATTGGAGTTATGCCTTCTGTTCATGCCCTTGGCCTCCTATTTTCCTTTTATATGTTGCGCTCATGATTTCCACAATCTTCTCCACAACCAGGAGATCCTCTACCTCTTCCTCATCACTTTCCAATCCCTCTCTATCAACTATGGCTTTCTTCTTGTTATTCATCTTATATTGGTAGGGTACTCCACTATGCGTCTTTCCAACTGTTTCCATTATCTACTTTATCTGGTCTTCTTCCATCATTATTGGGTCCATGGACTCCTTCTTCTTTCCCTTATCCATCTCTTCCTCCATTTATTAGCTTCTTGTTAGTGCTTCCCCCCTTCCCCAATGCACGCAGAGAAGTTTAGCTGTCTGATTCCATGGTCATCACACTGTTGTTATACAATAAAATCTTGATTGAAGTATACAATGATCTGATATACCTACCTCTGGGTCCTTTTAGAAAATACTTCTCTACTGCACTGTAATACTTCGCGGTATCTATTGCAAATTTGATGATATCCTTGCAACAATGTTGTCTAACTAGAAATCTATTGCGTGCATACATTTGTTGTTAACTTGTTGTAAGTGTGCAATCTCCACAAGATTCCACTCCAGTTGTTTGATTCGATTTGTTGGGTGGTTGTATTTTAACCTCAATAGACACTCCTACAATAAATGTGAGAAATCATAGAAAAATACCTCATGCAAGTTTCTAAACACGTATTTGTCTAGATATTTGCACAGTGTTAACTTCAAGTTTCTATTATCCTTCTGTGCAAACTCAAGTTCCTTTGTTTTCAACCATCTTTCGATCTCTTCCCTTGTTGGATTCCATGGCCTAAACATTCCCTTCTATACCTTCATTCTCCACATATTTATTCCACAGATCGCTTCCACTCAATCCTATGCAGCTCCAACTGACAAAAGAACCATTTGTTGGGTTAGATCTCCCTTCTACTTCTTCTTGGGTTGACCTAGTTTCAGATTTGAACATGTTTCCAACAAAACCCTCTAAAACTATCGGCCTTCCTGGTAAACCAGAAGGCAACGCTGTGTGCAGTGCACACAGTGCAGTTTCACCCGAGATAGCTCTATGGGTGACTGTAATGCTCAATTTCTTGTAGTTTAGGCATAAGTGGGGATCTGGGAGTGTATTCTATCTTCTTCATGCATTAATCTTGTTATTCATTCAAATATTTCTAGGATTCATTAATATTTAGGATCATGCATGGATTCTAATACATCTAGTTAACAATTCATTCATATATAACCATTAACAATAAGTAATTATTCAATAAAGATCACATACAACACATGTTTTGATGTGGTTCACCCCCTCCTAGGCTACATCCACAAAGATTTGGCTTCTCTGCTCTTTTATTTAGTCTGCTGCAAAATATGGCGTTTCTTGCATTACATATTCACTCATACAATCCTGATGAAGTCAAGGAACCTATGTGAGGCAGACTAGATCACACCAAGCTCCTCAACCTGCGATGTAACCCTAAAAAACCTACCTTACTCGACTCTTCTATTTACTTAACCAAACAGACAGAACCAAACAATACACAAAAACACACCCCTTCCTAAACCTCCTAGGTTCTTATTTATACTATTTTACAATATTATAGCCGTTACAACCTTTGTCAAAAAAACTAACCCTAAAATGGTTCAGTTTGCCTGCCTCTTCCCATATGGATTTTCCTCTTACATGTTTCTTTTCCTTATTTTTCCGCATGCTGCTTTCTTGACAGCTGTTGTGCGTGCTCCCAAAATTAGGTCTTTCCTCAAAATAGGCCTGCGTCCAACACATTAGTACCAATCTTCTCTAAGATCTTGAATGGAACATATCATATTGGTCTTATCTTTTTATCTTCACCCTTGATTTTATCCTTGTTGATATGTAACCATACTTGATCACTAAATACGAACTAATGATCAAATCGATGTTTATCATGCCTCGCCTTATATTTGGCTTGGATTTTCTCCAACTATTTCTGTACTAGTTGATGTACCCGTTGGATCATTTGAATGAACCACTTAGCTTTATCTATATCATCTCATCCATCTTCTTTACTTGCTTCTTCAAAAAAAATTCCATAGTTGATTTAGGAAAGTACCCCAAACATACTTCAAAAGGAGTTTTCTAAGTAGAAGAATGCATGGCATGATTATAGGATTTTTTCATATAAGGTACTTTTTCATCCTATAACTTAGGATGCTTGCTGCAATATCCTCAAAGTAGATGTCCCAAGAAGCTCTTGAATTCTGTGGAAATAATTGGTTTTGGATAATTCACAATAACTTCTACTTTTGTAGGATCTTTCTTTAGTTGACCATTCCCTACAATGTAACCCTAATATACCAGAGAAATGTTTCCAAACTCACATTTAGACATCTTGATATACAACTTCTCCTTCTTCAAGAGTTCAAAAAATGTCTTGACATTCTTTATATGATCTTCCCATATTCAACTAAAGACCAATATATCATCTAAGTAGACAATGAAAAAATCATCTATGTAAGGCTTGAACACATCATTCATTACCCTCATGAATTTTGCAGGTGCATTGCATAACCCAAATGACATAACTAACCATTTGAACAAACCTTGCTTTGTTTTGAAAGCAATTTTCCATATGTCACTTTCTACAATTCTAATATGCTGGTAACCACTTCTCAAGTCCAACTTAGTGAAATAAACAACATTCTTTAATTGATCCAATAAATCATCAATTTGGTAAGAGGAGAATGGTTCTTTACCATAATATTGTTAAGGGCTCAAAAATCAATACACATCCTCCACGTGCCATGTTTCTTTAGAACTAATACAATAGGAGATCCATATGGAGAGGAGATTAGCCCAATGACTTCTTTATTGAGCAAATCTTGAAACTGCTTCTTAATTTTTTCATTCTCGATCACTAATGACCTATACATAATGTTAGCACATAAACTTGTCGAGGTCTTTAGAGGTGTATTTCCTACCTAGGTATGTAATTTTGTCTGTATTTCTTCCCTGTGCAGACCCGATTGTAATGTTTTCCTCTTGGCTTATGGTTTTCCTTCCGTTTGTCTTCATCTAGTTTTTCGACCTGTTTTTCTTGTCAGACCGCCTAAAAGACATCGACCATAAGCCTTTATGTTTTCCCTAGGGTTGATGCATTTCTCCCTTTGCCTCTGTCATTGATCCTCTTATTTTCCCTGAGCCTCTAACCAGTCACCCAAGTAATCATTCACATGCAGCAATCATGACCACCGAGCGCAACACTTAAAGTGGTTTGATGTAGACGCAAATTAGGTGAGCAAGCAAGTTCAGTCTTTAATGAAGGCAAGCAAGCACGAGAATCAGGAGTTCAAAATGTCGTAAAACTATTCAGCAAGAATCATGAAGTCCCGATTCATGAAAAAGTAAATCTAGGCCGTTCAATCATGGAGAGCCGAGGGTCATTGATCCAACATCATCGAACTTAGGAGGACCAGGAATCGAGAGTTTGGGGTTCTCGTCATAAAGGTGCATTCATAGCCCAAAGTCCCAAGACCCAAAGTGTCAACGTAATTTGGGCCATCCAATGAAAGGGAACACGTGGCACCCGATCTGAGGGATTGCGATTTCAAGATTCAGAGGTTTGAGCATGAATCACCTCGCGAAGTCGCGAAACATGAAATTGTGATGTGCCTATAAAGCTAGGCCCACGGTTATAGCCCGAGGTCGTATTGAAAGCAGGGCCAGAGAGGAAGTAGGCACCAGTCAAGTGACAGGTAGCTGAAGCATTCGAGGAGCCAATCATGGCCATCAGAAGCAGGGAAGATCCCAACATTGATTCAGATAGATTGTTTCATGGATTCGGGCATCGGGACATTGTGAATCGAGGGGAGTGAGAATTCCCGATACGAGAAATCCCAAAATTCCACTTGTTTAAAGCATGAGGTCACAATGCTCAGTCATGCATGGTGATGAAAGGGAGATGCATAGAGAATTGAAGTGCCCGAGTCAGTCACAGAGAGGAACTGCGTGGCCTCGAGCCACCAGAATTGACTCAAAGAAGTTGCATGCTCACCTGGACATTCATGGGTGTCAATCTCCTCCCTGATCCCAATGCAGTTAGTTAATGTAAGCAGGGGGTGGTAGTTGAAACCTCATTTCACCCCGTAAATGGAGAGCACGAGAGTGTCGACCGTGGAGGCAGGCTGTCAGCCCAAGGGCTCTTTGTCAATGAAGTTCTTTACAAATCCCATATTGATATGAGATTGCATCTGACAGAAGAATGTATGTGTAGTTTGACAGGAGAAGAAAAAGACGCGAAGCATTGAATACAGTGACCAGAGCACGCTTCTACAGGGAGCAAGTTGCTTTAAGTATATATACTCAATTTTTATATTTTGTAAAGGTCGATGGTAGAGCAAAGCTCCCGAAATGTAAAGTTTTAATAAACTCTCTGGTTATCTAGTTATGTATATGCATTTGAAACTTCTTGTTTAATGACAGTCAGCTTTATTAATTCCTCTTGTTTCCTTCTGACGCTGAAAGAGTTCATGGTTGAATGATTCACTTTAACTATTGTGACTGCATTATTATGAAAGTTTGATTATAGTGTTGTTATAGTTCCTTTTAGTTTCTATGAGATTTAAATTCAAGAAGTTCTTATGTTTAAATTGTTCCTCCTTGGGCTGCCAAAAGTCTTGATGTCCTTGGTAGACCTTTACATTTTCTTAGCGAAGTCTTCCTCCTACTCACCCTTACTACAACTTACTACCTGAAGTTAAACCAAGACCTCACCTGCTCATGCATATTAGTCCAATTTTATGAGTTAAAACGATATTTTCTTGAGACTATGCCCATTTGACCCTTTTAACCAATTTGTGACATAAAATCTGATGGGTATCATGCTTACCTCTGTCGCAATCCAGGGGTGAATTTTGGTGCTAACATTTCTGGCGCCATTGCTGGGGACGAAATTGAAGATTTTCCCTAGGATTAAACGACAAAGCTTACTAGTTCTGAAGGTGCATCAGAACTTAGTACATCAAAGATTGTAGCTGTGCATCTGGCAACTCCATTGATGCGAATCCACTGGTGACTCCACTGTTTCAGTTGTGGCTTCTAGAGGCAGACACACGAGGTCTACTCTGCAGTTGCCTTTCGCAACACCTGAAGCTGACCGAGAGAAAATTATCATAAAGGGAAAGGTCCCTCAAGAAGGAACTTCTACTGTTGAACCATGTATTTTTGATGTTTTTCATGGTCCTTCTTTAGAAATTCCAATTTCTGCTTCTCATTTCCCTATTATACCATCTGTTGGAGTTTCCAAAACTTTAAATTTTGGGAGTGTTCCTATTGAGTTTTCCCCTCCTGGTATGGGATTGGAGGGAAAATCCTTGTCACTCCTCTCTCCCATGAAATTGTACCTTGGTTTAGACCCAACGCCTTTGAATATTTTCCCACCCCGAGCTTTACTATCCCTCCTATTATGGTTGTTTTTGCGCAAAGAGAACCCCCTACTCCCTCAAGCCTTGTAGACTTTTCTTCAAATCCTCTGCTGTTTCCCTCTCCTCCCGGAATCTTAGTTGCAGTCTTCCCTGTTCGAACCCCATATCCTCCTAATTCTCCTCCACCTATCATCCCTATGGTAGGTGCTAATCCTCCTAGAAGCAGAATGGAGGCCATAGTGGATGCTAGATATGCCCCCCTGGTCTTGCCTCAACCTCTTAATGCCCTCCTAGTCGGTGGCTACCTTAAGAAACTGCCTAAGTTTATAGGGGAGGGAGATAAACGTAGAGGAGCACCTTGCAACTTTCTATAGATATGCTGATAACTATGTCATAGTAGACAAAGATGTGTGGATGAGGATTTGTGTTCACAGTCTTGATGGAGAAGCTAGGAAGTGGTTCAGAGCTCTGGATGTTGGATCCATCACTGGGATTGAGGATCTTGATGGTGTTTTGTTGAGATAATGGGGGGATAAAAAGTACTTCATGTATTATATCACAAAGTTCAGGTCCCTAAAGAGGAAAGAGGGAGAGTCTGTCTTTGACTTCTCCAAAAGGTTCAACAAGATGTACAATAAAATCCCTACTAAGATAAAGCCTATAGAGGCCTCTGCCAAAATTACCTATGCCAGTGCTTTTGATCTTGACTTATGCCTCCTATTAAAAGAGAGAAGAGCTACTTCCTTGGCTCACATGCAAGATGCAACCCTAGAAGTAGAGTCTAACATATTGGCAGTTGACTGACTCAGGAATAAGACTAATAGAGATAGAGGAAGGGGGAGAGTTGAAGCCTCAACCTCCAATTCCTCTACCCCCCTCCCTCAAATGGATGAAGTAACCAAGTTACTAAAATCACTTTCGACTAGAATGGAAAGGTTGGAATTAGAAGGGAAATAGACATACAAAAATTCTCAAAATATCGATAACAGAGGCAACTTCAGGAGGCTGAATAACAATGCTCCTCAAATCATGCCAAGGGAACAAAGAGACAGAGATAGAAATGATCAGAAAATTCAAACCCCTCTCCAAAACAACCTTGTTACTGAGGAGGAGAGGGAGGAAGAAGAGATTGAGCTTGATCCTGAAATCCATTGTGTTGGAGACACCTACTCGTTTCTTCATTTAACTCAATCCGCATATGAGGAATCCCTCATGAACAGTCAAAACATGAGCTGAGTAAAGGGGAAAAGGCTAATAATAGCCCAAGTAAATACAACCTCAGATCTAAGAATAAAGAAGGGAAGTTCGACATCCCTGATCTAGCTCCCAGAGTAGAGAAGCGTGTTAAAGACACTATGGACAATGACAAAGAAAAGAAAGCTTAGAATCCCCCACCCATATCCAAAGATCCTGTCCCAAAGGTGAGAGAAATTCTAAAGTCCCCTTCCCTTTTTAACTTTGGGCATGAAATTCAGAAGATCAGAATCCCTGTTCCCCTTTCAGAGCTAGTCAAGCATGAAGATTTCAAACAGTCCCTCTCTAAACTATTGCAGTCCAAGCCATCCCGTCATTCCACAGACTTGGTAAATCTCCAAGATGAAAAGCCGACAATCATCCTAGGTCCTATGGTAGAATATAGAGATGATTCATCCCCTCCCTTCTACGCATCGCTGAACATACATGACAAGGTGTTGCATAATTGTCTGATGGACTCAGGGGCATCTCATAACCTCATGCCCAAAACTGTCATGGAAGAACTCGGATTAGAAATCACAAAATCTTATCATGATTTATATTCTTTTGATTCGAGGAGAGTGCAATGTCTTGGGGTCATCAAGGATCTATTGGTGACATTGTTCCAGCTACGCATGAAAAGTGTGGTCATGGATATTGTGGTGGCTGGCGATCCTCCCAAGTTTGACATGCTATTGTCAAGATCTTGGATAAAAAGACTTGGGGGAGCATTGCAGGTGGACCTCACATATGCTACCATTCCTGTGTTCGGAGGGGAGAATAGGAGGCTATACAGAGACGCTTAGTTGGCGTACATTAACAGTGATGAAGCAGACCCCACCAATCATCCTATATTTTCTCTGGATACCAATTTAGGATCCATCTTATTGCAGCTCACCGATGCCCCTAAGCCCCCTCTTAAGATCAGAAAGTCTAGTACTCTTGGTGAAAATTCTCCTCCAATTACCTCTATGTGGAAAATGTTTTTTGATAGAGCCTCTTCTAGGGAAGGTGTTGGTGCTGGAGTGGTTTTTGTGTCACCTTGTCATGAAACCATATCACTGTCATACAAATTAGAGTTTGAAACTACCAATAATGTGGCAGAATATGAAGCTCTTGTTTTAGGTTTGAGGGCTACAAAGGACATGGGAATCAAAGAGATAGCAGTGTTCGAGGATGCCGAGTTGATTGTCCAGCAGATCAGAAAGGCTTATCAGGCCAAGCACCCTTGGCTCAGAAGTTACAGAAATGAAGTATGGGACCCGATTGACATATTTTTCTTAGCCTTCAACATTTCATTTGTTCCCAGAGAGGAAAATATCATGGCCGATTCTATGGCTATCTCAGTAAGCCAGTTCAGGATCCCACTGCTGCCTAAGCTCAGGTATGATGTTGAGATTAAACATAGGCCCTCTGTACCTAATAATATCAAGCATTGGAAGGTGTTCAAAGATGATCTTGAAATCATAAGATTTATTCTGTCGGTTGACGAGTTCTCTGCATTACACATTGATCAGGATCATGATTCCGAGGGTGACCCTCCCCCTTTAGTATTTTTGAATAAAATTTCTAATCACCATATTGTTCAGCTACCTAGCAACAACATTCTAAAGGGACTGCTTCCTCTGGAGAGGTTGTTCAATGGGAATGATGTGGCGGTAAATATTAAAGGCTCAACTAAGAATGCTGATGTAGCTGAGTGTAGCATTGGTACAGAGGAGGATACAAATTTTGTTGAGGTGTCAAGCAGTCTATCAAGGAAGCAGAGGGCTAAGTATGCCGAGTTATTAAAAGAATTTGTTGATGTGTTTCCCTAGACCTATTGTTGGCATAGGGGTAGACCCAGGGTTCAACGCTACAACAACGCACCAACAAATCCCTAAATACCAGCCCTTTTGGAAACACCTGTGAAGCAGATGAAGTCTCACTTGAGGTTGAGGTAGGGATGGTTGCAAGACTTTGGTGTTTGCAGCCTTATTTGGGACACATATATGTGATTGTACTACTTAATAAATCACTTAGCACCGTTAATTCCTCAATATGCAATCAATATCCACTTCGCTGATAAAACAGGGCTTCACAACATCCACACTAATCTAATGTATTTAAGCACTTAGCATAGGTAAATAGATCAGATAGAGAAGATCAAGCACTAAGAATAGCCATATAGATCAGATCTAACATTCTCACATATAATAAGCACAAAGCATAAGTAGATCTATCTAAACATATCAAAGAACTTAGCAAATAACATGTGAACACATCAAGACAAGGCACAAAGCAACATAACACAATATTTACATGGTTCACCCCCACCCTGGGGCTACATCCACCAACTCATTTTCTTTATTGTCTTTAGTCAATCGGTTACAAGCACAGAGCCTCAAAACCCTTACTCTACATAGGACAAAATATTTGTGCAACTCGCTAGATCCTTCTTCCTTACGTTACAACACAAAGCCTTCCATAGTCTGTTACAACCACTTGCACTTAGCTCTGCAAGTCTCTCACAGTAGGCATGAAGCCCTTACAATCCACACTAGCACTTATCTGCTAACACTTAGCACAACTGGTCTCACATCACATAGATGCATTCCTCTCTTTCTATCTAGCCTAGGCGTGTATTTATATATTAAAAAATAGGCTTAAATATGGGTAAACCCATGGGCTGATGTCCCATTCCCATTACATATTCCCACATCCCAAAAAGGACCCAAAAAGGGGTCAAGATCTCATGATCTCTGCTTCATATTGCACTCCTCCTTCGACAAGATGTTGAAGTCCCAAAATAGGTAAACATGACCAAGAATCTCCCAAAACTTGGTCAAGGGCCAACAAGCCCCCAACACTCACCTGTGACTTGTTCTGAGTCACTATGGTCTGATCAGTTCTTCTTCGAACACCTCGAGTTTGGATCGAGCAGCTTCGACCTGCTGCTTTGCTACGACTTCTTGCTCAGTGAAATCCTGGATCACTGCGTCATTCACTGGCCCTTCTAGGCGTTGTTCTACTGTGGTGACAACTTGTTCTATCTCTGCTCCTCAATTTTCAACCTTTGTGAACAATTGGCATGCCTTATCTTGCATAGGTTGGAGCCATTGAGTTACTTCCATAACTTTTCTCTGGATCGTATGGATCTGCTACTGGGCAGTGCATTTCTCTTGAGATCTCTTCATTCTGTCTACAAATGACAGGGCCTTCAACTACGCCTATAGTGTGTCTACGTGCTGCTTTGCTTCCTAGAGCTGCGACTCCAGTTCCTGTAACTATGGATTATTAGTGAGCTTCTCATATGTTTGGGCGCTATGGTTACTTAGCTGCTTGCATTCTAGGGCAAGAGATTTTAGTCTGTCAACTGCACTGCGAGCAGTTGCTTCCCTTAGGTCTCTTATGTCTTGCAAGGTCTCGAGCACTGCACGTAGCTCCAAGTCTGTTATGCATTGCTGTAGTTGCTGAATCACTTCTTCAAGTTGTGCCACCTATTGTGGGACTCTCTCTTCAACCTTTAATTCTATAACTGTCACAGAGTGAAGTACTCTGTTGACCCTTTCCTTTACTTCAAGTTGCTCCACGAGCAACTGTTCCTTTTCTTTCTGTAGTTGGACTTTTTCTTCATCCCACTTTGCTTGGAGAGCAATATTTTCCCATTCTGTAGTACTGCATTGCTCTAAAAGGCCTTCTTGTACTTGTGATAAAGCCTGGGTAGATTTCATTGTTTCCTCCTGTGCTTGTCGAAGGTGAGCTTCGACTGTATCAACAATTTTGTGGAGTTGAGCTGGTTCATCTCCTAGTTCTAGTGTTTCCAATGGCAGAGGCATAGTGGAAACTGCGTGGATGGACTGTAGTGCCTGCTGCACCCCTTGAAGTTCAACCTTAATTCGATTGTATATCTCCTCCTGCTTAGCCTCTTGCTTCTCTTCTATCTCCACTGAAGCATCGTTGAGGGTTGCTACGATGAAATTGAAGTCATATGAGGTGAGGGTAGTCTGCATTTTGGTCATAGAGGCTTTTGATTTCTTCCAAGAAGAAGGCTTCGGGGGGGACCTTCCTTTTCTTCAAGGGATCCTCCTCATCTCTAGGCAGTGTAACCTCACCTTTATTTTGTTCAAATTCTGTGCCATCTATCTCTCTTCCATCTCCTCCTTTCTCAGGTGAGATGAAAGCAGTCTTTTCTGAGGTACTCCTTACGTCTTGGGATTCTTCATTTTTCTTTGTCTTGATGGGTCCAGGTGTATCATGTGCTTCTTCTGGACTGTTAATGTTGAACATCTCTGCAGGATCTACTGGAATGAGGAGGTTCACTGACCATTCTTTAGTAATCTCTTGTAAGTCCTCCTCTATCATCTTGTAGTAAGACTGAAGTTGCTTCTTGTGCTCATCATCGCGTGCTGTAATATAAATGAAATGGCGGTCCGTGCTGAATTTCATTAAAGGTTGAAACCTATGGAGAGTATTCGGCATGATGTGAGGCTCGTACTAGATGGCTATCTTTAGTTGGTTGTAATAGGTATGGAACATGACATTTGACTTCCATTGCTTGTTCATGTCACTGGAATACCACAATGTACTGAAATTCACGACCAGAGGTTCAAAGGGCTTGATGTCTGGGAAGGTCACACTTTTCGGCATCTCCCATGTAATGAAAGAGATCAGGATTAGAATCCAACTGAAGTGGAACTCATATCCTTGATCTTGCACTTCCTTGTAGTTCAGTTCCAACTGGTTCACCAGGTACTTCACCCAATTCATTTGTAGGCCCTCCACGCACTTCCCTGCAAGGTCGACTACAAAACCAGTCACTTGGGTGGGCCGGTTCTTGTGAACTAAATTTCCTGTGATCAATTGAAAGGCTAGGTGCACTGCACCACTATGGATAGAATCTAACTTGTAGCCTCACATTCCCTTCTTGACATCTCCATAAGTGTCCTTTATCCTTTGTGCGAGAGCACGGTCCATGGATTTTCCAGGGTAGAAATCCTGTGGGTCAGGGCCTTGCATACTCAACCTTGTGATCTGATTGATCAATGTTGGATAGACTATTATATGATGGTTTAACCACAAGTATCCTCCATGGTAACATGACAACAACAACTTGACACATGCATTCACTTCTTGGTGCCTTCCGAAGTGAGGAATCTTCATGACATTGAGAAGTGTGGATTGTGCGAGGTTCATAGTCCATGACTGGGGAACTATCTTCGAATTCTTTCCCTTTTTTCTGGTCAGGTACTTATGTGGGGTGAGCATGTTGTAGACCTTCCTGTTGCCGAGATTGAAGTTGCTAAACTTCAGTGCTGCAATATTTTCTTGATCTATGCATATCCCTTTCGGAAGGTACGCAGTGACCAAAGCGTACTCAAATTCTCTGGGCAGACTGTCTCGATTGATTGCGCCACTGAGAGGTGGTAGGTAGGCAAGAAATATGCTTAGAATCAACTTAGCATTCGCGAGATCTTCTCTATGCTTGGTTCAATTTTCATCGGTTGGCTGGGATGGTCCGGCTCAAGCAATGGACGAAGATGCTTGCACTGTTCTTGTGGATGAAGCTTGGATACCTTCAGACATCGACATTACTCTCTCAGTGATCAAGTCAATCAAAACCTCTTCAACAACTTTCTCTACAACGCTCAATTCTTTCGACATATGCACTCGGGGTGAAAAATCACAGGTTCATGGAACAACTTAGACACAATATTGAGATAGAGAGAAAGAGTGCGAAGATCACTGTAAAAAATTGTCTTAGTCTGCGGGCTCGAATTCTCAATTGGAAAAATTATTCTTGGTGTGTGGCGTGGCGGGATAAATAGGGAACTTGACAATGGTTCGCTTGCAACAGGTATGATCCTCCATTAAATCTTGTTCAATCTGTTATGGTACAGTCCAATGGTCTAATGACGAATCATAATTGCCTTTCTACCCGTTCAAAGCATTGATCGAATGGTTATAATGTCCCCAACGACTATATTGCTTCATCATGGTGAAGTGCCATGTGTTGCTGTTCTGATATCCCGGCGAAGGTCGAATTCTACAAATTTTATGTCTGCGAAGTTCCCTCTCAAACCTTCTATAACTTTTCAATCTTAGCCCTCTTCTTACTTGGATTTCTAGCCTTCTTTCCAGTGAGCCTTGTCTCGGTATTCCTTTTTCCATTCTGATTCTTATCTTCTTTTGACATAGTCACTACCAGTTGTTGAGAATCTTTCCTAATATTCGAAGGTGATACATCTTCTTTATCTGGGATAGGTACTTCGATATTCTGTGGGTCTTCTAATGTTCTTGTAGCTTCGACATCTGGTTTGTTAGTGTTAAATAGCTTCAATCTGCTCTCCTTTTATTCAATCAAGTGTGCAATACTTCTGGTCATGAAATCTCTTAACTCTTGTTTCTTCTGCTTCAAATTTTCTTCTTCTTCCTTTTGTCTGGCTTGATCTCTATCAATCCAAGGTTTTCCTAGTAACATGGTAAATGGAGTGCTATCTTCAATAAATTTAATAATCTCAAAATCTTCTTTTGTCAAAGTTCCATTAGTGTTCATAGGTATGCGAGCGAGCTTCCCACATAGGTTTATTAGCTTTCCTCTGAATAGTCCTATTCCTCCTAATGAAGGGATCATAACAGGATTCCCTATGGCTTCCCAAGTTCTTTATATCATGATATTCACCTGTGTTTATTCATCCAGAATACAGTCAATGTCGAAGTCTCCTATTCTTAATTCAATGCATTCTTTTTCCTTGAAGATCTCTGATAAGCTAACATGTTGGTGGTCATTCAGGGTTTCTTTCATCTATAACAATACTTTCTCTGATTCTTTCTGGGGTTTTTCCATTCCTAGATCTGCCTTAGGGTTTTCTTTATTCAGATTCATTTCTTCCAGCTTAGCAATTGTTCTAGGGCAATCCAACACTTAATGGTCCATAGCCTTGCAACAAAGACAACTAGGTCTTTTCCCAGGGAATTCCTTAGCAAGATATCCTGGTCTTCTGTAGCTGTAACAGAGGGATAATCCTCTCTTTATTTTAAATGATCCCCAACTTCTCCTGTACTGTGCGCTATGATCATAGAAGCTAACTTGCAACAAATTCTTTCTAGGATCCTGGATCCATTTATTAGTCCAAACATTCTTTCTATGCATAGGTATAACATATCTTTCACTATTCTTATTAGATATACTCATATCAAACCTTCTTTCATCTATTAATACCCTAGTTTTCAAGCTAGGACAAAACCTATCAAACATACCTAGATCCATACTTTAGAAACACAATTTCCACTTATCTTACTTCTACAGAGCACAAAGCTTCCAGATCTAAAATTTTTCACTATTCTTACCTTTATTAGAGCACAGAGCTTGCAGATCTTACCTCTTTTAATCAGAAATTCTCACTTTTTCCTTTCTTAGAGCACAAAGCTTTCAGATCTCGCTTCTTTCCTTTAGATCCAACCTCTTTTCTTCAGATCGAGCTTCTTTCTTTAGCACAAAGATTTATAAATCGAGTAGGATACTGCGCATTAGGGAACAGATCTACGCATAGAGATTTCACAATCTTAGGTCGAATCTTTTCATAAAGCCTCTTCTTTCTCAGTTCCCAGCAATCACAGTTTCAGTCTCGACAACAAAACGATTTGTTGGCACAGGGGAAGACCCAGGGTTCAATGCTACAACAACGCAACAACAAATCCCTAACTACCGACCCTTTCAGCAACGCCTGTGAAGCAGATGAAGTCTCACCCGAGGTAGAGGTAGGGGTTCTTGCAATACTCAGGTGTCTGCAACCTTAGCTGGGACACATATATGTGATTGTACTACTTAATAAAGCACTTAGCACCATCAGTTACTCAATATGAAATCAATATCCACTTCGCTGATAAACTAGGGCTTCACAACATCCACACTAATATAATGTATTTAAGCACTTAGCATAGGTAAAAATATCATATCGAGCAGATCAAGCACTAAGCATAGCCATATAGATCAGATCTAACATTCTCACATATAATAAGCACAAAGAATAAGTATATCTATCTAAGCATATCAAATAACTTAGCAAATAACATGTGAACACATCAAGACAAGGAACAAAGCATCATAGCATAGTATTTACGTGGTTCACTACCACCCTAGGGCTACGTCCACCAACTCTTCTTCTTTATTATCTTCAGTCAATCGGTTACAAGCACAGAGCCTCAAAACCCTTATTCTGCACAGGACAAAAGATCTGCGCAGCTCGCTAGATCCTTCTTCCTTGCGTTACAACACAAAACCTTCCACAGTTTGTTATAACCACTTGCACTTAGCTTTGCAAGTCTCTCACAGTAGGCACAAAGCCCTTACAATCCACACTAGCACTTAGCTTCTATCACTTAGCACAACTGGTCTCACATCACATAGATTGTTAAGAACCAAATATCAATATAGCATAGAAAAACCTCAGAAAAAGTACTCAATGCCTAGAAAAAGAGATAATTTCAGATAATAATCCTCTTTGAGGGGGCAATCTCCTTTCACCCCACTTAAATGTTCAAGTACCAGATGATTCAAAATGAAAAAGTCTCCTTGGTATATATAGGAGACTATGAGGTATAATTACAACTAATGTCCTAAAGCCGACATAAATAAAATAACATTACTAATATAATATGCCTTAATTAAGGGGCAGTGAGCCAATATTAGGGCTTAACATGCCCCTCCCCTTGAGACAAGTGTTGTCCGCAATGCTTGAGTAACTCTGGATGATTCTGTATAAAAGACTCATCTTCCCAAGTGGAATCTTCAGCCGGTAGTTTCCTCCATTTAATGAGATACTCTGAAATGGATCTATTCCTCAGCTGGCGAATTCTTGTGTCAGGGATGGATTCAGGCTCCAATATGATTTTTCCTTCCTCATCAAGTTCCGACAATATAGTTTGAACTAGGATCTTGTTTCCTATAACCTTCTTTAAGCATGAAACATGGAAAACTGGGTGTACTCGTGAAGATGCAGGCAACTCCAATTTGTATGCCATAGTACCAATCTTTTGCAACACCTTATAAGGGCCATAGTACTTTGGTTATAATTTATTATCCTTCTTGGATTTCTTGAGGGACATCTGTTTGTATGGTTGTAGTCTTAAAAACACCCAATCCCCTACTTCAAAACTTCTTTCACTACGATGTTGATCTGCTTGTTGTTTCATGCGATTCTGTGCCATGGTTAGGTTGTCCTTTAAGATTTGGA
>ML781490.1:136192-147319 GCA_009831015.1 Picea engelmannii
AACCAAGGGGGGGGGGGGGTGGAGGGAATCCTAGCCCCCCTTGGGACCCCCCAGGAAATCACCTGGCGCACACAACACAAAGGAAAAAATAAGTTGGGATCGTCAGACGTAGTTGTTGAATCTGATATGCCCACACACACACTTGCAAAGAATATAACACATACCCAATATTCTCCTATTTGTTGTTTTCTTTGGATACAAGGGTTCAAAGGATTACATAGTCAACAATCCAGGGCAGCAATGGCCATTGTTACTCTACACCAGGAGAACTTCTCTATGCTCATAGACTTTGTCAATGAATCAACAACATTCTTCAAAGTTTCAACCTTTTCCAACAACACCTTCTTTTCTTCAACCATGTCTCTCACAAAGTGATACCGAACATCAATATGATTTGTCTTCGAATGTTAAGTAGGGTTATTTTCCAAGAAGATTGCACTCTGATTGCACAATCTAATCTCATTGCTTGTTGTACCAACCCAATACCTGAACACAACCTTTGCAACCATACTGATTCCTTGCTTGCATGAGTGGCTGCCATGTATTCTACTTCTGTAGTTGAGAGTGCCACTATAACCTGTCTTTTTCTCATCCAACTGATTACTCCTCCAAATAGGTTAAACACATACCCACTTGTATATCTTCTGCGATCCATTTCTCCAACCCATTCTGCATCAACAAACCCATGTATGTCCAACACTTTGTGCAATCCTGGTCTTCCTTGGTAGCACAATCCATAATTGGTAGTGCCACACAAATACCCGAAGACCCTCTTTACTGCTGTCCAATGCTCCTTCCCTGGTTTTGAAATATACCTGCTCAAAACTCCCACTACATGTGCAATGCTCGGTCTATTACAGACCATTTCATACATCAAAATTCCAACTGTACTGGCATACAAAACATGGGACATGTCCTCTTCTTCTTCTTGTGTCTTGGGACACTAATCTACAGATAACTTTACACCTATAGGAATAGGAACCTTGACCGGTTTACTTCCATGCATATTAAAACTCTGCAATATTGTCTCAACATATTTTCTTTGATTCAACCAGAGTTTCGTGTTTGCATGAACTCGTTTAATCTCCAATCCTAGAATGAAGTTAGCAACACAGAGATCCTTCATGTCAAATTTGGAGGATAGCTGGGATTACTCTTTGATAACATCCATGTTATTTCCTACCAACAACATGTCATCAACATACAACACTACATAAATGAAGTGATTACCAACCTGCTTGGAATATACATAGTGATCAACCTTGCTTCTCACAAATCCCAATCCGAGGATGTATGTGTCAAAATTTTGGTACCACATCCTAGGTGATTTCTTGAGACCATATAGTGACTTATTTAGCTTACAAACCAACTCTTTCTTTCCCTTCACTACAAATCCTTCTGGATGCTTCATGTATATTTCTTCTTCTAGATCCCAATGTAGGAATGTTGTTTTCACATCCATCTGTTCAACTTCAATATCAAAATCAACAACAGTAGATTAAATAAATCTAATAGAAGTTAACTTGGAAACATGAGAAAAAATATCACCAAAGTCAATTACCTCTACCTGAGAATAACCTTTTGCTACTAACAGATCTTTGTATTTCTCCACTTTTTCCTTTGCATTAGACTTCTTCTTAAACAACCATTTGCTACCAATAGATTTTCTTCCAGCTGGAAACTCAACTAGATCCCATGCCTCATTCTTATCCAAGGCATCCATGTCTTCAACCATGGCCTTCTTCTAGAGTTTACTATCCTCTAAATTCACTGCTTCCTTGAAATTTATGGGATGATCCAAATGGATCCAAAAAAGGCCAAAAATTCAAATTTCTTGGATTTAGACGAAACTAGCTCCATCGTGAAGAGCTCGTTGTGCTGATTCTGGCAGTATATTTGGTTTAAAAAATGGACTATGTATGGAGAAGTTATCGTGATCTGAAGTTTTTCCCAAACAAGAAAAAAAGTCAAAGTCAAAGTTAACAGTCCATACTACTGACATCAGCAGTAAGTCAACATGACATGGTAGATGATGTCATCATGTTGACATGACAACACGAGAGGCTGACATGTGTTAGGAAAATTTGGCATTTTTGGGTGCTGATGTGGCAGGTGACTGGATTGTACAGAATTGCACATGACAGTCCGTGCGTTGACGTGTCCCAGTGATATTTTGACACATGTAAATACATATGACAGGTTGGAATGATGTAGTAGTGACACGTGGTAATACAACTGTGACATGGCCAACAACTGGCTGGCTCTGGGTTGGATGGGTGGCAGTACATAAAGCTAACTGTGTTGTTGACTGGGCAGTGACTTGATGGTATGGTCCAATAGGATGTTGACACGTGGCCCAATAATAGGGAACCATGTGGAACCCAGGATCAAGCCAAATAAGCCAGGTAAAAAATGGTTGAGCCTTTGACGAATTCGACCCCTTGACCTATCTGCATGCAATAATTTACAACCTTTCGCTAGCCACAAGGGCGGAGGGGCGGGGCTTAACAAGACTCCGTTTTAAATTATGTTGTTGTGATATGGTGAAGGTAAAGGGGGAAGCACCCAGTTGATGAGTGCTGCACCACCAACCAAGGTACATGACCAGGAACTAATCCAACAAGAGTGCGGGTGCCATATGGACCAACACATGGCCACATGGGCGCATATGACCAAGGATCCGGGGAAAAAGGGCCTAACCATTTATCCCTAGTGATGGTCATGATGTGCCACATGACCAGGAGCCATAAAACCACGGGCACATGCCAAATATGCTACCAAAAGTGGGTTTGAAACTATATAAATTGATTTTTAATTAATTTATGCTTCGATTTTAATGGATATTTGACATGTTTTGAGGATCTGGAGCCCAGATTCAGGCTAGATATTGGGAGGAAGTTGGGATGTGACCCTCAACTAAAATTCTATATAAACCAGGTCTTTTTACAACCATGAACATATTCAAAACAACATAATGATGCCAAATTGTAGAGAGTAGGCCATTTTTATGCAGAGAAGCCAAAAGAGTAGCGAAGCTTTGGAGGCCATTTTTGGGAGTTCTACTCCACCTTTTTTAGTGCCGTCTATTGGGTTGAGTTCCTCTAATAGAGAAGAACATTGTTGTGTTAGTCAAAGAACAAATTGATGTAATGTTTATGTACTTTGAAGAATTTAATATTAATAAGAAAGCCTCCCCCTCTGAGACAAAGGCCCAGAGACGTAGGCAACTTTGCCGAACTCCGTTAACAAATCTTGGCGTTATGGTTTGCTATTATTAATGCTCATTTTATGTTCTGTATTGTTTATGATGGCTGCGACATTCTTTCATTAAAACATATTCTTCTCTTCAATTTCTAAATGGTAAATCAACTCATGCAAAATACTTAACCAAGTCATTTAAAAGATCATTTTGGATCAAGTGGTATCAGAGAAGGTTGATAGTTGGTTGTTTTGAGTGTGCATGATCACCAGGGAAAAGCTAAGTCACAGTGAAGGAGAAATTGTAGAAGGAGATTCTAAAATTGGATCAAGAAAGAGGACATCTCAAATTGAGAAGATGGCATCAAAAAAGGACTTTCTCAAAACGAAAGAGAGTTTCAAAAAACTTTCTTTTCCATGTCGGAGATGGTTATAGTGTTGTATGCTAATTACTTGGAACGAAAGAGACCCGTTCAAGGGGAATATTCAAAGCAAGAAAAAAGTGAAGAATGAGAGGATCCTCCTTCACCTCCTCCTTCACCTCCTTCATCTCCATCTTCTTCTTCTTCAAGTAAAAGTTCAAATTCTACTTCTACAAGAAAACATTCTCATAAACATAAGCCTGACATGCCATTACTTAAAATTGATGTGAAATTTGAGTTGCCTGTGTATAATGGATAAGTCAATGTTGAGAAGCTTGATAACTGGGTCAGACAGATGGAGGTATATTGCAGTGTGCAACAAATCAATGATTAGGCAACCAAGATCAAATTGGCCTTGCTTCATCTTGCAACTACAACACTCATCTGGTGGCAGAGTAAGTTGCAACATGGTACTCAACAAATTGGCAATGTATTTCCATCATGGCAAGATTTTATCTTTTCACTTAGAAAATAGTTCTATCCTTTGGGGTATAAGGAGAAGGCTTTAATTGAACGCCAAAGTCTTAAATTAAGAAAAGAACAATCGGTGCAAGAATACATAGATGAATTTTGTAAGATGGCTTTGATGTTAAATATTCCATTACATACACAAGAAAATCCGATGAAGTATATAGGAGGTTTGCCTGCACATATTCGTAATACACTATTTATGTTTGGACCTACTAATATTGATGAGGTTTCTATTCAAGCGACATATATTGAAGCAGGGAAAACTAGAGTTGGTGTATCAGGGGAATCATCTGCAAATAAAGAATGCAAAGGAAAAGGGATTGAGAAGAAAGAAAAATCAACGACAGTGAAGGAAGATAAGCTCTCTTGCAAGAATTGAAAGAAAAAAGGACACAATGATGGACATTGCTGGAAATTGCACCCATAGAAGAAACCGAAGTGGTTCAAAGAGAGGAAAGGGAGGCAAATAGTTGCAACAACAACACAACCAATAGACTTGGGGTCAGATTCAGGTGATGAGACTAAAATCACAGCAGTTGGTTTGCCAGGTAAAATTGGTGATGGTTATGGTTCTAGAAGTAAATTGTTTGATATAAGGGTCATTATGAAACATACCAAGATCGACACTTTGTTAGATAGTGGATCTCAAGCTAACTTAATTTAATAAGAAGTGGTTAAGCAATTGGGATTAAAAACTAAGATGCATCACAAACCCTATTCACTAAATTGGATAAGAAAAAATCACAAATTGCCCATAACAAAGCCATGGATGATTTTAGGGGCTAAATTCTGCTCATGGACTAATTTTACATGGTTTTTCCCAAAAAAATATTTTCTATTCTAAAAATGATTCGCCCAAATTCTATAGGATAAAATTATTTTACCTTAAAAATCACCAAAATTTTATACAAACTATATAAAATCCTTATCAATTTGAATATTTTTACAAAAATGTCGCCAAACATTTTATAGTTGGCATATGAAGGATTAGTAAGATTAGCCAAGGTTTCTACATTTAAAAATAATTTTCCATCTTTAAAATCATCCATGATTACAAAGTAGTGTCATAAAGTTTGCAATTACATCTAAGGTTGTGGATGAAGTAATATGTGATGTGGTGCCGCTAGAAACATGTGGAATGGTCTTAGGTAGCCCTTATTTATATGATCACAAAACAATCTTCTTTAGGGAACATAATCAATATCACTTAACTAAATAAAGGGCAAAATATGTTGTGCATGCTCATCATATCAAAGGGAATCAATCTCTTCTAACAATGGAACAATTAAAGAAGACACCTTATGACATAAATACACCTATAATTGTACCAAATGAAGCAATTGATCTTAAGAAAGAAAGTAAAATGGTTGTAGCATGTAGATCTAACCATACTTTGCTTCACGATGAGTTTTTTTTTATGTAGACTTGTAAAAAAGAACATAAATGTTGGTTCATTCTCAGTCATGTTTCTGATGTTGTTATCGCTATTAATGTTTTCTACATGGATGGTAGTGAATTCAAAAGGATGTGAACAAATAAAGATGGCTAACAATGTGTTCAATTATCATGGTTGTTTTGCAATTGATCATGATGCGACAAGTGCACATGACAGATTTGATAGAAAAAGGACAAGTGGGGAGGTCTATCCCACACTTGATGTCTGGTTAATATCCTTTTGGTTTACCAAAAGGTCTTAGTGGGGAGGTGTGATCCAAATGGATCCAAAAAAGGCCAAAAATTCAAAGTTCTTAGATTCAGATGAAACTAGTGCCATCATGAAGAGCTCATCGTGCTAATTTTGACGATATATTTTGTTTCGAAAATGGACTCCATATGGAAAATTTATCATGATCTGAAGTTTTTCCCAAACAAGAAAACAAGTCAAAGTCAAAGTCAACAGTCCATACTACTTACATCAATAGTACGTCAGCATGACATGGAAGATGACATCATCATGACTTCATGATGACATTAGCATGCTGACGTGGCAACACTAAAGGCTGACACGTATTAGGTGGATTTGGAATTTTTGGGTGCTGATGTGGAAGGTGACTGGACTGTACAGACTAACATGTGGTAGTCCAAATGATGACATGGCCCAGTGATAGTTCAACACGTGGCAGTCCAAATGATGAGATAGTTGAGTGACAGTTCAACACGTGGCAGTCCAAACGATGAGATGGCCGAGTGATAGTTCAACACGTGGCAATACAGATGATAGGTTGACATGACACGACAATGAAATATGGCAGTATGGTTGTGACGTGGCTGACAAGTGGCTGGCTCTGGGTTGGACACATGGTAGTAAAAAAAGTTGATTGTGTGGATGATTGGGTAGTGACTTGATGGTACATTCCAATAGGGTGTTGAAACATGACCCAATAATAGGGCGCCACATGGCACCCTGGATCAAGCCAAATAAGCCAGGTAAAAAATGGTCGAGCCTTTGACAGATTCAACCCCCCAATCTATCCGCATGCAACAATTTACAACCTTCTTCTAGTCACAAGGGCGAAGGGGTGGGGCTTAACCAGACTCCATTTTAAATTATGTTATTGTGATATGGTAGAGGTAAAGGAGGAAGTTCCTGGTCGATGGGGGATACACCGCCAACCAAGGCGCATGACCAGGAGCTAATCCAACAAGAGCGTGGGTGCCATATGGATCAAAATGCGACCACATGGGCGCATACGACCAGGGATCCAGGGAAAAAGGGCCTAACCATTTATCTTTAGCGATGGTCACATGGCGCGTTGTTAACACATGCTAAATTTTAAATTTTGACATAAATTTGGTTTTGGAGAAAGTCTCTTGGCTCTCAGGTTTTCCTTGGGCAAAAGTTTCTTCATATTAATTTTTTTTTTTTATTAGCCAAATTTTGGCTTTATACTTAATTTTTGGTCTTTAGGGACAAAATTGGCTTCTCGGGTTTATGAAAGGATTTTATATTAAATTTTATTAAGAAAAAATGTTAGCCCAAAGGCTAATCTCCAATTATCTAAGTTAACCAAGCACCGAGGTCCATGTCCATAGCCATCGAGCCAAGCTTCTGCCACACAATACATTATCAAATCAAAGCCCAAAACCAAGCCAAAGCCAAGCCAAAGCCAAGCACCAAGCCTGCAAGGGAGCATAGTGTGCACAACACGTCGAAATGTTATGAGAATATTGGCGTATATATACACCTCTAGTTCTTTCCTCGACACTAATGTGGGATATGTCCCGTTGAATGAAAATGGAAAACACCAAGTGCCAATTCATGGGTATTTTTCCAAAACTTGTCACAATAAGGGGTATCTGTTAATGTTTAAGCCATTATTATAGTTCTTTGCATTTCAATAGATAACAATAGCATAAGATAGAATCACTGAGAAATACACAATCACAAGAGACACATCATTTATCCTAGGAAACCCTCATGGGGAAGAAAACCCAACAAAAATTCCTTATTATAGATAGCCAATACAATGCCAAGAGATAACTCAAACAAATACAGAAAGTCCTCTCCCAAAGATGCACCTCTCTCTCTCTCTCTCTCTCTCTCTCTCTCTCTCTCTCTCTTCTCCAACTACATCTCTGAAACTTGCCTCTCAATGAACAAGTGAGTGTGTGTCTAAGTGAGGTGCTAGCCTCCTTATTTATACAAATCTGACATGTGTGAAAGTGTCTTTTCACTGGCAGGTCCGACTTCTTCTTCTGGGTGGTTATAACCACCTTTATTATATTCTGGGGCCTCTTTGATATATTCCAGGGCCAACTTCTTCTTTAGCCTATTACAATTACATTATGACCAATCCACAAAAGGGGATTTGGTCTTTTACAATAGCTGAAATGATCAATCCACAATGGGGATTGATCCAATGAATACTATATCAAATAATAATCAGAATACACTTTGCAGTTACATTATTTCAACACTCCCCCTTAACAAGAAGGGTATTCTTCAACAACATCAGGTGAGAGAGAGGACTGCATCATCAACAACATCAGGAGGACAACATCATCAATATCATCTTGGAACATTGACTGGCGTATCTATAAATCATCGGAAGTTTTCTTCATCGGAAACACCGTCATTCTCAAAGGAATGCAATCATCATATGCATCAATATGGATTAGTATAAAACTAATGCATCATCATCACAACATGAGGCTGGCTCACCATCATAATACTGGACTGGCTTTACGTCACAGCTGTAAGGATGGAAGCACAGTGCTCATATTGCTTTACGTCACAACCATCAAGCTGGAACCAAGATACTAGACTGACTTTATGTCACAACTATCAAGCTGGAAGCACAATACTAGTCTCATCTCATTGGCTTGCTTTACGTCACAACAATCAAGCTGGAAGCAATATACTAGATTGGCTTTACATCACAACTATCAAGCCAGAAGCACAATACTAGTATCATCTCATTGTCTTGCTTTACGTCACAACAATAAAGTTGGAAGCAAGATACTAGACTGGCTTTATGTCACAACTATCAAGCCGGAAGCATAGTACTAGTCTCATCTCATTGTCTTGCTTTACGTCACAACAATCAAGCTGGAAGCAAGATACTAGACTGGATTTACGTCACAACTATCAAGATGGAAGCACCATCCTATTCACATCTCATCTCATCATTGCTCCCCCTTTCGAAGAAGGTCCTTTCGAACTATACCAAACTTATCTCGAAAGTGCTACAACTTTACACGAGACAGAGGCTTGGTCAGCACATCGAGAACCTATTCATCCGTGCTAACATACTGGAGCTTTATGGCTCCTCTCTGCACCATGTCATGGATGTAGTGATATTAGATCTCTATGTGCTTCGACCTGTCATGGAATATATGATTCTCTGTCATCTTTATGCAGCTTTGGTTGTCACATAGGATCGTGGTTGCTTTTATCTCTAGGTGAAATAGACTGGTCAACAACTTTCAAAGCCATATAGCTTCACATCTGGTAGAACACACAACAATGTATTTTGCTTCAGCTATGCTAAGAGAAACGCTGGATTGCTTCCTAATTTTCCATGAGATCATGGCTGATCCCAAACTGAAACAATATCCTGAAGTGGTTTTCCTGTCAGAAACACTTCCTGCCCAATCTGAATCAGTGTACCCTCTCAATGTGAAATCATGATCTCCATCATAACTGAGACCACACTCTAATGTACCCTTAAGGTACCTCATCACATGTTTTGCAGCCACTAGGTGAACATGTCTGGGTTCTACCAGAAACTGAATCAAGGTGTTCACGGAAAAACAAAATATCTGGTCTAGTGTTTGTTAGGTACATCAATGATCCAATGATATGTCTATACAGTGTGACATCAATCAATTCGGATGAAGTATCGACCAACAACTTTAGCTTCGTTTCCATGGGTGTATTCATGGGCTTGCACTCTAACATGTCAAATCTCTTTAAGATTTCGACTGCATACTTCCCTTGGTTAAGGAAGATCCTCTTTGGACTTTGCCATACCTCAAGACCTAAGAAATAGTGCATTAGGCGAAGGTCTTTTATCTCAAATTCTGAAACGAGTCTCTTCTTACATTCAGTGATGAGCTTTTCTTCTCCAGTTAAGAATAAGTCATCCACATATAACAATAATATCACTGGCTCATCGTTCATAACCTTGAAGTAGAGGTTAGAATTTGCTTTACTCTTGGTAAAACCCAAGCTTGTCAGAAAGCTGTCTATCCGGCCATACCAAGCTCTAGGATCTTGCTTCAATCCGTACAAGGATTTCTTCAACTTGCAGATATGAGACTTCCTGTCTTCAACTTCAAATCCTTGAGGTTGCTCTATATACACTTCCTCTTCGATAACACCATTTAGGAAATATGTCTTTACGTCCATGTGGTGTAACTTCCACTTCATCTTAGCTGCAAGGGCTATGATGGTTCTAATCGAAGTGTATCTGGCTACATGAGCAAATGTCTCTTCATAGTCAATGCCTTGTTTTTGAGAAAAGCCACAATCTACAAATCTTGCTTTATACTTCTCAATACTTCCATCAACAACATGTTTTGTTTTGAAGAGCCATCTGGACGATACCACATCCTTGCTATTCGGTCTGAGAACTATTTTCCATACATCATTCTTTATTATGGATTGGTATTCTTCTGTCATGACATCTACCCATTCTTTATTCTGAATGGATTCTTCAAAGCAGGTAGGATCCTTTTCTAGGAGATCACACATCAAAGCCATATAACTGGAGAATGGCTTAGGTCTCTTCACATGTCTCGTGGTTCCTTCGGGAACACCATATTTATCTCCATCTTGGATAAGCTCTCTAGCCCAAGATGAATTTCTTTTATGGGATCTTTTCATCTGAGGAGGTTCTTGAAACTCTACTACGTCATGATCTTATAGAATTTCCTTATCAGGGGAAGTTACGACTTCCCTCACTGGTTCAGGAGCTCTGAGAACCTCCCTCACTGATTCTGCAACTCTGGGGATTACGAGTTCCTCTTCATATACCTCTTCAAGCTAGCATTTTCTCGATTTCTTGAGCGTTGCATCTTCATCAAAGGTCACATCCCTGCTGATCTCAATGTGGCGGTGACCTAGTATATAGATCCTGAAGGCCTTGGAGACCTCACAGTATCCCACAAATATTCCCTTCTTTCCTGAGGGTTCCAGCTTGCTTCTTTTCTCTTTCGGTATATGTATAAATACTGGGCAACCAAATATTTTGAGATGGCTTACCTATGGCTTCTTTCCGGTGAACATCTCTTCCGGGGTCTTGAACCCAAGTGCACTATGGGACAATCAGTTTTGCACATATACGACTGTCACTGATGCTTCTGCCCATAAGCACATAGGAAGATCTTGATTGTGGATCATGGTCTTCACAGCTTCCATTATCGTTCTGTTCTTTTTTTCAGCCACACCATTTTGTTGAGGATTATAGGGAGTAGTGAGTTCCCTCTTGATCCCAACATCTTTGTAGAAGTTCACGAACTCTTTTGAGGTGTATTCTCCTCCATTATCTGACCTGAGTATCTTGATCTTTCTTTCAGAAAGATTCTCTATCAA
>ML781490.1:147369-171730 GCA_009831015.1 Picea engelmannii
TTTACAAAGACTGCTATCTCAACTATATTCATCAACTTGTCATGTGTACCTTTGAATCTTATTAACTTGATTAATCAAACTTGGAGCCTTGTCCTCAGGAATGAGTGCTTGATTTTCTTCCGAGTCTCCTTCACTCAAGATGATGAGTGCTTTCTTCAACCTGTCTTCTGTACTAAGACAATACACTATCTTGACAGAAGGTTGGGTTAGTGGATAAGTTCTATGATCTCAACTTTTAATCCATCTAATACCTTGACTCATAAAAGGTTAGAATGAAGGTCATAGCTACAACATGCAACATTGATCAATATAACAAATGGATGCATATCAGAATAATCACACCTGGGTTGCATCATTCCTCTTAATGTGTTGGATCTATGGCAAGAGATCCCTTCTCCTGCAAATACTCTTTAAGGTTTAACCATTTAAACATATGTGAGTACATATCCATGATAGTATTTGTAGGTAGTGGCACCATCTGGCAGCAACGGTAATCATTACTAACTCTTAAAAACTTCAAGGGTGATTGCAACTAGTACTACGGCTGCAATTGCAACTGATACTGCAACTGCAACTAGTTCTGAAACTGCAACTGCAACTTAGGGTTTTATGAGGAAACCCTAATTTTTCAAACTTCAAATTTTGAAATTTTGATCCAGGGGATAGATGCGCTGAGCTGAGGCGAGTAAGCTGGTGCAGTCAGATTTTTGAAAATCCAACTTTTACCCCCTCAAACTTGATTTGCGGATTTCTGGACTGGTGCTTCTAGTTTTCTGGTACTTTGGTTTTCTAGTTTTCTGGTACTTTGTGAAACTAGGGTTTCAATTTCCGGGAGATCTAGCCACTAAAAAGTTGCACTAAAGGTGCCAAAATGATCCTTGAGGGAGGGAACACTTTTCTAGATGGTTTTAGGGCTAAAATACCTTACCAACAAAAAGCCCTAATTTGCATGTACGACAACAATGACGTTTTTCACTTTTCTCTTGTGAAAGATGCTCTCTTCAGCTTGGCTCTGATACCATTTTAATGTTTAAGCCATTATTATAGTTCTTTGCATTTCAATAGATAACAATAACATAATATAGAATCACTGAGAAATACACAATCACAAGAGACACATCATTTATCCTGGGAAACCCTCATGGGGAAGAAAACCCAACAAAACTTCCTTATTATAGATAGCCAATACAATGACAAGAGATAACTCAAACAAATACATAAAGCCCTCTCCCAAAGATGCACCTCTCTCTCTCTCTTCTCCAACTGCAGCTCCGAAACTTGTCTCTCAATGAACAAGTGAGTGTGTGTCTAAGTGAGGCGCTAGCCTCCTTATTTATACAAATCTGGCACGTGTGAAAGTGTCTTTTCACTGGCAGGTCCGACTTCTTCTTCTGGGTGGTTATAACCACCTTTATTATATTCTGGGGCCTCTTTGATATATTCTGGGGCCAACTTCTTCTTTAACCTATTACAATTACATTATGACCAATCCGCAAAAGGGGATTTGGTCTTTTACAATAGACGACATGATCAATCCATAATGGAGATTGATCCAATGAATAATATATCAAATAATAATCAAAATACACTTTGCAGTTACATTGTTTGTATCAAGTGTAAATCCATGATGCACCCAAATGCCTTTTGAATGCTAATAAGGATGTGCTTGGGTGTCGAGACTGATGTCTACATGCATTTAGTGCATGCATCCAAATGAGAGAACGCACGCCCAAGCAAGAATATCAGAAATTCTGTGCGACTTCAAAACACCCAATAGAGGAGATCACTTAGGCTTTCAAATACACATAATGGCTTCCATAAAAGGAACTCCAAGTGCTCATGCAAAACCCAACAACCTGCGCAGTCCAGTGCACAATCTTTTAGTTTTGCTGATCGACAAGGTTTCTATTGTATTACTTGTCAATCCAGGAATGAAAACTATAAATTGTGGAATTTTGCACTATATTAGGAGATTGTTTACAGGTCTGATGATCAACGCCAGAGGGAAATTCTAAATTTGGTGTCAAACTCTAGAGAAGAATCGCCAAGTTTAGAGGATGATTGATGTAAGAAATTCCAAGTTCCAAAATGAAGTTCCAGATGCCCAAATATTATCAATTGAAATGCCAAATGAAGGAGGGCGCTGATTTGTGTCATCAAACTCTACTATGCCAGGTCCAATTGCCTGAATGATAGAAGTGGATCTAATGGAGCCATTGTCTGATGGAAGCTCTCCTTCTCAGCTTTATGCTTTCGAATGGAAAATTGTCCAGCAACAATGCTTTGCGAACATGCTGCGACTGTGTTTGATTTGAAGATATGTACACCGGTCCCAGTATTTGTCAAGAGGCGAACTTGGTGAAGGGAAATGGATTATTCCCGTCATGTTATGCAATGGTTCACATGAGGCATGAAAAAATGCACCTTTTGCATCGGCCTGCTAGAGATAGTGCAGTTCCTGTGATCATCAGAAGAAATCAATTCAAGAGCACATGAATTTCGGCCACTGGTCATAGTAGCTGCTCGACATAATACTATGGAAATAGCTGTGAAGAACAAACAATCGGTCTTGCAAACAAATTATTTGGGGTTAGAAATGTAGTTAGAGGACTTCTTCCTCTTCTTAGACCATTATCTTCACGTGGTCGAATTATCAATGTCAATTCACATCTTGTGATTGTATTGTTGTGTGCCTTTTGTGGTCCCAAGGCTTTGCCTAAGTTCTAATGCAAGTGGTGATGAAAGTGATGGTCGACTTCTTCTTTGGAAGGTTATTTTAGGAGAAATATCT
Organism: Picea engelmannii; assembly: GCA_009831015.1. Classification (NCBI taxonomy): domain Eukaryota; kingdom Viridiplantae; phylum Streptophyta; class Pinopsida; order Pinales; family Pinaceae; genus Picea; species Picea engelmannii. Next base: position 150,161 of record ML781490.1, read on the forward strand.
GCTGATATAAATGTCAACATGAGGCAAAAGACTTATGTCCTTCATTCTGTTGATGTTATGGAATTCTGCAATCAAAATTTGTTTGTCTGTGGGGCTGATTCTGCATATGAAGGTCCAGTTGTTGTGCAATTATGGGATATTGAAGCTCTTCAAGGCTGTGCTCCTTTCGCTGCAAATGATGCTTATATCACATCCTTAAAATTACACCCAATGTGTGATATTATAATTACAGGTGTGAATGATGGCACTGCTGGTTTATTTGATATCATACATCTGGAGGGATTTTTCGTCTTTCTGTAAGTTCAAAATTTGAGGTTACCTTTGTTTCATTCATAAATTGTGGGACACACTTTCATGCTTCCATCACAAAAAAATCCACTTTGGTTTGGGATACACAGATGATGCTGATGATCCATGGTCTGGTTCCTACCGAGAAACCTTTACCAGTTACTGATCTAACCTTGCATTATGCTAGGCCTCTTAATTGTCTGAGCCATGAGAAGCAGATGCCCACTACAGAACATGTTGATCAACTTCCTAGGTTTATGGATCAAGATGCACATCTTGGAAGCAATAGGAAAGAAGAAGTCGATTTGTATAGTTTAACAACTGTGTTCAACGTTAAGAGATTGAAATGGGATTTGAAAGATGAAATTTTTATTGCTTCTTTTGTAAGAGATGGTGTGAATTGTGTTTTAGACAACGTGCGTTTCTCAACAGATGCAACACATTTCAAGTCTCACAAACATTTTTGGGATGAAGTGGTCAAGAAATTGAACAAGGAGACTGGGCAGTGTGCATCGACATTAAAGTTATTTATCAAGTTCAGGTGCATAAAGAATAAATATTTTGCAGGAAAGCAAATTCATGATCAACGACTGAATCAACATGATAAGGATATTTTTGGTATACTTGAGAAAATGTTTGTAAATGATGGGAACCAAATATCAGGCCACCATGGTTCTCTTGGTTCAAATGTAAAGGGATAAGTATCAGGTGGTGCTACACTTTTGGTTGATAAAATGTTGTTTACAAAAAGAAAATCATTGGAACCCTCAACTACAGCTTACTTATTTCACTGGCTCTGATTTGACATATCTAAATGAGGCGAGACCTATACTAAATTGGAATGAAAGGTTTCCAGGTGATAAAACCCCAATATAAAAGGATGGATCGTATTGGAAGCTACATGAATATGAAAGAGTAATGACAGGTGGAAGATCATATCGGTGGCATTTAATGGAGAAAAATAAATAGTCAATCATACATCCCAGTTTTCCAAGGCACTTGGCAACATCAGATGGCAGTCAAATTTTATATGTGAAGAGAACCTAACAGTTAGAGAATTCAAGTTCCATATATGAAACAAATATCTCATCAGTTCCTGATCTGATGGAGAAGAATCAACAGTCAAAGAATTTGTTCCAGATTCTCCAACAAAGATTTAGGGCACTCGATTTATTTCAATTCGATATTTCTTGCAAGATTGTTTTTATTGTTGAATTTGTTTCCGAAAAGATAACATAAGTCTGTTTATTGTATTCTTCTATTTAGACTATCATTTTGAATGTAATGGGGGAATCGGTGGAAAATAAAGACTCATTGATGTAAATTAGGTCACAGATCCTCCTTTGATCAAACTTCAGTAATACAGTTGCAACAATTACAAGATTCTCCTGTCACTTATGTTGGTGAAGTGCATTTGTCTTTGTATCTATGTTTTCACTGTCATTCATATGTTATCCATAGATTTTGAATTATTCAATAGAAAATTGAAGAACAATATTTGTTTTGATGTACACTCTGATTCTGGATTTGAATAATTTCAATGTTTTCTACTTGAGGGTTAGTTCCAGAATTCTTAATTTCTCTCTTTACTTGATGGAATCCCTCTCACTTTTTCCTATTCATTTCATCCCAATTTACTAGATCCAAACAGTTTAACTACCTTGCCCTGTGAAGAAACTTTATAAAAAGCTGAAACATATCCCTATTTTAAGAGATAGACCCCATAGCCCAATGGTAATTTAAGCATTCGACTAGCCAAATATTTCAAACAAACAAAAAAATCCTGAACTATCATAACTAGCCTAATATTTTAATCTAAGCAAATCTAAATCTTACAGAGAGATCCCTCTCTGAAGCTGGAAGGGCTAGATCCCAGCTTCCAAAGTAGTTTTGTGGTTACCTCTATCCTTTCTTCTACAACCTCTAGAGATTACAGAGAGATAACACACGCCACATGACCAAGAGCCAGAAGACCAGGGGCACGCGCCCAATATGCTGCCAAAAGTGGGTTTGAAGCTATACAAATTGATTTTAATTAATTTATGACCTGATTTTAATGGATTTTTGCCATTTTTTGAGGATCTAGAGCCCAGATTGAGGCCATATCTTGGGAGGAAGTTGGGATGTGACCCCCAACTAAAATTCTATATAAACTAGGTCTTTTTACAGCTATGAACATGTTCAAAACAATAAAATGATTCCAAGTTGTAGAGAGTAAGTCATTTTTATGCAGAGAAGCCAAAAGAGTAGCAAATCTTTGGAGGCCATTTATGGGAGTTCTACTCCACCTTTTTCAGTGCCGTCTGTTGCGTTGAGTTCTTGAGACAAATAAGAACATTGTTGTGTCAGTCAAAGAAAAAATTGATGTAATTTTGATTTACTTTTGAAACATTGAATATTAATAAGAAATCCTCCCCCACTGAGACAAAGGCTCAGAGATGTAGGCAACTTTGCCGAACTTCATTAACAAGTTTTGGAATTATGGTTTGTTGTTCTTAACATGTATTTTTTATGATGGCTGCACCATTCTTTAATTAAAACTTCTTCTTCTCCACAATTTCTAAATGGTAAATCAACTCATGCAAAATACTTAACCAAGTCATTTAAAAGATCATTTCGGATCATGGGATCATCATTAGTAATAGATAAAGAAAATTAAAATGAAAATTAGGTGGACTATACCTTTCTGGTTGCCTTCTTTCCTTCACTAATCTCCTCAGTACTGGGGTATGAGGTTCCTCTTCTTGTGCTTCATCTTCTTGAGCTGATTTAGATTTTGCATCATCCAACTCAAACTCTATTTTCTCAGGTTCTTCTTTCCTTGGTAGGAATTCCTGTTTGGGAATATCTTTCACCTATCTAAAAAAAACATCTCGACTGTAAAAAATATTCTTAGTTTATGGGTTCCAAATCTTATAACCTTTCACAGCATATTTATAACCAATAAAGATACATTTTTCAGCTTTATTGTCCAACTTACTCCTATTTTCCTTTGGAACATGTACATAAGCACCACAACCAAACACTCTGAGATGTTCAAGAGAGGATTTCTTACCATTCCATACCTTGTGTGGAGTTTTATCATCCAACACTGATGAGGGTGATCGATTGACCAGGTAACATGCTGTATCCACTGCCTCTACCCAGAATTCCTGTCCTAACTAGGCACCACTAAGCATGCTCCTTTATTTTTCCATCAGTGTCATGTTCATCCTTTCTGCAACTCCATTCTACTGAGGTGTGTATGGAGTTGTCTTCTGCCTTGCTATACCACACTTCTTACATAATTATTTGAATTCATTTCTGCAAAATTCTCCACCATTATCTGTCCTCAATACCTTTATTTTCTTCTCTGTCCGATTTTCTACTAGAGCCTTAAACTCTTTAAATTGATCAAATACCTCAGATTTCTTTCTAAGAAAATAAATCCATGTGTTCCTTGAGAAATTATCTATGAATGAAACATAATACACAAATTTACCTAGTGATGTAACATGGACATGTCCAAACACATCACTGTGTATCAACTCTAAGATCCCCTTTGCTCTTGTATCACCAGATGGGAATCTTACTTGATTTTGTTTACCATATATGCAATGTTCACAGAAATCAAAATCCAGAGTGCAATTAGACATACCTTCAACCATACCTTTATCGTGTAGTATTCAAAGGCCCTTTTCTCCAATATGCCCCAGTCTTTGATGCCAGAACATGGTCTTCTTTCCAGGGACAATATTGGTCTTGTCTTATTTATTTCTCTGCTTAGGGACAACATAACTATTACACCCATTAGTATAATTTCTTCCCAACAACTTGTACAGATTTCCACACCGAACTCCCCTCATCAACACCATTTCTACTCGTACCATCTTGCAAGTGCCCTTTCCCAATACAATATCCACATTTGCATCATCCAACTTTCTTACAGATATTAGGCTCCTGGCTAGTTTTGGAATGTGTAGAACCCCAAGGAGATTTCTAATTCTTCCATATTTTAGCAACAAATTAACCCTTCCATGTCCCATGATTTTTTTTGTCAAGTCATCTCCTAGGAATACATCACCACCATCATATTTTTCATATTCACAGAACCACTCCCTGTGAGGAGTCATATGATATGACGCACCCGAGTCAATAAAACATACACCACGGTCTATATGTTTACCTATATATGCCAGATAAACATCACCTTCTTCTTCAGTGGAGGTTTTATCCTTTGTGGAAGAGGAATTATCATATCCCTTTGGTTTATCAACCTTCTTAGACTTGCAATATTTCTTATAATGCCCTGCTTTACCACACTTCCAACATTTCCTCAAATATTTTTCTAGAGACTTAGATCTACCTTTAGATTTAGATCTCCCCCCCAAAGACTTACCAGGATTCCTCTCTTGGGTATGGCCTCTTACAAATAAAACATTTGTGCTCTGACCATCCATGCTTTTTCGCCTCATCTCTTCAGATAACAAGGATGCAACTACATCCTCATACTTCAATGTAGATTTAGTGGTACTACCAATTTCTACAACCAGATTATCCCAAGAGTCTGGCAAGGAACATAACAAAGTAATACACTTATCTTCTTTTTCAATCATAATATTAACAAAGACCAGTTGACTTACCAGAGTATTGAAGGCATTTAGATGTTCTGTCATAGAATCTCCATATTCCATCCTAAGATGATACAACTTCTTTCGAAGAAACAACTTATTTACTAGGGACTTTGATTGATACAAATTCCCTAACTTATCCCATAGTTCCTTGGATGTATATTCTCTCAAGACATTCAAAAACACCGAATATGCTAGGCAAAGTCGAATAATACTCCTTGCTTTTCTATCCAACTTCTCCCAATATTCCTTTGACATACCAGTAGGTTGTGTACTAGTAGTTTGTGTACCAGAAGATTGTGTACCAGTAGATTGTGTGCTAGTAGAATGTGTACTAGTAGGATATGTACCAGGATCCACAACGATCCATTTTTATTTGTCTACAAGAAGGTCCTCCATATCGAGATTCCATAACTCAAAGTTTTAATTGTTGAACTTCTCAATCTCGATTATATAAGAGCCCACCATTCCTCTTTCTACACTTAAATCACCACTGCAAAAGCTCCCACTAAACCCAGGTTTATCATAGAACCAAGATAAACTTAATCTATCAAGACCAAGCCAAACCCTCAGCAAAAAAGGCATCCCCCTGAAGGCAAAAACGAGCTCTGATACCACATGTAAGTTTTAAACCTGTGAAGTAAATAAATGCATACAAATTCTCCTAAGAAAAACATAAATTAATCAATGGCTCATACACACAGTAAAAAGAGATTTACGCTGGAAACCCTTAACCGGGACAAAACCAACCTTCCTTGGTTCCGCACCTTTCAACTCTTCAATATATTAATTTCACAATCCACAATACAATATATACAATATTTTAGGTATTCCATAGCTACCAAAACCATAATCCCTTAATCCGAGATTAAATTAGAAAACCACTAAAAATAGCAAAATCTGCCCAAAAAAATTTCGGGGCGCTGCCCCAAAACTCAATAGCTCTGGGCTACCTCCCGGAGCTGAACGTTGCGCGTAACCATGGGGGGTCAATCCTAGCTCCCACTGGGACCCCCTGGGAAAGCACCCCACACATACGACACAAAGGGTGAAGGAAGTTGGGATTGCCAAACGTAGTTGTCGAATCTGATGCGCCCACACACACACACATGCAAAGAATATAACACATACCCAACAATATATATATATATATCATTTTGTTTATATGGTGGTTGGTCATATAAATACGCCCCCATGAATATATCATGTGGTTGGCATATAGTTTAAACACCCCGTGGAATATGGGTATGGTTACATGGAACTTAAAATGAATCATGGGTCGAGGGCTTGGGTCTTCGACCCTTTTTTCCACTAACTAAATCCTTTACAGAACTTAAAAACAATAGCCACCATATACGATTAAGTAACATTGGTGTGGCGTATTGGCAATGGAGGTTTGTATAAGGTTATAGGGGGTCACGGGTTCGACCCTTGTCAACTCCTATACTTTTGAAAAAGATTAACCATTAATGGCCAATGGGAGGCTTCCATGTGGTAGTTTCTCATTGGTCTATCCTTTCCACATGTCGACATATAATTGGTGCCAATTGTATGTATGGATTTCCCAGTCACCTTCCAACTTGAAATGTCACCTCACCTGCCTGCCATGTGTTTCCATGTGAGGTCACCACGCCAACACTGTATGACTTGTACAATCATGCCACATGTTACCCTTGTAGTGGTGACACATGTCACCTTAACCTTATTGACTTATGCCTTTTTCCCTGGTTTGACTTGAACTTTGACCATCAATAAATTTTGCATACAAACTTTGTTTGAGGTGATTTTTTTGCTATTGGAAAGCTATCTCTGAGCTCTACGTATTGATGGTGTTTTTGAGAGCATTTGGGATGATTTTATTTTGAGAATTTATGAATCTTTATGGACCTTTGTGAGTGTTCTGGATCCACCTAGACATCTGCGATCATTCTTGGATCCTCCTAAATCATTAGTAGTTCCCAAATTTATTACTTCGAAAGAAAGCACAAAACTACCCATTTTTACATTTCACGGGCCCTTAAATTTGTCTCATAAATCAAGCAAATTTTCTAGATTGACTACCCCTTTAGGCATCGTGTGAAGTTTAGGTTCTTCAAATATTGTGTCTTGTTTTCCCTTAAAACCTTCACTTTTTTGCTCAATGAGTATTTCTTGGAATTCCTTATCATCGATAGCAAGATCCCTAAACGTTTCTTCATTATGTAAGAATGATGTGATCTACTTATCCCCTTCAAACACTCTCCAGTTTGTGATGTTATCAAGGACTAAGGGTTGATATAAAAGTTCAATAGTCAATCTAGAAACTTCATAATCTTCCAAAGGGGACAACCTTGAAGTTTTTGTATCTAGGGAATCAACAAGTAAGTTCTTGGATTAGGATATGGCAGTGATATTGAAAGCGAGGAAATTATCCATCAACCTATGCACTTCTTACTAATAGTTTCTAAGATGAGGGGATTTGCAATGTATAGTGTTCTTAACCTATCTAAAAATTATCTTAGAGTCCCCCAAAACAATGAGTTTTTTTATGTTTAAATTAATGCATTTCTTGAGGCCTTGGACTAAGGCTTCATACTCAACTGTGTTGTTTGTACCTTCAAATTCCAACTTACATAATAGGAAACTGCGCTTACCAGTGGGGTCTATGAAAATATAGCCAATACTTGCTCCTTCCTGAGATTTGGAACTATCAAAGAAAAGAGTCCAGATTTCAAAATTAACATCGAGTAGCTTTTTTCTAATGTCAATGTTTGATTTTTTAATGTTTTCTTCTAAAACAATGACTGTAAGACATTCATTAGGGGTGCTACAATTTTATATTTCGATTTGATTTTCTTGCAAACATAACTCTAACTTATGTGTTACTGAAATTTTAGATGCGCAGGTTGTAAAATTTCCAAAATCTGTATCACACGAGTAATTTACGAGGATGGGGAATTTAGACGAGGATGGTTCATTGGGCACCTCCAAATCAATTACAATATGTTTTAAGTATTTTTCCCTATCAATTCTTATCTTATTTGGCTTCCCATTCCAAGGAAACCAAAGGTGAGACCAATGAAAAGAAAAATATCCTTGGAATTTGTGTGACCAATATCGATTGAGCAGTAGTCCATATGCTTCTAGGATATCCACAACTACAATATCAATTACTTGGTGGATCTTGGGGTTTGAAACAATCCTAATCATGACATGTTTTAATTGACTAATGAATTTAACTTCAATTTTTTCTAATTGTATGATATGTGTTGAAATTTTGGTAGGCATTGCATTTAGTTTCTTATAAATCGAATAAGGCATGACATTCAATGATGCCCCTGAGTCTACTAGGAAATTATGTAGATTTCTGTTGAAAATTTCAAAGGTTAGCAAAAAAGGTGGTATGGATAGTTTCGGTTTCTTGTCCATGGCTATTGCGTTTACTGCTGATTTTCAAACTTCCCTTAAATTCACTATGTTTATAGTCTAATCAACGTTCACAATTAGGGTCTTCTCATCCTTTAGTAGTTTAAGTAACATACTTTTCTATTGATAAATCCTATAGAGATCCATAACAAAAATGTTGGCCTTACTTTTCTTGAGATTTTCTACTACGTTATATTCCAACTGTTCCACCTTCTGATTCACAACTTTGGGAGTAGAGTTGAGCACATGGGTAGGCTTTTCTAAGGGTGTTGAGGTCCAAGGATTCTTAGGAGCTTGAGCTATAGCAAGATGGGTTTGAGAAACAAGTCCTTTTCTCCTTGTATGAACAACCAAAGTTTCATCTATTAAATCTTCTTCCTTAGTTGTATTTAACCCAAGCATTATCTCCCACAACACCGTAGCTTCTCCCTTAGAGTGTTTAGTGTATTCTTCATTTGTGGTATTGGATAATGGGCCATTATTGATCATTGAGAGAACATCTATCTAGAAAGTGATGGACATAAAGTTCATGGAATTTATCCATCGAGGGGAATTATTCTCTGAATGATTTTCCTAATGATAACTACAAAACGAATATGAGGCTACCTCCAAATCAATATTCAAACTAGATGGGGGAGGCTCTATTGCCTTAAATGGAGAACATATTTTAAAAAAAGGTTTGTAAATCCTTTGGTTGGATGTACCTTCCCTTGCACTCCTTTTCATGTGTACTATCTCATTCGAGATATTCTTAATCATTCTTTTTAAACTTTCCATACCAGTGTTATCTTTATCTTGGCTTTGTTCAACTTGCTTCCCTTGTGGTTGTGTCAATAAAATGCTTCTTTTAGGCTACATTGTTTCCCTTTTCCCAAGGATGTTTGACTTTCTTTACACCCTTTCATCTGAAATTCTATATTCTTAGCTTCCTCGAAATTTTATGACAGAGTATGTTTGACAACCCTTTTTACAAACATAGAAATAAAGGTTGATAAATCATTTACATAGACTTCAATTTGTAATTCTTGGGTAGGGGATGCTTCTTGCTGAAATTTATTTAGGATTGTGGTAAAATGTTGATTAAATTATTTAACCTTTTATTTAGGCTCCATGGTGGAAAAAAATAGCTCATCCATTAATTCCCTAGTTGTGGGTTCTTCTCCAAACTTATCTAAAAAATCCTTTTGGAACATGGCCCAATTTGTTATGGATCCAACAAGGAGATTGAAATACTAAGTGGACGTTGAGTTTTCAAAAGTATAAGGAAAAAATGTGAAGACTACATCCTCATTAACTGTACATTCATTAACCGTATGGCCAATATAAACTTCTTAATGTGATCTTCAGGAGATCCAGATGTTTTAGGGTCAAATTTAGGTAGTATTTTCTTTGGATGTATGGGTAAGTCGTGTAAGGGACCAAGTGATTCCAATGCATCCCTGGTAAACCAAGGTTGGTTATTATCCTCATTGTTGTCTCCCATGTGATATGACTCATAATATGAAGCTTCTAAGTTTGGTTCCTCTTCCTCTGACTCCGGTTCTTATTTGGGTTCAAAATATTCCTAGTGATCAGAGTAGTTGCTGACAAGAGGAGCAATTACCAGTTTGTAAGGGATTAATCCGAAAGGTTGTTCTATTTCAATTAAGGAAAAATATACTAGATATTTGACCATGTGTTCTAAGGTATGATCTGATGTGGATACAATTGGTCTTACAATTATCCTTCTTCAAGGAAGTAATGTGGTTGTGGATAACACCTTGATTTGTCTAGCATATGCTCTTGTGATTCTTCTGAAAGCATTTACTTCCTTGTGAGATACTACGCATGGGATTTTGGGATGATATCCTAAAATTTCCCTAGCATGAGGTGAAGTATTTTCAAAGGATATATCTTTAGGCTTTGGATTTTCTTTATGTGGGTTGTTTGTATGGATTTCCATGCATCGACCCTCCTTCTAGTGCCAATTTTGTTGATGGGGATGGATTCCCTTTAACTCAACAGGAGGGATTAAACCCAAGGATGAGGCCCAATTAGACTCCTCCCTGTTTGGTGTGAAATAATCCTTGATATTAATGGTTCAACAATCATTCTATGGGCTTTAATGATTGTTTAAATTTGTTCTTTCTGTTCCTTATTTTTTTTTGTTTCTTGTGTTTTATTTCTATCTAGTGCAGGAAGAAAACCAAATGAAAATGTTTTGAATAAATCTATTCTTAAGATAACCCTTAGCAAAAAAAAGTAAATAATATTCGATTCTAAGTTCCTCAAGCCATAATACCAAGGGGAGTTTGTTTTTTATTATCAAATATTACTTAGGAAAAACAATAACTGATTAACATGTACAAAGAAACATATATGAAGACAAAAAAGTAAGAAATAATTCTGTACTTATGAAGTTCACATAAAAGAAACTAATTATAAAAGATATTACACTTTACCAAAATCATCCAGAAAATTCTTTAATCAATTGCGATAACTGAAAAGTATGTAAATTCTTACTGGACACCAACAACATTTAATCACATTACAGATAAATCCACTCATGAGAAAGCATACACGCATATTTGATAAATTCACCTTGACTCCTCCCGAGCTTCTGAATTATGCTTCAAAAATAATTCTTTGTTGTTCTAATCCAAAAATTCTTTTACAAAACCATCGACCCCTTGTGTATGGTCGATCTTACTATTTATTAGACTTAAAATTTCTAAACATAGTAACAATGTCATTTTTAATAAAAAATAGAAAATAAAAATAAAATAAACAACTCGTTCTTTCTAAGTCGAATCTCGTGCATGAGACTACTGATCCATTGAATGCACCTCATCATACTCTTCCCACCGAGAAAAAACATCCTTGCATGTGTGCATGTGCGCATTGAGTACTTCCCTCATCTCCTTGGTGCACTGCATGTATTTTCCCATTTTGGCAGTGACACACTCTGTTGTAGGTGAATCCCCCTGCGGACAAGTGGATTCCCTCTTGGTCTCTAGACTCCTAAGTCCAAGACAGAAAAGTGCTTAACATGGACACTGACTTCCTTTTAGATCTAATCAATATAATAAATGAAAGAGAAGGAGAAAGATATGTACCTTATTAGCGACGTTTGTCCTTGCAAAGTCTTGGCTAAGCTTCGATCCTAAGCTCCCTGATAGGTCCTGTAGGAAAAACAAAGATACAATGGAATTCCTACTCTACCGAGATTAGCTCAAATATAGATTCATATAATACAAACAAAATCATATGGAACAAGCATAAGTGTTTGAAAGAAACAGGCCAAGCATTGATTATTAATGAGAACAAGTAAAAGTACTTACAACCTTTTGAATGAAGGTGCAACAACTTCTTCCAGTTCTCCTTGTCCAACCCCTTTGCTAAATTAATCTCCACTGATTTCTTTGATGACATCTCACTCATGATATCATAAGTTTGATGTAATTCTCAATCTCCATCCCTTCTGTTCATACCACTTACAAAATCATAAGTTTGGTATCAATCTCTAGTCTCTTCCTCATGTACCTTTCACCATGAGAAGGCCTCCTTATATAAACTTGGAGAGACCCAACCACTTGAGAGATATTTGGGATAAGTTGAGGATTCCTCTCCTTCAGTTGAGGATCTTCCCTAAGATCATGCCTTGACCATCTATTCGAATCCAACCACCTTAAGGAATTGACGGATTCTTCCTTGATTTTCTGAACAAACCCAAAACTTGCTCAGAACAGGGTAGCGCTCCCCCAAAAGGGTGCACATAGCACTCAAACAATTCCCCAAAGAGGTTCATGGAGCGACAATACTCCCTGACAGTGGGTAGGGGGGCACTACTCTCCAAAATCCATATTTGAGTGATTTTTCCAGTGGAAAAAGGATTGTACTTCTTGTCAAATGATTTCTCTTCTTCAAAACTAGTCTTTGAGGTGTCTTAAGTGTCCCTATGATGTCGTTAGAGGCACAACATAGGAAAGGTGGCAGTATGATGTTTTTGACACTTGCAACACTTGTGGTCAAGATGCGACACTTGCGGACAAGATGCGACACTTACAACACTTGTAATGACGACACTTGCGACACTATTGAAGTAAGTAATTTTGAGGTGTATTAGATTGCCACCCAAAGTACGAAGTTAGAAGACGATGATGATTGAAGTAATTTTTAAACTTTTTCGAGCAAGGGTATGGATGCAGAGAAACCGAAAAAAGCTGTACACAACCATAAAACAAATATTATGACATGTTTCAAACCCAAGGTAGGCATACATATGCTTGAGTGATAAAGACTTTTTAGGTATGGCCGCCATAAGATACACTACGGATCCATAATTATATTGACAAAAGGTATAGCCACTGAAGATACATTGTGGATCTATACTCCTATCACCTGAACTGATCGTAGCCATGAAGAATACACACTGGATCTACGAGATGACAAGACATAGCCACGACCAATACAAAGTGGATCTATGTAACAATATATGTGTCATAGTTCAAAAGAACTCCTTCGCAACCTGGGCAAAGTACATATAAGAGTGATGACTCAACCCAGGGTCTTCTTACTAATCCTGATGTAGTATGAATCTAACCATGTGAATAGATGTCCTGATGTCGAACATGGTAGAAACCACTTGATTATTAGTCAATGATGTAAATCGTTAACAAGCGCGAGGGAGATCACCATTGATGTCAATGATTCCCAAGCTACTCTAGTACATTTTGACGGATGTGAATAGATGAGCTGAAGTCGAACATCTATGGAATCACCCGATCAGGTGTCAATGATGTAAACCCACTGTCGGACACAAGGAGGCCTGCCATTGAGGCATGCAGGTCCCAAGGTACTAACTGGTTTCTAAGTATAACTCCTGGATAATGTGATGAAGTCGATAGGAATAGACTCGTCGAAGGAGGGCCTTAATGTATCCCCTATCAACGACACGAAACTGACACAAAGATGTAATTGGTAGATCAAATGAACATGGAATGACACGGGTATTGAAACCAGATATTTGTGATGGATGACTCTCGAGGCAGATAATTTCTTTGAACACTGAGGCACAACAGCAGAAACTTGACGTGGACCAAAACACGATAATGCAGTGGATACAGTGACTTTCATTGGGTGATCCAAAGGAGTAAACATACTTAGAGGATTGGCTCAATGAAAAGGTTTAGTGGATTAAAATGCATGCAAAGACAAAGTGTCGTGTTCAATGGTGACCATAAGAGCTATTGGTAGTGTTCTAAAAAACTACTTGGCTTGCTTCCTTCAATTTTTCCCCCATCCAGATAGACGAGTACCTCTTTTTAATTTAACAAGCTTGAGGAGGGTAACACATGCTCAATATAAATCACCTTCAGTAAGTTACTCTTCCTTTGTTTAACGAACTGGAAGAAGTAAGGGTTCGGTCCTGTATGGGCTCTTCAATGTATGATTGTTTAATGAGTCCAGAGAAGGTAAACTCGGTGGTTTTTCATATTTAGAGAGTCTGAAAACAACTTAAAGAGGACTCCAATGTTGTCCTTTTTTGTAATGTTAGTCTCACGAGGCTGAAAAATAGATAAATTATCACTCAAAAGACGCCCTTTCAAACCTTTTAACGAGTGGGAAAGGAAGCAAGATCACTTGGTAATATTTTCATGTTTAGAGAGTCCGAAAAGAGCTCAAAGACGACTCTAAGGGGTTCCTTTTTCGTATATCCATGCGATTCTGAAAAAGTGATAAAAGTCTACTCGGTTACATTCTCATGTTTTTTCGAGAACGAGAAAGAACAAAGACTAAGCTCAGTATGTCCTCAGCGTGAAAGCTAGTGGCTTAGCTCCAGAATGATCATCAAAGGCTGGAGACATGCCCTCCAAGCTTCAATTCATTCACCGACATTGAGGTTGTCACCAATTTCTCTACTAGACAGAGAAAAAGGATAAGAGTGGATGAAAATAAGCTTCAAGAGAGGTGATTGTTTCATTTTTGAACGAGCTTGACACAAAAAAAGAACTATGCTTAGGGCTCCGGGTTCAATCCCTAGACTTCTGTTTCATTTTTTAATGAGCTTGCTACATAGAGGAAAACTATGCTCAAAGCTTCTGTTTCATTTTTTAACGAGCTTGCCACAGAGAAGAGAAACTATGCTTGTGACCTCTGTTTCATTTTTTAACGAGCTTTCCACATAGAAGAGAAAAATATGGGGTGATTCATTGTTTGACCAGATGTCCCAGTTTAAACAAGAGGGTCATGAGGATTAAAAGGTTGTCAAAAGGATTCAAAATGCTCATAGAGATCGTGTCCTGATGAAGTCCTCCATACAGAATGAGCAGGAGTGGGATTTGTATCTACTACAGTGGTAGGACGAACAAGAGTCCTATACTCATCACTAAAGGTTGGTTCTGTGGATCCCATATATGTTTCGGTAAATTCTCTCTCAGGTAACTGTGGGACCTCTTCGTCTATGACGTTCCCAAGGGAGTCTAAATGAAGAAAAAGTGGTTTGAGAGGGGTTACCGACACAAATGTAGTGTGAGGAGTGGGATTCTCAACCGTAACCAAAGTGCCTTCTTGATTATCTAATGAAGGAGCAACAACACTCCTAACGTCAGATTTATTTTCTACCTCTCCACGGTAGTTGTCTTCTGGAGGGTTAGGAGGTAAGGGTTGGTAGCCTTTCGTAGGCATCCCTTGCATCCTACACGATCAACGAAGACCTTTATCGTCTATAGGCTCAATTTTGGAGAATAACAATACACGCTGAAAAATTAGGGCCAACTAACGAAAAGAAACAACATACGCTAATAAAATCTAGGAATCAAAACCAAGAAAACAAAACTTTTCTCGATGATCGTACTAGTTGGTGATGCAATCCAACGTCATGTGACCAAGTCAAGAAGGGGCTAGGATATGGTGGAATAGTTACAATGGAAACCTGCTTAACGAAATTTCACCTTGGTGCAAGCTTCCATGCAGTAATTGTGGATTTACCCTCCAAGGAGCCCGAGTGAGTTTGAACAATGTTTGTTCTAGGTATAGTGAGACTTCCCTTCACTGTCACCTTGTGTAAGTACCTAACGATTATGGCAACCAAGGACACCAACTTGCAGTTATCCCCTGGGCGGGTATAGTCGATAGTTCGAACTGAACGTATGGGCAGGATAACAATTCCAAAATCAACTCAAGAGGCTCCCACACATAATTGTGGGTATACCCTCAAGTGACCCCCAATATACAATCTGACCACTACAAACAGTTGAATCATGGAGGGATAATCTTTGTAATTATCCCAAATGCGACCTCGTGCGTAACCCTTGTGTGAGAGGGGGATCCCAGAAAGCATATAGGACAATTGGATTTGACTCTCCCTATCTCAGGATGCTAATGTTCTTTTTGAAAACTTTGGAGAGTTGTACTCATAGCCTAATCCAAAGTTCTAATCCTAGTCTAATGTTGGTGGAAGAGCCTAAAAACAAAACGTTCTAGATAATTTTTAATTAGCCTTCATTTTACAACTGTTCTTTACTCAAAGGGTGTATGATAATGAAATTGATGGTATGATGACTCAATTCCCAAAAATACACAAGAAAATGATAAGCAATCTTGTATTTCGATGAATGACTATTTAAGGGAAAGAGAAAAAGTTGTTTTCACTATCAAACACTAATATGCAATGTCCTCACATAATTGTTTCTCAATCAAATCCAATGCAATGTTAAAAATTTATAAATGCCTTCTAATATCCAAACAAATCACTAAAATATGTCCTTTTGCTTATATGCGAATGATAATCAGATGTAAAACTTCTAAATGTCAATCAGACTTTAGGATTAAACAAACAGAAGCAAACCTCACACAAAACAAAAATACACTCTCATCGTGAAATAGACAAGAAGGACAAAGATAACCAAATTTGCAAACAAGAACCAAAAAAAAAACCTCAAACAAAAGAGAAATATTGGAAAACTGACCTGAAAGATCATATGGAAAGGTTCACAGACCTTTGGATTTCCTCACAAAAGTTTCCACTCAATCAGATAAAGGAGAAGAAAACAACAAGTTAACTCTAGGACAACAAAGACAAAGAGTGACTTCAAGGCAAGGAAAGAAAATGTCAAATTCCCAAACAAGAAGAGGATGAATTCTCAGATATGAGGTGTTGAAAGCCAATGACAAATATGGACTGAGAGTTTGAGACCTTGAGCAAATGCAAAATGCAAAAACTAAACTCAAAAATTGAAAAAACTAGAGGATTTTTCACTGAAAATGGGGTAGCGCTCTGGTGTAAGTGGAACCAGAGCATTCCAACACTCTATGTAAGACCACCAGGGAGTGTTGGTGCTCTAATAGCAAGGGCACGGGATCGTTTTGCTGCAAAAGCTCAGAAAAATGCCCAGAAACTAAAAAAATCAAGGAAATTCAGCCAATCAGGGTGATCATGATGACATAAAGAGGCAATCAAACAAATATAAGAATAAAAAATACAATATGGAGAAGTTCAAGTGAGTGGGAAAAGGGCCAAAACAAGATCTGGGAAAGGAAACAAAAATCAGAGCTCCTCCCTAGTGGAGTTGCCAATTTCTGTTGTAGGTGAATCCCCCTGCGGACAAGTGGATTCCCTCTTGGTCTCTAGACTCCTAAGGCCAAGACGGAAAAGTGCTTAACATGGACACTGACTTCCTTTTATATCTAGTCAATCTAATAAATGAAAGAGAAGGAGAGAGATATGTACCTTATTAGCGACGTTTGTCCTTGCAAAGTCTTGGCTGAGCTTCGATCCTGAGCTCCGTCATAGGTCCAGTAGGAAAAAAAAAGATACAATGGACTTCCTACTCTACTAATATTATCTCAAATATATATCCATATACTGCAGACAAACTCATATGGATCAAGCATAAGTTTGAAAGAAATAGGCCAAGCATTGATTATTAATGAGAACAAGTAAAAGTACTTACAACCCTTTGAATGAAGGTGAAGCAACTTCTTCAAGTTCTCCTTGTCCAACCTCTTTTCTCAAGTAATCTCCATTGATTTCTTTGATGACATCTCACTCATGAGATTATAAGTTTGATGTAATTCTCAATCTCCATCCCTTCTGTTCATACCACTTACAGGATCATAAGTTTGGTATCAATCTCTAGTCTCTTCCTCATGTACCTTTCACCATGAGAAGGCCTCCTTATATAACCTTGGAGAGACCCAACCACTTGAGATATCTTTGGGATAAGTTGAGGATTCCTCTCCTTCAGTTGAGGATCTTCCCTAAGATCATGCCTTGACCATATATTTGAATCCAACCACCTTAAGGAATTGAGGGATTCTTCCCTGATTTGTCTGAACAAACCCAAAACTTGCTCAGAAAAGGGTAGTGCTCCCCCAAAAGGGTACATATGGTGCTCAAACACTCCCCCAAAGAGGCTTATGGAGTGGCATCACTCCGTGAGAGTGGGTAGGGGAGCACTCCTCTCCAAAATCCATATTTGAGTGGTTTTTCAATTGGAAAAAGGCTTGTACTTCTTGTCAACTGATTTCTCTTCTTCAAAACTAGTCTTTGAGGTGTCTTAAGTGTCCCTATGATGTAGTTAGATGCACGACATAGGCAAGGTGGAAGTATGATGTTTTTTAAACTTGCAACACTTGTGGTCAATATGCGACACTTGCGGACAAGATGCGACACTTACAACACTTGTAATGACGACACTTGCGACACTATCAGAGTGATTAATTTTGAGGTGTAATAGATTTCCCCCCAAAGTATGAAGTTAGAAGATGATGATGACTGACGTACTTTGTAGACTTTTTCGAGAAAGGGTATGGACGCAGAGAAACTAGAAAAATATGCACACAACCATCAAACAAATATTATGACAAGTTTCAAACCCAAGGCAGGCATACCTATGCTTGAGTGATAAATAAGTTTTAGGTATGGCTGCCATAAAATACACTGCAAATCCATAATTATATTGACAAAATGTATAGCCACTGAAGATACACTGTGGATATATACTCCTATGACATGAACTAATCTCAACCATGAAGAATACACAGTGGATCTATGAGATGACAAGACACAACCACGACCAATACAAAGTGGATCTATGTAACAATATATGTGTCATAGTTCAAAATAACTCCACAACCTGGGAAAAGTACATAGAAGAGTGATGACTCAACTGAGGGTTTTCTTACCGATCCCGATGTAGTACAAATCTAACCATGTGAATAGATGTCTTGATGTCGAACATGGTAGAAATCACTTGATTATTGGTCAATGATGTAAACCGTTAACAAGCGCAAGGGAGATCACCATTGATGTCAATGATTCCCAAGGTACTCTAGTACATTTTGATGAATGTGAATAGATGAGATGAAGTCAAACATCTGTGGAATCACCCGATCAAGGGTCAACGATGTAAACCCATTGTTGGAAACGCGGAGGCTTGCCATTGAGGCATGCAGGTCCCAAGATACTAACTGGTTTCTAAGTCTAACTCCTGGATAATGTGATGAAGTCGACAGGAGTAGACTCATCGAAGGAGGGCCTTAAAATATCCCCCATCAATGACACAAAACTGACAAAAAGATGTAATTGGTAGATCAAATGAACATGGACTGACATGGGTATTGAAACATGATATTTGTGATTACTGACTCTCAAGGCAGATACTTCCCTTGAACACTGAGGCACAACAACAGAAACTTGACGTGGACCAAAACATGATAATGCAGTGGATACGGTGACATTCGTTGGGTGACCCAAAGGAGTAAAGAAACTTAGAGGATTGGCTCAGTGCAGAGGTTCAGTGGATTAAAATGCATGCAAAGACAAAGTGTTGTATTCAAGGGTGACCGTAAGAGCTACTGGTAGTGTTCTAAAAAATTGCTTGGCTTGCTTCCTTCAATTTTTCCCCCATCCAGATAGACGAGTACCTATTTTTAATTTAACGAGCTCGAGGAGGGTAACACATGCTCAATATAAATCACCTTCGATAAGTTCCTCTTCCTTTGTTTAACAAACTGGAAGAAGTAAGGGTTCGGTCCCGTATGGCCCCTTCAATGTATGATTGTTTAACGAGTCCAGAGAAGGTAAACTCGGTGGTTTTTCATATTTAGAGAAGTCTGAAAGCAAGTTAGAGACGTCTCCAATGTTGTCCTTTTTCGTAATTTTAGTCTTGCGAGGCTAAAAAAGAGATAAATTATCACTCAAAAGATGCCCTTTCAAACCTTTTAACGAGTGGGAAAGGAAGCAAGATCACTCGACAATATTTTCATGTTTGGAGAGTCTGAAAAGAGCTGAAAGACGACTTCAAGGGGTTCCTTTTTCATATATCCATGCTAGTCCAAAAAAGTGATAAAAGTTTACTCGGTTACATTCTCATGTTTTTTTGAGCATGAGAAAGAACAAAGACTAAGCTCGGTATGCCCCCAGCATGAAATATATTGGCTTAACTCCAGAATGATCATCAAAGGTTGGAGACATGCCTTCCAAGCTTCAATTCATTCACCGACATTGAGGTTGTCACTAATTTATCTACTAGACAGAGAAAAAGGATAAGAGTGGATGAAAATAAGGTTCAAGAGAGGTGACTGTTTCATTTTTGAATGAGCTTGACATAGAAAAAAAACTATGCTCAGGGCTCTGGGTTCAATCCCCAGATTTCTATTTCATTTTTTAACGAGCTTGCAATAGAGAGGAAAACTATGCTCAAAGCTTATGTTTCATTTTTTAACGAGCTTGCCACAGAGAAGAGAAACTGTGCTCATGACCTCTATTTCATTTTTTAACGAGCTTTCTAGATAGAATAGAAAACTATGGGGTGATTCATCATTTGACTAGATGGCCCAATTTCAATAGGAGGGTCATGAGGATTAAAGGGTTGTCGAAAGGATTCAAAATTCTCATAGAGATCACGTCCTGATGAAGTCCTCCATATATAATGAGAAATAGTGGGATTTGTATCTGCTGCAGTGGTAGGATGAACAAGAGTCCTATACTCATCACCAAAGGTTGGTTCTATGGATCCCATATATGTTTCGGTAAATGCTCTCTCAGGTAACTGTGGGACCTCTTCGTCTATGATGTTCCCAAGGGAGTCTAAATGAAGAAAAAGTGGTTCGAGAGGGTTTACTGACATAGATGTAGTGTGAGGAGTGGGATTCTCAACCATAACCAAAGCGCCTTCTTGATTTTCTAACGGAGGAGCAACAACACTCTTAGCGTTAGATTGATTTTCTACCTCTCCATGGTAGTTGTCTTCTGGATGGTTAGGAGGTAAGAGTTGGTAGCCTTCTTGAGGCAGCCCTTGCATCCTACATGATCGGTGAAGACCTTTATCTTCTATAGGATCAATTTTGGAGAATAACAGTACACGCTGAAAAACTAGGGCCAACTAATGAAAAGAAACAACATATGCTAATAAAATCTAGGAATCAAAACCAAGCAAACAAAACTTCTCTCGATGATTGTACTAGTTGGTGATGAAATCCAATGTTGAGTGACCAAGTCTGAAGGGGCTAGGATATGGTGGAACAATTACAATGACGACCTCCTTAACGAACTTTCACCTTGGTGCAAGCTTCCACGCAGTAATTGTGGATTTACCCTCCAGGGAGCCCGAGTGAGTTTGAACAATGTCCGTTCTAGGTACAGTGAGACGTCCCTTCATTGTCACCTCGTGTAAGTACCTAAATATTATGGAAACTAAGGACACCAACTCACAGTCATCCCCTGGGCGGGTACAATCAACAATCCGACCTGAACGTATGGGCATGATAACACGTCCGAAATCAACTCGAGAAGCTCCCACACATAATTGTGGGTATACCCTCAAGTGATCCCCAATATACGATCTGACCAGTACAAACAGTTGAACCATGTAGGGATAATCTCCGTAATTATCCCGAATGAGACCTTGTGCATAACCCTTGCGTGAGAGGGGGATCCTAGAAAGCCTATACGACAATTGGATTTGACTCTCCCTATCTCAGGATGCTAATGTTCATTTCAAAAACTTTGGAGAGTTGTACTCGTAGCCTAATCCAAAGTTCTAATCCTAGTCTAATGTTGGTGGAAGATCCTAAAAACAAAACTTGCTATATAATTTTTAATTAGTGTTCATTTTACAGTTGTTCTTTACTCAAAGGGTGTATGACAATTAAACTAATGGTATGATGACTCAATTCCCAAGAATGCACAAGAAAATGATAAGCAGTCTTGTCTTTCGATGAATGGCTATTTAAGGGAAAGAGAAAAAGTTGTTTTCACTATCAAACACTAAGATGCAATGTC
>ML781490.1:198767-261286 GCA_009831015.1 Picea engelmannii
TACAGGTTTACAGCGGTATATCTCACAGTGATAGTGTGACAGTGGTTCCATCATTCTACTTCTACTTCAGGGTGGTAGGACAGGGCAAGGACAGGTGGTTGTAGCCACCTTCCGGTTGTAGCCGGAGAACATTGGGGGTTGTATCCTCCTGCTGGTTGTAGCCAGAGATTTGGGGAGTTGGAGCTTCCCTCAGGTTGTAGCCTGAGAAACTAGGAGGTTGGAGCCTCCTTCCAGTTGCAGCTGAAAACAAAGGAAGTTGGTGCCTACAATGAATGTAATTCTTCAAGACATATAAGAAAAAGCATTCTGTGGTTTTCTCCCAATTTGGGTTTCCACATAAAACACTGGTGTATTGTGCATGTGTGTGATTGTTTATTTATTACTACTCATTATTGGATAATATTTCTACATTGATATAACATTTGAAGAAAAAGGATTATAATTACGTTATTACTGATTCACCCCCCCTCTCAGTAATCCAACAGAGACTAGTATTGTGCTTCTGGCTTGATAGTTGTGATGTAAAGCCAATCTAGTATCTTGCTTCCAGCTTGATTGTTGTGACGTAAAGCAAGCCGATGAGATGAGACTAGTACTATTCTTACGGCTTGATAGTTGTGACGTAAAGTCAGTCTAGTATCTTGGTTCCATCTTGATGGTTGTGACGTAAAGCAAGACGAGCACTGTTCTTCCAGCCTTACAGCTGTGACGTAAATCCAGTCCAGTATTATGATGATGAGCCAGCCTCGTGATGTGATGATGATGCATTAGTTTTATACTAATCCATATTGACGCAGATGATGATTGCATTCCTTTGAGAATGACGGTGTTGTCGATGAAGAAAACTTTCGATGATTTATAGATACGTCAGTCAATGTTCCAAGATGATATTGATGATGTTGTCCTCCTGATGTTGTTGATGATGCAGTCCTCTCTCTCACCTGGTGTTGTTGAAGAATACCCTTCTTGTTAAGGGGGAGTGTTTAAATAATGTAACTGCAAAGTGTATTCTGATTATTATTTGATATAGTATTCATTGGATCAATCCCCATTGTGGATTGATCATGTCGGCTATTATAAAAGACCAAATCCCCTTTTGTGGATTGGTCATAATGTAATTGTAATAGGCTAAAGAAGAAGTTGGCCCCAGAATATATCAAAGAGGCCCCAGAATATAACAAAGGTGGTTATAACCACCCAGAAGAAGAAGTCGGACCTGCCAGTGAAAAGACACTTTCACACATGTCAAATTTGTATAAATAAGGAGGCTAGCACCTCTCTTAGACACACACTCACTTGTTCATTGAGAGGCAAGTTTCGGAGTTGTAGTTGGAGAAGAGAGAGAGAGAGGTGCATCTTTGGGAGAGGACTTTCTGTATTTGTTTGAGTTATCTCTTGGCATTATATTGGCTATCTATAATAAGGAAGTTTTGTTGGGTTTTCTTCCCCATGAGGGTTTCCCAGGATAAATGATGTGTCTCTTGTGATTGTGTATTTCTCAGTGATTCTATCTTATGCTATTGTTATCTATTGAAATGCAAAGAACTATAATAATGGCTTAAAAATTAATAGATACCCCTTATCGTGACAAGTGTTGGAAAAAATACCCATGAACTGGCACTTGGTGTTTTCCATTTTCATTCAACGGGACATATCCCACATTAGTGTTGAGGAAAGAACTAGAGGTGTATATATACGCCAATAATCTCATAACATTTCGACGTGTTGTGCACACTATGCTCCCTTGCAGGCTTGGCGCTTAGCTTTGGCTTGGTTTTGGGCTTTGATTTGATAATGTATTGTGTGGCAGAAGCTTGGCTCGATGGCTATGGACATGGACCTCGGTGCTTGGTTAACTTAGATAATTGGAGATTAGCCTTCGGGCTACTATTTTTTCTTAATAAAATTTAATATAAAATCTTTTCATAAACCCGAGAAGCCAATTTTGTCCCTGAAGACCAAAAATTAAGTATAAAGCCAAAATTTGGCTAATAAAACAAAAAATTTAATATGAAGAAACTTTTGCCCAAGGAAAACCTGAGAGCCAAGAGACTTTCTCCAAAAGCAAATTTATGTCAAAATTTGAAATTTAGCATGTGTTAACAACGCGCCATGTGACCATCACTAAAGATAAATGGTTAGGCCCTTTTTCCCCGGATCCCTGGTCGTATGCGCCCATGTGGTCGCATGTTGGTCCATATGGCTCCCACGCTCTTGTTGGATTAGCTCCTGGTCATGCGCTTTGGTTGGCGATGTATCCCCCACCAACCAAGAACTTCCCCCTTTACCTCTACCATATCACAATAACATAATTTAAAATGGAGTCTAGTTAAGCCCCACCCCTTCGCCCTTGTGGCTAGCAGAAGGTTGTAAATTGTTGCATGCAGATAGGTCGAGGGGTTGAATCCATCAAAGGCTCGACCATTTTTTACCTGGCTTATTTGGCTTGATCCAGGGTGCCATGTGGTGCCCTATTATTAGGTCACGTTTCAACACCCTATTGGACTGTACCATCAAGTCACTACCCAATCATCCACATAGTCAAATTTTTTTACTACCACACGTCCAACCCAGAGCCAACCACTTGTCGGCCACGTCACAACCATACTTCCATATTTCACTGTCGTGTCATGTCAACCTGTCATCCATACTGCCACGTGTTGAACTATCACTCGGTCATGTCATCATTTGGAATGCCACGTGTTGAACTGTCATTGGGCCATGTCATCGTTTGGACTGCCACATGTCAATCCGTACAATCCAGTCACCTGCCACATCAGCACCCAAAAATTCCAAATCCACCTGACATGTGTCGGCCTTTGGTGTTGCCATGTCAGCATGCTAATGTCATCATGAAGTCATGATGATGTCATCTTCCATGTCATGCTAACGTACTACTGATGTAAGCAGTATGGATGGTTGACTTTGACTTTGACTTTGACTTGTTTTCTTGTTTGGGAAAAACTTCAGATCACGATAAATTCACCATACGGAGTCCATTTTCGAAACAAATTATACCACCAGAATTAGCACGACGATATCTTCATGATGGCACTAGCCATTTCATCTGAATCCGAGAACTTTGAATTTTTGGCCTTTTTTGGATCCATTTGGATCACACCTCCCCACTAAGACCTTTTGGTACACCAAAAGGATATTAACCAAACATCAAGTGTGGGATAGACCTCCCCACTTGTCCTTTTTCTATCAAATCTGTCATGTGCACTTGTCGCATCATGATCAATTGCAAAACAACCATGATAATTGAACACATTGTTAGCCATCTTTATTTGTTCACATCCTTTTGAATTCACTACCATCCATGTAGAAAACATTAATAGCGGTAACAACATCAGAAACATGACTGAGAATGAACCAACATGTATGTTCTTCTTTACAAGTCTGCATGAAAAAAAACTCATCGTGAAGCAAAGTATGGCTAGATCTACATGCTACAACCATTTTACTTTCTTGCTTAAGATCAACTGCTTCATTTGGTACAATTATATGTGTATTTCTTGCATAAGGTGTCTTCTTTAATTGTTCCATTGTTAGAAGAGATTGATTCCCTTTGATATGATGAGCATGCACAACATATTTTGCCCTTTATTTAGTTAAGTGATATTGATTATGTTCCCTGAAGAAGATTGTTTTGCGATCATATAAAAAAGGGCTACCTAAGACCATTCCACATGTTTCTAGCGGCACCACAACACATATTACTTCATCCACAACCTTAGATGTAATTGCAAACTTTATGACACTACTTTGTAATCAGGGATGATTTTAAGGATGGAAAATTATTTTTAAATGTAGAAACCTTGGCGAATCTTACTAATCCTTCATATGCCAACTATAAAATGTTTGGCGACATTTTTGTAAAAATATTCAAATTTATAAGGATTTTATATAGTTTGTATAAAATTTTGGTATTTTTAAGGTAAAATAATTTTATCCTATAGAATTTGGGCGAATCATTTTTAGAATAGAAAATATTTTTTGGGGAAAAACCATGTAAAATTAGTCCATGAGTAGAATTTAGCCCCTAAAATCATCCATGGCTTTGTTATGGGCAATTTGTGATTTTTGCTTATCCAATTTGGTGAATAGGGTTTGTGATGCATCTTAGTTTTTAATCCCAATTGCTTAACCACTTCTTCTTAAATTAAGTTAGCTTGAGATCCACTATCTAACAAAGTGTCGATCTTGGTATGTTTCATAATGACCCTTATATCAAACAATTTACTTCTAGAATCATAACCATCACCAATTTTACCTGGCAAACCAACTGCTGTGATTTTAGTCAATTCACCTTAATCTAACCCCAAGTCTATTGGTTGTGTTGTTGTTGCAACTATTTTCCTCCCTTTCCTCTCTTTGAACCACTTTGGTTTCTTCTCTGGGTGCAATTTCCATCAATGTCCATCATTGTGTCCTTTTTTCTTTCAATTCTTGCAAGAGAGCTTATCTTCCTTCACTGTCGTTGATTTTGCTTTCTTCCCAATCCCTTTTCCTTTGCATTCTTTATTTGAAGATGATTCCCCTGATACACCAACTCTAGTTTTCCCTGCTTCAATATACGTCGCTTGAATATAAACCTCATCAATATTAGTAGGTCCAAACATAAATATTGTATTACAAATATGTGCAGGCAAACCTCCTATATACTTCATCAGATTTTCTTGTGTATGTAATGGAATATTTAACATCAAAGCCATCTTACAAAATTCATCTATGTATTCTTGCACCGATTGTTCTTTTCTTAATTTAAGACTTTGGCATTCAATTAAATCCTTCTCCTTATACCCCAAAGGATAGAACTATTTTCTAAGTGCAATGATAAAATCTTGCCATGATGGAAATACATTATCAATTTGTTGAGTACCATGTTGCAACTTACTCTGCCACCAGATGAGTGTTGTGCTTGCAAGATGAAGCGATGCCAATTTGATCTTGGTTGCCTAATCATTGATTTTTTTCACACTGCAATATACCTCCATCTGTCTGACCCAGTTATCAAGCTTCTCAGCATTGACTTCTCCATTATACATGGGCAACTCAAATTTCACATCAATTTTAAGTAATGGCATGTCAAGCTTATGTTTATGAGAATGTTTTCTTGCAGAAGTGGGATTTGAACTTGTACTTGAAGAAGAAGAAGATGGAGATGAAGGAGGTGAAGGAGGAGGTTTTGGAGGATCCTCTCCTTCTTCACTTTTTTCTTGCTTTGAATATTCCCCTTGAACGGGTCTCTTTCGTTCCAAGTAATCATCATACAACACTTAAACCATCTCTGACATGGAAAAGAAATTTTTTTGAAACTCTCTTTCGTTTTGAGAAAGTCTTTCTTTGATGCCATCATATTAATTTGAGATGTCCTCTTTCTTGATCCAATTTCAGAATCTCCTTCTACAATCTCTCCTTCACCATGACTTAGCTTTTCCCTAGTGATCATGCACACTCAAAACAACCAACTATCAACCTTCTCTGATACCACTTGATCCAAAATGATATTTTAAATGACTTGGTTAAGTATTTTGCATGAGTTGATTTACCATTTAGAAATTGAAGAGAAGAATAAGTTTTAATGAAAGAATGTTGCAGCCATCATAAACAATACAGAACAGAAAATGAGCATTAATAATAGCAAACCATAATGCCAAAACTTGGTAACGGAGTTCAGCAAAGTTGCCTACGTCTCTAGGCCTTTGTCTCAGAGGGGGAGGCTTTCATATTAATATTAAATGCTTCAAAAGTACATAAACATTACATCAATTTGTTCTTTGACTAACACAACAATGTTCTTCTCTATTTTAGGAACTCAACCCAATAGATGACACTAAAAAAGGTGGAGTAGAACTCCCAGAAATGGCCTCCAAAGCTTCGCTACTCTTTTGGCTTCTCTGCATAAAAATGGCCTACTCTCTACAATTTGGCATCATTATGATGTTTTGAATATGTTCATGGTTGTAAAAAGACCTGGTTTATATAGAATTTTAGTTGAGGGTCACATCCAACCTCCTCCCAATATCTAGCCTGAATCTGGGCTCCAGATCCTCAAAACATGGCAAATATCCATTAAAATCGGAGCATAAATTAATTAAAAATCAATTTATATAGTTTCAAACTCACTTTTGGTAGCATATTTGGCATGTGCCTGTGGTTTTCTGTCTCCTGGTCATGTGGCACATCATGACCATCACTAGGGATAAATGGTTAGGCCCTTTTTCCCCAAATCCTTGGTCGTATGCGCCCATGTGGCCATGTGTTGGATTATCTCCTGGTCATGCGCCTTGTTTGGTGGTGTAGACCTCATCAATTGGGTGCTTCCCCCTTTACCTTCGCCATATCACAACAACATAAGTTAAAATGGAGTCTTGTTAAGCCCCGCCCCTCCGCCCTTGTGGCTAGTGAAAGGTTGTAAATTATTGTATGAGAATAGGTCGGGGGGTCGAATTCGTCGAAGGCTCAACCATTTTTTACCTGGCTTATTTGGCTTGATCCGGGGTTCCATGTGGTGCCCTATTATTGGTCCATGTTTCAACATCCTATTGGACCGTACCATCAAGTCACTGCCCAGTCAACCACACAGTCAGCTTTATGTACTGCCACCCGTCCAACCCAAAGCCAGCCAGTTGTCGACCATGTCACAGTTGTATTACCACGTGTCACTACCGCGTCATTCCAACCTATCATCTGTATTTCCATGTGTCAAAATATCACTTGGACACGTCAACGTACGGACTGCCACGTCTAATTCCGTATAATCTAGTCACCTGCCACATCAGCACCCAAAAATGCCAAATTTTCCTAACACATGTCAGCCTCTCGTGTTGTCATGTCAGCATGATGACATCATCTACCATGTCATGTTGACTTATTGTTGATGTCAGTAGTATGGACTATTAACTTTGACTTTGACTTTTTTTCTTGTTTGGGAAAAACTTCAGATCACAATAACTTCTCCATACATAGTCCATTTTTGAAACCAAATATACTGCTAGAATTAGCGCGACGAGCTCTTCACGTTGGAGCTAGTTTCGTCTAAATCCAAGAAATTTGAATTTTTGGCCTTTTTTGGATCCATTTGGATCATCCCATAACTTTCAAGGAAGCAGTGAATTCAGAGGATAGTAAACTCTGGAAGAAGGCCATGCTTGAAGAAATGGATGCCTTGGATAAGAATGAGGCATGGGGTCTAGTTGAGTTTCTAGCTGGAAAAAAATCTATTGGTAGCAAATGGTTGTTTAAGAAGAAGTCTAATGCAGAAGAAAAAGTGGAGAAATACAAAGCTCAGTTAGTAGCAAAAGGTTATTCCCAGGTAGAGGTAATTGACTTTGGTGATATTTTTTCTCATGTTTCCAAGTTAACTTCTATTAGATTTATTTAATCTATTGTTGTTGATTTTGATATTGAAGTGGAACAGATGGATGTGAAGACAACATTCCTACATTGGGATCTGGAAGAAGAAATATACATGAAGCATCCAGAAGGATTTGTAGTGAAGGGAAAGAAAGAGTTGGATTGTAAGCTAAATAAGTCACTATATGGTCTCAAGAAATCACCTAGGATGTGGTACCAAAAGTTTGACACATACATCCTCAGATTGGGATTTGTGAGAAGCAGGGTTGATCACTATGTATATTCCAAGCAGGTTGGTAATCACTTCATTTATGTAGTGTTGTATGTTGATGACATGTTCTTGGTAGGAAATAACATGGATGTTATCAAGGAGGTGAATCCCAGCTATCCTCCAAATTTGACATGAAGGATCTCAGTGTTGCTAACTTCATTCTAGGAATGGAGATTAAACGAGTTCGTGCAAACATGAAACTCTGGTTGAATCAAAGAAAATATGTTGAGACGATATTGCAGAGGTTTAATATGCATGGAAGTAAATCGGTCAAGGTTCCTATTCCTATAGGTGTAAAGTTATCTGTAGATTAGTGTCCCAAGACACAGGAAGAAGAAGAGGACATGTCCCATGTTCTGTATGCCAGTGCAGTTGGAATTTTGATGTATGAAATGGTTTGTAATAGACCGAACATTGCACATGTAGTGGGAGTTTTGAGAAGGTATATTTCAAAACCAGGGAAGGAGCATTGGACAGCAGTAAAGAGGGTCTTCAGGTATTTGTGTGGCACTACTAGTTATGGATTGTGCTACCAAGGAAGATCAGGATTGGACAGAGTGTTGGACATACATGGGTTTGTTGATGTAGACTGGGTTGGAGATATGGATCACAGAAGATATACAAGTGGGTATGTGTTTAACCTATTTGGAAGAGTAATCAGTTGGATGAGCAAAAGACAGGTTGTAGTGGCACTCTCAACTACAGAAGTAGAATACATGGCAGCCACTCATGCAAGCAAGGAAGCAATATGGTTGCAAAGGTTGTGTTCATGTATTGGGTTGGTACAACAAGCAATGAGATTAGATTGTGCAATCAGAGTGCAATATTCTTGGAAAATAACCCTACTTATCATTCGAAGACAAATAATATTGATGTTCGGTATCACTTTGTGAGAGACATGGTTGAAGAAAAGAAGGTGTTGCTGGAAAAGGTTGAAACTTTGAAGAATGTTGTTGATTCATTGACAAAGTCTATGAGCACAGAGAAGTTCTCCTGGTGTAGAGTAACAATGGCCATTACTTCCCTGGATTGTTGACTATGTAATCCTGTGAACCCTTGTATGCAAAGAAAACAACAAATAGGAGAATATTGGGTATGTGTTATATTCTTTGCATGTGTGTGTGGGGGTGTATCAGATTCGACAATTGCGTCTGACGATCCCAACTTATTTTGTCCTTTGTGTTGTGTGCGCTAGGTGATTTCCTGGGGGGTCCCAAGGGGGGTCAGGATCCCCCCCCCCCCCCTGGTTACGCATAGTGTTCGGGGAAGCACCCCAAAAAAAAATTGGGGCAATTTTTGATATTCTAGCGGATTTTTCTATTTTTAGCAGTTTTCTAAATTAATCCCAAATTAAGGGATTAGGGTTTTGGTAGCAACGAAATACCTAAAATTTTGTATATATTGTATTGTGAATGGTGAAATTAATACAATGAAGAGTTGAAAGGTGTGGCACCAAGGAAGGATGGCTTTCTCCCGGTTAAGGGTTTCCAGCGTAAATCTCTGTGTACTGTGTGTATGAGCCATTAATTAAATATTGTTTTTCTTAGGACAATATGTATGCATTTCTTTACTTCACGGGTTTAAAACTTATATATATATATATATATATATATATATATATATATATATATATATATATATATATATATATATATATATATATATATTGTGTGTGTGTGTGTGTGTGTGTGTGTGGTCGGCAGGGTTTGACCCCATGACCCACTATGTAATATGCCAATACTTAACCAATTCTGCTAAGGGTGTGGGTTTGTTAGGAACCTTCCTAACAAATTTTTAATGCCAACCAAAGTTTCAGGTGGTAGTTTAAGCCCGACCCCCATATATAATGGTGCATGAACCAAGGCAAAGGACACACACATATGGAGTATGGTGTCTCAAAGTTCATGCCTGAGGGTAATTAGACTTGGAGGTTACACTATAATGCGTGCCACATGGTTCTGACACAAAATTTTATGAACTTTATACTCATTTTTATGGAAATTTCACAAGGAATTCAATGGCATACTTTGTTTCTGATTTTGAGAAACACAAAAAACGGTAATTGTAAAACACAAACATTTGAGCATTAATAAAGAGATCTCTATTGGAAGCGGGCTGAGAGACGTAGCCCAAATTTGGTGAACTCTGTTATCAAATTTGCGTATGTGATTTTAATATTGTTGTTCTATTTATGCTCAATTATTTGCAAGTTATTTATCATTAAAGTGTATTTATATAGATAAGTATTATGCATGTAAATTGCAAACAGTCAAGCGATCATTTTTATTTTGAAGATGAAGTAGATGTTTATATGTATGGAAGATTAATAAGCATCTAAGGATTTTTCGGATCAAGTTGGTATCAGAGTAGGTTTGACAAGTGTTTGTGAGTGAATGCTTACAAGGTCCAAATCCAAGTGAGGAGAAGGAAAACTTGATAATTACAATCATGATATTGGTTCAAGAAGTTTTACTCGTCGAAGAGAAATGACTTCGCCGAGAAAATTGGGTCCTTATAACTCCAAAGATGACTTCTTCGAGGATTTTAACTTAATGAAAGACATGGTGGAAGAAATGTACGAGGTTCGAGAGAAATCCGAGGAAGGTGCATCATTAAAAGTTAAACCATTTAAAGAGGAAGGAGGAGGCAATGAAGGTGGCCCTTCAGAACCTGCCTCACCATCATCCTCATCATCGTCTTCTTCTGAGGGAAGTAAACATTCTTCACATAACAATAAGTCATCTAAGAAATATGATCATTATATTCCTTTATTAAAGTTGGATGTCAAGTTTGAATTTCCAACCTATGATGAAGAACTGAATGCCGATAAATTGGACAGCTAGAACAAGCAAATAGAGGTATATTGCAGGGTTCAACAGATTGTGGATGACACTGCAAAAATACAATTAGTTTCTCTAGGAATAAGTGGTACATCCTTCATATGGTGGGATATTAAGATGCAAGTTGATCTTGTTCAAAAGGGTAAAGTAATCTCTTCTTGGGATAAATTTACTAAGGACATAAGAAAATAGTTCTATCCCACTAATTTATACTCAAACGAAAATTATAGAATGGTAGCATCTAAGGAAAGGTAAAGGCCAAAATATTCAAGCATATACACAGGAATTCAAAAATAAGGAACTATCCTTAGGAATTTTGTTGTATACCCATGAAACTCTTCTAAATTATATTGGTGGCATGCACTCATATCTTCGTCACACTATTTTAATGTTTAATCCTACTAACATTGATAAAGTGTCAGTACAAGCTACACATTTGGAGGCTAGTAAGGGTAAGCATGTGATTGAAGCTAAGAATCCATACAAGTTCGAGAAGAAACTGAAAGGAAAATGGAAGAGTAAGAAGTTAGCTACAATAAATCAAGATGAAGGAGACCTAAATGTTCCCACTATAAGAAAAAGGGACATGAGGAATCACAGTGTCGGAAGTTGCATCTAGAACTACGACCAAAGAAGTTCAAGGATAAAGGGAAGCAGAAGACTTTTGCATCAGCTCAACAAGATATAGGATCAGATTATGGAGATGAATCAAAGATCATGGAAATAGGAAGAAAAGGTATATCTACTATCAATTCTAATTCTTGAATTCCATCTGCTAAATTCGAAAGTGATATTGATCAAAAGAAGAGAAGCGATATTTTTCATGTCATGGTTATAATCAAGCAAACAAAGCTAGATACTTTGTTTGACAGTTGATCACAAGTTAACTTAATATTTGAAGCAATTTTTAAGAAGATGGGTTTGAATACGACACCTCATAAAAATCTATATCCATTAAGTTGGGTGTGTGAAGATGCTAAGTTGCAAGTGACGAAACAATGTAAGATCATATTTGCAATTATATCTAAATTCTTCGACGAGGTTGAGTTAGATGTTGTGCCTCTTTCCATTTGTGTAATTGTCTTGGGTAGTCCATATCTATTTTATAGGAAGGACAGATTCTATCTTGAAGAGAACAAATATCATATTTTCAAGGATGGGGTCGAATTTATTGTCAGAGCTCATCGTATCAAAAGTAATGTTTCTTTAGTGAGCATAGAGAAAATGAAGAGACTCATGAGTGCAAGTAAATATTTTGTTCTCATGATAGTGAAACAAAAATAATAAGATATATCAAATGCTTTATCAGGATGTGATCCAAATCATAAAAAGGATTTGGTAAAAATCATATATAATTATGATGAGTTATTTCAGGAACCTACAGGGTTTCCTCCTAAGAGGGAGGTTGAACATTAAATTTATTTGTAGCAAGATGCTCCATTTCCTAACATTGGTATGTTTTAGCACCAAAAGTCACCCCTGGATTGCAGCAGAGGTAAGCCTGATACCCATCAAATTTTATGTCACAAATTGGTTAAAAGGGTCAAATGGGCACAATCTCAAGAAAATATCGTTTTAACTCAAAAAACTGGACTAATATGCACGAGCAGGTGAGATCTTGGTTTAACTTCAGACAGTAAGTTGTAGTAAGGGTGAGTAGGAGGAAGACTTTGGTGAGAAAAGGCAGAGGTATTCCAAGGACATCAAGACTTTTGCAGCCTAAGGAGGAAAAAATTTAACACAAGAACTTCTTGAATTTAAATCTCACAGAAACTAAAAGGAACTATAACAACACTATAATCAAACTTTCATCATAATGCAGTCACAATAGTTCAAGTGAATTATTCAACCATGAACTCTTTTAGCGTCAGAAGGAAACAAGAGGAAGTAATAAAGTTGACTGTCATTAAACAAGAAGTTTCAAATGCATATACATAACCAGATAACCAAAGAGTTTATTAAAATTTTACATTTCGGGAGCTTTGCTCTACCATCGACCTTTACAAAATTTAAAAACTGAGTATATATACTCAAAGCAACTTGCCCCCTGCAGAAGCGTGCTTTGGTCACTATATTCAAGACTTCACATCTTCCTCTTCTCCTATCATATTGCACATACATTCTTCTTTCAGACATGATCTCGGATCAGTATGGGATTTGCAGATAACTTCATTAGCAGATAACCCTTGGGCTGACAGCCTGCCTCCACAGTCGACACTCTTGTGCTCTCCATTTACGAGGTGAAATGAGGTTTCAACTACCAGCCCATGCTTACATTACCTAACTACATTGGGATCGGGGAGGATCCTGACACCTATGAATGTTCAGGTGAGAACGCAACTTCTTTGAGTCAATTATGGTGGCTCGAGGCCATGCAGTTCCGCTCTGTGACTGACTCGGGCGCTTCAATTCTCTGCGCAGCTCCCTTTCATCACCCTATGTGATCGTGAACTGTGACCTCGCGCTTTAAACAAGTGAAATTTCAGGATTTCTCATATCGGGAGTTCTCACTCCTCTCGATTCACAATGTCTCGATGCTTGAATCCACGAAACAGTCTATCTGAATCAACGTTGGGATCTGCCCTACTTCTGATGGCCATGATTGGCTCCTTCAATGCTTCATCTTCCTACCGCTTGATCGACACCTACTTCCTCACTAGCCCAGCTTTCAATACAACCTCAGGCTGTAACCGTGGGCCCAACTTTATAGGCATGTCGCAATTTCATGTTTCACAACTTCGTGAGGTGCTTCATGCTCAAACCTCTGAATCAAGAAATCGTGATCCCTCAGATCAGGTGCCATGCATTCCCTTTGATTGTATGGCCCAGATTACGTCATCACTTCGGGTCTCGGGACTTCTTTCTATGCATGCTTCTTTATGACGAGAACCCCGAACTCTCGATTCTCGATCCTCCGAAATTCGACGATGTTGGATCAACGACCCTCGGCTTTCCATGATTGAACGACCCAGATTTACTTTTTCATGAATCAGGACTTCGTGATTCTTGTTGATTAGTTTTATGACATTTTGAACTCCCGATTCCCGCACTCGCTTGCCTTCATTGAAGAGTGAACTTGCTCGCTCGTCTGATTTGCATCTACATCAAACCACTTCAAGTGTTGCACTCGGTTGTCATGATTGTGTCTTGTTAATGATTACTTGGGTGATTGGTTGGAGGCTCGGGGAGAATAAGAGGATCAATGACAGAGGTAAAGGGAGAAATGCATCAACCCTAGGGAAAATAGAAAGTCTTATGGTTGATGGCTTTCAGGCGGTCTAACAAGGAAAACAGGTCGATCAACTAGATGATGACAAACGGAAGGAAAACCATAAGTCGAGAGGAAAACATTACAATTGGGTCTGCACATGGAAGAAAGACAGACAAAATTACAGACCTAAGTAGGAAATACGCCTCTAAAGACCTTGACAATTTTATGTGCTAACATTAGGCTCCATGGAGGATAGAGTCCTCCCTACGAGGCTCTAAGAACTCCTTTCGTGGCTTCAGTGCCTTAGTATTGGGTTGTGGAGTCTTCTACTAGAAACAAAACAAAATAAACATGAAGCATGAATGGTATTTACAATGGCAGGACGTTGACTATGACTTTAAACAAAAAACATCTTCAAGAAGTGCCCATTTATAGGGCCACAAAAGACTTCGTCTCCCTCCAAATCTTGCAAGTTGTAAGTGTTATTTGGGAACTTCTCAGAGATTTGGAAGGGGCCAATCCAAAGGGCTTCAATTTTTCCATGCTTGACTTTGTCCTAATTAGGCACATCCCATTTGAGTACCAGATATCTCAACTGGAAATCCTCCTTATTTATCTTCCTGTCAAAGATCTGCTTGATTTTATGTTGTCATTGATGTGCTTTGTCCAGAAGCTTCTCTCTTGCCTATTGGTTTTCTGAGAAAATGTTGATGAAGTTAACCCCCAAATATTTACAATTAGATTCAGCCAATAACTTGGCTAAACCTTGGCCTTTAACTAGCTTGGTGGGTTTTATTTCCAAATCAAATTCAAGGATCTTGGCGATCCACTTTCCCCTTCTCTCGTCTATGTCAGGTTGAATGAGAATGTCCTTCAAAAAAGCTAAAGGAACATATGCAATGATCTTCGAACGCAAAACATAGACTCTAAAATCTTTGAGGGCTTTCACCAAGGCATGGGCCTACTTCTCCATGATGTCATATCTGATCTCTACATCCCTCGATGCTCTGTTGAAAAACCAAATAGGTTGTTCCATCCCTTCAGCATTTTTCTGCAACAAAACGCTCGTTATTGTATCATATGAAGCAAAGTAAAAAACCAGGAAATCCTTGGAATAATCGGGACTGATCAGCATGGGTGCCTCATTCAATGCCTTCTTAATTTGGTTGAAGGATTCTCTGGGATTAGCAGTCCATTTCACTTCATTCCCCTTCCTGAGCATGGTTGTGATATGCTTCACCAATTCAGCGAAATTTGAAACAAACTGTAAGGTAGCTAGAGAAGTAGTGGGGGGGGGCAGAGGGTCCATAGTGATAATAGCGGAGGTCATTCAATGTAAGGTGGACTAGGTCCACTATATTATTAAATAAGGCNATGGTAGTTAGATATAATAAATGAGTAATTAGATATAATAAATGTAAGAGGACTTCTTAGAAGGTTCTACTTCTAGAAGATTCCTCCTCTAGAATGTTCTTAGGTGATGTTAGCACTATATAAAGGGGTTCAAGCAATGTAATGAGACATGAAGATAAGTATTGTATTTGGAGCGGTAGCTCAATAGGAGGATGCCCCCTCGAAGAGGCAAGTGAAAAGGAGAGGATCCCTTCCATAACAGGATCCATTGTATGGTGTTGCCCTACCTAAAGGGTTTGGTAATAATAAAGTGTGGTTTCTTCTATCTTGCTTGTGGATATATTGTGTATTCAGCATTTGTGGCGATTATATTTGTAGATCTATCTTGGTTCTTAACACAAACCTTCTCAGAAAATTGACTTTTCCCAAGAAATATTGGACTTCTTTCTTAGATCTCGAGAGTGACAAGGCTTGGATTGCTTCCACCCTTCTGGGATCAATTCTTACTCCCTCAGTAGAT
Source organism: Picea engelmannii (assembly GCA_009831015.1). Lineage (NCBI taxonomy): Eukaryota > Viridiplantae > Streptophyta > Pinopsida > Pinales > Pinaceae > Picea > Picea engelmannii. The sequence goes on from ML781490.1 coordinate 214,325, forward strand.
ACTATATGCCCCAATAATTTTCCCTCCTTCATGGAAAACAATGATTTCTTAGGATTTAAGGAGAGACCAAATTTCCTTCATTTCAGGAAAACCCTTTTTAAATTCTCATAGTGCTCTCTAACTGATTTGGAGAAGAATGTAATATCATCTAGATAGATAAACACAAACTTTTCCTTTTCTCCAATGAAAGCGATATACATGGCTCTCTGGAAGATTTTTCATGTGTTCATCAATCCAAAGGACATTTTGGCATACATGAATGTAGCCCAAGGAGTGGTGAAGGTTGTTTTTTCTCTGTCCTTAGGCAGGACCGATATCTGATTGTATCTCGAAAATCCGTCAATCATGGATATCCTTGATGAGCCCGTTACCCTTTGTAATATGTGTTCCATTTTCGGCAAGGGGTAATTGTCTTTCTTTGAGCTCCTGTTCAGGTTCCTGAAATTGACACAAAGTCTGATTTCCCCACTTTTCTTTCTCACCAGGACCAAGTTGGCCACCCACTCTGAATATCTCAAAGGCATGATGATCTGGGCATCCAGCAGCTTCTTTACCTCCTTCTCCATAATAGGCAGCATCATAGGATTTATTTGTCTTAATTTCTGCATATAGGTTTGGACTCCTCCTTCAATGGGATCTTATGCTTAATAACGCTAGTGTCATATATCCTGAGGTCATCATAGGTGTTGGACCTTGACCAAGTTTTGGGATATTCTTGGTCATGTTGACCTATTTTGGGACTTCGACAACCTGTCAAAGGAGGAGCGCAAGATGAAGCAGAGATCATGGGATCTCGGCCCCTTTTTGGGTCCTTTTTGGGATGTGGGAATATGTAACGAGAATGGGACATCGGCCCATGGGTTTACCCATGTTTAGGCATATTTTGTAATATATAAATAAACGCCTAGGATAGATAGAAAGAGAGGAATGCATCTATGTGATGTGAGACCGGTTGTGCTAAGTGTTAGAAGCTAAGTGCTAGTGTGGATTGTAAGGGCTTTGTGCCTACTTTGAGAGACATGCAGAGCTAAGTGCAAGTGGTTGTAACATACTGTGGAAGGCTTTGTGTTGTAACGCAAGGAAGAAGGATCTAGCGAGATGTGCAGATCTTATGTCCTGTGTAGAATAAGGGTTTTGAGGCTCTATGCTTGTAATTGATTGACTGAAGACAATAAAGAAGAAGAGTTGGTAGACGTAGCCCTAGGGTGGTGGTGAACCACATAAATACTATGTTATGATGCTTTGTGCCTTGTCTTGATGTGTTCACATGTTATTTGCTAAGTTCTTTGATATGTTTAGATAGATCTACTTATTCTTTGTGCTTATTATATGTGAGAATGTTAGATTTGATCTATATGGCTATGCTTAGTGCTTGATCTACTTGATATGATCTATTTACCTATTCTAAGTGCTTAAATACATTAGATTAGTGTGGATGTTGTGAAGCCCTAGTTTATCAGTGAAGTGGATATTGATTGCATATTCAGTAACTGACGGTGCTAAGTGCTTTATTAAGTAGTACAATCACATATATGTGTCCCAGCTAAGGTTGCAGACACCTGAGTCTTGCAAGAACCCCTGCCTCTACCTCAAGTGAGACTTCATCTACTTCATAGGTGTTGTCGAAAGGGTCAGTAGTTAGGGATTTGTTGGTGCGTTGTTGTAGCATTGAACCCTGGGTCTTCCCCTGTGCCAACAAATCGTTTTTTTGTTGGGACTGAAACTGTGATTGCTAGGAACTGAGAAAGAAGAAGCTTTGTGCAAAGATTCGACCTGAGATTGTGAAAGCTCTATGCGTAGATATGTGCCCTAATGCACAGTATCCTACTCGATTTATAAATCTCTATGCTAAAGAAAGAAGATCGATCTGAAGAAAAGAGGTTGGATCTAAAGGAAAGAAGCGAGGTATGAAAGCTTTGTGCTCTAAGAAAGGCAAAAGTGAGAATTTATGATTAAAAGAGGTAAGATCTACAAGCTCTGTGCTCTGATAAAGGTAAGAATAGTGAAAAATTTTAGATCTGGAAGCTTTGTTCTCTGTAGAAGTAAGATAAGTGGAAATTGTGTTTCTAAAGTATGGATCTAGGTATGTTTGATAGGTCCTGTCCTAGCTTGAAAACTAGGGTATTAATAGATGAAAGAAGGTTTGATATGAGTAGATCTGATAAGAATAGTGAAAGATATGTTATACCTATGCATAGAAATAATGCTTGGACTAATAAATGGATGCAGGATCCTAGAAAGAATTTGTTGTAGGTTAGCTTCTATGATCATAGCGCACAGTACAGGAGAAGTTGGGGATCATTTAAAAGAAAGAGAGGATTAACCCTTTGTTACAACTGCAAAAGACTAGGACATCTTGCTAAGGAATTCCCTGGGAAAAGACCTAGTTGTCTTTGTTGCAAGGCTATGGACCATTAATTGTTGGATTGCCCCAGAACGATTGCTAAGCTGGAAGAAATGAATCTGAATAAAGAAAACCCTAAGGCAAATCCAAAAATGGCAGAACCCTAGAAAGAATCAGAGAAAGTATTGTTACAGATGAAAGAAACCCTGAATGACCACCGACATGTCATCTTATCAGAGATCTTCAAGGAAAAGGAATGCATTGAAGTAAGAATAGGAGACTTCGACATTGACTATATTCTGGATGAATAAACACAGGTGAATATCATGACAGAAAGAACTTGGGAAGCCATAAGGAAGCTTGCTATAATCCCTTCATTAGGAGGAATAGGACTATTCATAGGAAAGCTAATAAACCTATGTGGGAAGCTCGCTCGCATACATATGAACACTAATGGAACTTCGACAGAAGAAGATTTTGAGATTATTAAATTTATTGAAGACAACACCCCATTTACCATGTTACTAGGAAAACCTTGGATTGATAGATATCAAGCCAGACGAAAGGAAGAAGAAGAAGTTTTGAAGCAGAAGAAACAAGAGTTAAAAGATTTCATGACCCGAAGGATCGCACACTTGATTGAATAACAGGAGAGTAGATCGAAGCTATTTAACACTAGCAACCCAGATGTTGAAGCTGCAAGAACATTAGAAGACCCACAGAAGACGGAAGTACCTACCCCATATAAAGAAGAAGTATCACCTTCGAATCTTAGGAAAAATTCTCAACAGCGCATAGTGACTATGTCAAAAGAAGATAAGAATCAGAATGGAAAAAGGAATACCGAGACGAGGCTCACTGGAAATAAGGCTAGAAAGCCAAGTAAGAAGAGGGCTAAGATTGAAAAGTTACAGAAGGTTCCAGAGCGAACTTCGCGAACATAAAATTTGCAGAATTGGACCTTCGTCGGGATATCAGAACAACGACACATGGCACTTCGCCATGATGAAGCAATATAGTCGTTGGGGACATTATAACCATTCGATCAACACTTCAAACGGGTAGAAAGGAAATTATGATTCGTCATCAGATCGTTGGATTGTGCCATAACAGACCGAACAAGAGTTAATGGAGGATCATACCTGTTGCAAGCGAACCATTGTCAAGTTCCCTATTTATCCCGCCACACCACACACCAAGAACAATTTTGCCAATTGAGAATTCGAGCCCACAGACTAAGATGATTTTATACATTGATCATCGCACTCTTTCTCTTTATCTCAGTATTGTGTCTAAGTTGTTCCCTGAACCTGCAATTGTTCACCCCGAGTGCGTATGTCGGAATGATCTAAAAATGAAGAAGACTTGTATTCTTGAAAATATTTGCAAGTTGAATTTTATGTATTAAAATGAAAATGGATCAACTTTGCAACACAACTTTAATAGGATTTACTCATTCAAGATGCATATAAACAGCAGCAAAAATAGTGAACAGAAAACACATAACACAGCAAATGATAAAGAAGTTCACCCCTCTCTTGGGCTACATCTCCTGGTCCAGCTTCCAATGGATCATTTGTATTATTTTATCAAAGTGCTCAAAAATGTGCTTTACAATGCTCAAAATTCCAAATAGACTGCTCCAATGGCTTCAGAACGTCCAAAAACCCCTAGCTGGGATTTTTCGGCACCTCGTTTGGCCAAAAATTGAAGAAGATAGGCTTCCTGGAAGTCCCCCCTTCAAACTTGTTGTCTTTGCATCTACAAAACGCACCCTTGTTCGGCTCAACCTAGCCCACACGCATATTTAAGCGTAAAAACTTAGCACCGGATGCAACCGTGCGAACCGTGCAAACTGTAGGACAATTACGGGCGCACCTACCCCCTAACCGTCAAGGGCAAGGTCGTATGACTCATGTGACCGCACGCAAGTATAAGCATAGGCTCCCGTTCCACAAGCCAATGGTCAAAGGACAAATGGTGGGTCATTTGTATAACTGTTGGAACCAAAAAAAAACACAACCACGCACGCGCGTCAAATGGTATAGCATTGGGTCATATGTTAACACAATGTGCGACCAAGGGTTGGGGCTAAGCCCTAGCCTGGTCGCGCTCCAACTATACACATATGCAAACATATATAAATATTTTGCCACATATATAACAAGGAACAACCAGTGGCATGCCGGTTGGCGGCTCTTCCCAAGTCTCTCCCCCCTGCCCGGAGGTCACGGGGTCGACTCCGACCAACAACATAATTTTAAACCAATGTATATATGACGCGTGGCAGCCATTGACTGGGCCACATGTCGTCATCCCGTTCACTACAAACATGCCATGTCAAATTCCAACTGTCCAAATAACTACCTGCCACATGTCGTACAGCCTGCCATGTGTCGTACGGCCTGCCACGTCAGCATCCGTATGGACTGTAAAATCAGCACACCTTTTTTTGCATGTTTGTCATTTTGAAAAGAACGTGATATCTCTCACTCCCAACATCCGTTTGAACCCAAATGAGTTGTGTTGGGTTCATAACGATGAGGCCTATGCTCTCGTTCGATTTGAAGCAATTTCAAGAACTTTGAATTTTTGAGCAAAATTTGATCCCCTGGATCACGGAAGAATTGAGCGTTGTAGAGAAAGTTGTTGAAGAAGTTTTGATTGACTTGATGACTGAGAGAGTCATGTCAATGTCTGAAGGTATCCAGGCTTCATCCACAAGAACAGTGCAAGCATCTTTGTCCATTGCTCGAGCCGGACCATCCCGGCCAATCGATGAAAAGTGAACCAAGCACAGAGACAATCTCATGAATGCTAAGTTGATTCTAAGCATATTTCATGTCTACCTACCACCTCTGAGCGACGCAATCAATCGAGACAGTTTTCCTAGAGAATTTGAGTACGCTTTGGTCACTGCATACCCCTAGAAAGGGATACGTGCAGATCAAGAAAAGATTGCAAAACTAAAGTTTAGTGACTTCAATCTTGGCGACAGGAAGGTCTACAACATGCTCACCCCACATAAGTACCTGACCAGAACAAAGGGAAAGAATTCGAAGATAGTTCCCCAGTCATGGACTATGAACCTCGTGCAGTCCACACTACTCAATGTCATGGATATTCCTCACTTCGGAAGGCACCAAGAAGTGAATGCATGCGTCAAGTTGTTGTTGTCATGTTACCATGGAGGATACTTTTGGTTAAACCGTCGTATAATAGTGGATCCGACATTGATCAATTAGATCATAGGGATGAGTATGCAAGGCCCTGACCCACAGGATTTCTACCCTGGAAAATCCATGGACCATGCTCTCGCACAAAGGATCAAGGACACTTATGGAGATGTCGAAAAGGGAATGTGAGGCTACAAGGTAGCTTCTATCCAGAGTGGTGTAGTTCACCTATCCTGTCAATTGATCGCGGGAAATTTAGTTCACAAGAACCGGCCCACCCAAGTGACTGGTTTTGTAGTTGACCTCACAGGGAAGTGCATGGAGGGCCTACAAATGAATTGGGTGAAGTACTTAGTGAACCAGTTGGAACTAGACTATAGGGAAGCATAAGATCAAGGATATGAGTTCCACTTCAGCTGGCTTCTAATCCTGATCACTTTCATTGCATGGGAGATGCCGGAAGGTGCGACCTTCCCGGACATCGAGCCCTTTGAACCTCTGGCCATGAATTTCAGTACATTGTGGTATTCCAGTGACATGAACAAGCAATGGCAGTCAAATGTCGTGTTCCATACCTATTACAACCAGCTAAAGATAGCCATCCAGTCTGAGCCTCGCATCACACCGAATACTCTCCACAGGTTTCGACCTTTAATGAAATTTAGCACGTACCACCTTTTCATTTATATTACAGCGTGCGATGACGAGCACAAGAAGCAACTTCAGTCTTACTACAAGACGATAGAGGAGGACTTAGAAGAGATTACTATAGAATGGTCAGTGAACCTCCTCATTCCAGTAGATCCTGCCAAGATGTTCGACATTGACAGTCCAGAAGAAGCGCATGATACACCTAGACCCAACAAGACAAAGAAAAATGAAGAAGCCCAAGACATAAGGAGTACCTCAGAAAAGACTGCTTCCATATCACCTGAGAAAGGAGGAGATGGTGGAGAGATAGATGGCATAGAAGTTGAATAGAATAAAGGCAAGGTTACACCGCCTAGAGATGAGGAGAATCCCTCGAAGAAAAGGAAGGTCCCCCCCCGAAGCCTTCTTCTCAAAAGAAATCAAAAGCCTCTATGACCAAAATGCAGACTACCCTCGCCTCATATGACTTCAATTTCATCGTAGCAACCCTGAACGATGCTTCAGTGGAGATATAAGAGAAGCAAGAGGCTAAGCAGGAGGAGATATACAATCGAATTAAGGTTGAACTTCAAGGGGTGCAGCAGGCACTACATTCCAACTGTGCAGTTTCCACTATGCCTCTGCCATTGGAAACACTAGAACTGGGAGATGAGCCAGCTCAACTCCGCTGAATTGTTGATACAGTCGAATCTCGCCTTCGAAAAGCACAAGAGGAAACAACGCAATCCACCCAGGCTTTAGCACAAGTACAAAAAGGCCTTTTAGAGCAATGCAGTACTGCAAAACGGGAAAATATTGCTCTCCAAGCAAAGTGGGATGAAGAAAAAGTCCAACTGCAGAAAGAAAAGGAACAATTGCTCATGGAGCAACTCTAAGTAAAGGAAAGGGTCAACAGAGCACTTCTCTCTATGAAAGTTATAGAATTAAAGGCTGAAGAGAGAGTCCCACAACAGGTGGCACAACTTGAAGAAGTGATTCAGCAACTACAACAACGCATAGAAAACTTGGAGCTACGTGTAGTGCCCGAGACCCCGCAAGACATAAGAGACCTAAGGGAAGCAACTGCCCGTAGTGCAGTTGACAGATAAAATATCTTGCCCTGGAATGCAAGAAGTTGAGTAACCACAGTGCCCAAACATATGAGAAGCTCGCTAATAATCCATAGTTACAGGCACTGGATTTGCAGCTCCAGGAAGTGAAGCAGCATGCAGACACACTACAGGCGTAGCTGAAGGCCCTGTCAGCTATAGACAGAATGAAGATATCTCAAGAGAAATGCACTGTCCAGTAGTAGATCCATACGATCCAGAGCAAAGCTATGGAAGTAACTCAATGGCTCCAACCTATGCAAGATAAGGCATGCTAATTGTTCACAGAGGTTGAAAGTTGAGGAGAAGGGCTAGAACAAGTTGTCACCATAGTAGAACAACTCCTAGAAGGGCCAATGAATGATGCAGTGATCCAGGAGTTCGTTGAGCAAGAAGTTGTAGCAAAGCAGCAGGTCGAAGCCACTCGATCCAAACTTGAGGCGTTCGAAGCAGAACTGATCAGACCAAAGTGACTCGGGATGAGTCACAGGTGAGTGTTGGGGGTCTATTGTCCCTTGACCAATTTTTGGGAGATTCTTGGTCATGTTTACCTATTTTGGGACTTTGACAGCCTGTCGAAGGAGGAGCACAAGATGAAGCGGAGATCACGAGATCTCAACCCCTTTTTGGGTCCTTTTTGGGTCCTTTTTGGGATGTGGGAATATGTAACGGGAATGGGACATTGGCCCATGGGTTTACCCATATTTAAGCCTATTTTGTAATATATAAATAGACGCCTAGGCTAGATAGAAAGAGAAGAATGCATCTATGTGATGTGAGACCAGTTGTGCTAAGTGCTAGTAGCTAAGTGCTAGTGTGGATTCTAAGGGATTCATGCCTACTGTGAGAGACTTGCAGAGCTAAGTGCAAGTGGTTGTAACAGACTATGGAAGGCTTTGTGTTGTAACGTAAGGAAGAAGGATCTAGCAAGCTACACAGATATTTTTTCATGTGCGGAGTAAGGGTTTTGAGGCTCTGTGCTTGTAACCAATTGACTAAAGACAATAAAGAAGAAGAGTTGGTGGATGTAGCCCCAGGGTTGGGGTGAACCATGTAAATACTTTGTTATGCTGCTTTGTGCCTTGTCTTGATGTGTTCACATGTTATTTGCTAAGTGCTTTGATATGTTTAGATAGATCTACTTATGCTTTGTGCTTATTATATGTGAGAATGTTAGATCTGATCTATATGGCTATTCTTAGTGCCTAGTCTTCTCTATCTAATATATTTACCTATGCTAAGTGCTTAAATACATTAGATTAGTGTGGATGTTGTGAAGCCCTGTTTTATCAGCGAAGTGGATATTGATTGCATATTGAGGAACTGATGGTGCTAAGTGCTTTATTAAGTAGTACAATCACATATCTGTGTCCCATCTAAGGTTGCAAACACCTGAGTCTTGCAACCACCCCTACCTCTACCTCAGGTGAGACTTCATCTGCTTCGTAGTTGTTTCTGAAAGGGATGGTATTTAGGGATTTGTTGGTGCGTTGTTGTAGCATTGAACCCTGGGTATACCCATGTGCCAACAATAGGTCCAGGGAAACACATCAGCAAATTCTTTTAATAACTCAGCATACTCAGCCCTCTTCTTCCTTGATAGACTACTTGACACCTTAACAAACTTTGTATCCTCCTCTGTACCAACGTTGCACTCAGATACATCAGCATTCTTAGTTGGGCCTTTAAGATTTACCACCACACCATTCCCATCGAACAACCTTTCTAGAGGCACCAGTCCCTTTGGAATGTTGTTGCTAGGAAGTTGAACAATATGGTGATTAGAAAATTTTATTCAAAAATACTTAAGGGGGAGGGTCACCCTCAGAATCATGATCCTGATCAATGTGTAATGCAGAGAACTCGTCAACCGACTCAATAAATATTATGATTTCAAGATCATCTTTGAACACCTTCCAATGCTTGATATTATCAGGTACAGAGGGCCTATATTTAATCTCAACATCATACCTGAGCTTAGGCGGCAGTGGGATCCTAAACTGGCTTACTGAGATAGCCAGAGAATCGGCCATGACATTTTCCTCTCTGGGAACAAATGAAATGTTGAAGGCCAAGAAAAATCTGTCAATCGGGTCCCATACTTCATTTTTGTAACTTTTGAGCCGAGGGTGCTTGGCCTGATAAGCCTTTCTGATCTGCTGGACAATCAACTCGGCATCCCTGAACACTACTATCTCTTTGATTCCCATGTCCTTTGAAGTCCTCAAACCTAAAACAAGAGCTTCATATTCTGCCACATTGTTGGTAGTTTCAAACTCTAATTTGTATGACAGGGATATGGTTTTATGACAAGGTGACACAAAAACCACTCTAGCACCAACACCTTCCCTAGAAGAGGCTCCATCGAAAAACATTTTCCACATAGAGGTAATTGGAGGAGAATTTTCACCAAGAGTACTAGACTTTCTGATCTCAAGAGGGGGATTAGGGGCATCGGTGAGCTACAATAAGATGGATCCTAAATTGGTATCCAAGGAAAATATAGGATGATTGGTGGGGTCTGCTTCATCACTGTTAATGTAGGCCAACTAAGCCTCTTTGTACAGCCTCCTATTCTCCCCTCCGAACACAGGAATGGTAGCATATGTGAGGTCCATATGCAATGCTCACCCAAGTCTTTTTATCCAAGATCTTGACAATAGCATGCCAAAATTGGGACGATCGTCAGCCACCACAATACCCATGACCACACTTTTCATGTGTAGCTAGAACAATGTCACCACTAGATCCTTGATGACCCCAAGACATTGCACTCTCCTCGAATCAAAAGAATATAAATCATGATAAGATTTTGTGATTTCTAATCCAAGTTCTTCCATGACAGTTTTGGGCATGAGGTTATGAGATGCCCCTGAGTCCATTAGACAATTATGCAACACCTTGTCATGTATGTTCAGCGATGTGTAGAAGGGAAGGGATGAATCATCTCTATATTCTACCATAGGACCTAGGATGACTACCGGCTTTTCATCTTGGAGATTTACCAAGTCTGTGGAATGACGAGATGGCTCGGACTGCAATAGTTTAGAGAGGGATTGTTTGAAGTCTTCATGCTTGAATATCTCTAAAAGGGGAATAGGGATTCTGATATTCTGAATTTCATTCCCAAAGTTAAAAAGGGAAGGGGACTTCAGAATTTCTCTCACCTTTGGGACAAGATCTTTGGATATGGGTGGGGGATTCTGAGCTTTCTTTTCTTTGTCATTGTCCATAGTGTCTTTAACAGGCTTCTCTGCTCTGGGAGTTGGATCAGGGACGTCGAACTTCCCTTCTTTATTCTTAGATCTGAGGTTGTATTTACTTGGGCTATTATTGGCCTTTTCCCCTTTACTCAGCTCATGTTTTGACTGTTCATGAGGGATTCCTCGTATGTGGATTGAGTTAAATGAAGAAATGGGTAGGTGTCTCCAACACAATGGATTTCAGGATCAAGCTCAATCTCTTCTTCCTCCCTCTCCTCCTCAGTAACAAGGTTGTTTTGGAGAGGGGTTTGAATTTTCTAATCATTTCTATCTCTGTCTCTTTGTTCCCTTGGCATGATTTGATGAGCATTGTTATTCGGCATGCTGAAGTTGCCTCTGTTATTGATATTTTGAGAATTTTTTTATGTCTGCTTCCCTTCTAATTCCAACCTTTCCATTCTAGCCGAAAGTGATTTTAGTAACTTGGTTACTTCATCCATTTGAGGGAGGGGGGTAGAGGAATTGGAGGTTGAGGCTTCAACTCTCCCCCTTCCTCTATCTCTATTAGTCTTATTTCTGAGTCATTCAACTGCCAATATGTTAAACTCTACTTCTAGGGTTGCATCTTGCATGTGAGCCAAGGAATTAGCTCTTCTCTTTTAACAGGAGGCATAAGTCAGGGTCAAAAGCAATGGCATAGGTAATTTTGGCAGAGGCCTCTATAGGCTTTATCTTAGTAGGGATTTTATTGTACATCTTGTTGAACCTTTTGGAGAATTCAAAGACAGACTCTCCCTCTTTCCTCTTTAGGGACCTAAACTTTGTGATATAATACATGAAGTACTTTTTATCCCCCCATTGTCTCAAGAAAACACCATCAAGATCCTCAATCCCAGTGATGGATCCAAGATCCAAAGCTCTAAACCACTTCATGGCTTCTCCATCAAGACTGTGAACACAAATCCTCATCCACACATGTTCGTCTACTATGACATAGTTATCAGCATAACTATAGAAAGTTGCAAGGTGCTCCTCTACGGTTATATCTCTCTCCCCAATAAACTTAGGCAGTTTCTCAAGGTAGCCACCGACTGGGAGGGCATTAAGAGGTTGAGGCAAGACCAGGGGGGCATATCTAGCAGCCATTATGGCCTCCATTATGCTTCTAGGAGGATTAGCACATTCCATAGGGATGATAGGTGGAGGAGAATTAGGAGGATATGGGGTTCGAACAGGGAAGACTGGAACTAAGCTTCCGGGAGGAAAGGGAAACAGCAAAGGATTTGAAGAAAAGGATACAAGGCTTGAGGGAGTAGGGGGTTCTCTTTGTGCAACAGGAATTGTAATAGGAGGGGTATTAAAGCTCAGGGTGGGAAAATCTTCAGAGGCACTGGGTCTAAACCATGGTACAATTTCATGGGAGAGAGCAGTGACAAGGATTTTCCCTCCAATCCCATACCAAGAGGGGAAAACTCAACAGGAACACTCCCAAAATTTAAAGTTTGGGAAACTCCAATAGATGGTATAACAGGGAAATGAGAAGAAGAAATTGGAGTTTCTAAAGAAGGACCATGAAAAACATCAGAAATACATGGTTCAGTAGTAGAAGTTCCTTCTCGAGGGACCTTTCCCTTTATCATAATTTTCTCTGGGTCAGCTTCAGGTGTTGCAAAAGGAAATTGCGGAGTAGACCTCGTGTGTATACCTCTAGAAGCCACAACTGAAACAGTGGGATCGCTAGTGGATTCGCATCAATGGAGTCGCCAGATGCACAGCTGCAATCTTTGATGTACTAAGTTTTGATGCACCTTCAGAACTAGTAAGCTTTGTCGTTTAATCCCAGGGAAAATCTTCAATTTTGTCCCTGGCAACAGCGCCAGAAATGTTAGCACTAGAAGTCACCCTTGGATTGCGGTAAAGGTAAGCTTGATACCCATCAGATTTTATGTCACAAATTGGTTAAAAGGGTCAAATGGTCATAGTCTCAAGAAAATATCATTTTAACTCATAAAATTGGACTAATATGCACGAGCAGGTGAGGTCTTGGTTTAACTTCAGATAGTAAGTTGTAGTAAGGGTGAGTAGGAGGAAGACTTCGGTGAGAAAATGTAAAGGTATGCCAAGGACATCAAGACTTTTAGCATCCCAAGGAGGAACAATTTAAACATAAGAACTTCTTGAATTTAAATCTCATAGAAACTAAAAGAAACTATAACAACACTATAATCAAACTTTCATCATAATGCAGTCACAATAGTTCAAGTGAATCATTCAACCATGAACTCTTTCAGTGTCAGAAGGAAACAAGAGGAATTAATAAAGTTGACTGTCATTAAACAAGAAGTTTTAAATGCATATACATAACCAAATAACCAGAGAGTTTATTAAAACTTTACATTTCGGGAGCTTTGCTCTACCATCGACCTTTACAAAATATAAAAATTGAGTATATGTACTCAAAGCAACTTGCTCCCTGCAGAAGCGTGCTCTGGTCACTGTATTCAATGCTTTGCATATTTTTCTTCTCCTGTCAAACTACACATACATTCTTCTGTCAGACGCGATCTCATATCAGTATGGGATTTGCAAAGAACTTCATTGACAAAGAGCCCTTGGGCTGACAGCCTGCCTCCACGATCGGCACTCTCTTGCTCTCCATTTACGAGGTGAAACGAGGTTTCAACTACCACCCCCGGCTTACATTAACTAACTACATTGGGATAGGGGAGGATCCTGACACCCATGAATGTCTAAGTGAGCATGCAACTTCTTTGAGTCAATTATGGTGGCTCGAGGCCATGCAGTTCCTCTCTGTGACTGACTCGGGCACTTCAATTCTCTACGCATCTCCCTTTCATCACCCTGCATGACCATGGATTGTGACCTCGCACTTTAAACAAGTGGAATTTTGGGATTTCTCATATCGGGAGTTCTCACTCCCCTCGATTCACAATGTCTCGATGCCCGAATCCACGAAACGGTGTATCTGAATCAATGTTGGGATCTGCCCTGCTTCTGATGGCCACGATTGGCTCCTCGAATGCTTCAACTGCCTACCGCTTGACCGACACCTACTTCCTCTCTGGCCCTGCTTTCAATATGACCTCAGGCTATAAATGTGGGCCTAGCTTTATAGGCACATCACAATTTCATGTTTCGCGACTTCGCGAGGTGATTCATGCTCAAACCTCTGAATCGTGAAATAGTGATCCCTCAGATCGGGTGCCACGTGTTCCCTTTGATTGGATGGACCAGATTACATTGAAACTTTGGGTCTTGGGACTTCAGGCTATGAATGAGCCTTTATGATGAGAACCCCGAACTCTTGATTCCTGATCCTCCTAAATTTGACGATGTTGGATCAATGACCCTCGGCTCTCCATGATTGAATGGCCCAGATTTACTTTTTCACGAATCGGGACTTCGTGATTCTTGCTGAACAGTTTTACGACATTTTGAACTCCTGATTCCCGTGCTCTCTTGCCTTCATTGAAGACTGAACTTTCTCGCTCGCCTGATTTGCGTCTACATCAAACCACTTTAAGTGTTGCACTCGGTGGTCATGATTGCGGTCTGTGAACGATTACTTGGGTGACTAGTTGGAGGCTTGAGGAAAATAAGAGGATCAGTGACAGAGGCAAAGGGAGAAATGCATCAACCCTAGGGAAAACATAAAGGCTTATGGCCGATGGCTTTCAGGCGGTCTGACAAAGAAAACAGGTCGATCAACTAGATGAAGAAAAATGGAAGGAAAACCATAAGCCGAGAGGAAAACATTACAATCGGTCCGCACAGGGAAGAAATACAGACAAAGTTACAGACCTAGGCAGGAAATAAACCTCTAAAGACCTTGACAAGTTTATGTGCTAACATTATGTACAGGTCATTAGTGATCGAGAATGAAAAAATTAAGAAGCAGTTTCAAGATTTGCTCAATAAAGAAGTCATCGGGCCAAGCTCCTCTCCATATGGATCTCCTATTGTATTAGTTCCAAAGAAATATGGCACGTGGAGGATGTGTATTTATTTTCGAGCCCTTAACAATATTATGGTAAAGAACCATTATCCTCTTACCAAATTGATGATTTATTGGATCAATTAAATAATGTTGTTTATTTCACTAAGTTGGACTTGAGAAGTGGTTACCATCATATTAGAATTGCAAAAAGTGACATATGGAAAATTTCTTTCAAAACAAAGCAAGGTTTGTTCAAATGGTTAGTTATGTCATTTGGGTTATGCAATGCACCTGCAAAATTCATGAGGGTGATGAATGATGTGTTCAGACCTTACATAGATGATTTTGTCATTGTCTACTTAGATGATATATTGGTCTTTAGTTGAATATGGGAAGATCATATAAAGCATGTCAAGATATTTTTTGAACTCTTGAAGAAGGAGAAGTTGTATATCAAGATGTCTAAATGTGAGTTTGGAAAAATTTCTCTGGTATACATTGTAGGGAATGGTCAACTAAAGAAAGATCCTACAAAAGTAGAAGTTATTGTGAATTATCCAAAGCCAACTATTGCCACAGAATTCAGGAGCTTCTTGGGACATCTACTTTGAGGATATTGCAGCAAGCATCCTAAGTTATAGGACGAAAAATTACCTTATATGAAAAATTCCTATAATCATGCCATGCATTCTTCTACTTAGAAAACTCATTTTGAAGTATGTTTGGGGTACTTTCCTAAATCACCTATGGAATTTTATTTTGAAGAATCAAGTAAAGGAGATGGATGAGGTGATATAGATAAAGCTAAGCGGTTCATTCAAATGATCCAACGGGTACATCAACTAGTACAGGAACAGTTGGAGTAAATCCAAGCCAAATATAAGGCGAGGCATGATAAACATCGATTTGATCATTAGTTCGAATTCGGTGATCAAGTATGGTTACATATCAACAAGGATAAAATCAAGGGTGAAGATAAAAAGCTAAGACCAATATGATATGTTCCATTCAAGATCTTAGAGAAGATTGGTACTAATGTGTTGGATGCAGGCCTATTTTGAGGAAAGACCTAATTTTGGGAGCACGCACAACAGCTGGCAAGAAAGCAGCATGCGGAAAAATAAGGAAAAGAAACATGCAAGAGGAAACGCCACATGTGAAGAGGCAAGCAAACTGAACCATTTTAGGTTTTGGGTTTTTGACAAAGGTTGTAACGGCTATAAGATTGTAAAATAGTATAAATAAGAACCTAGGAGGTTTAGGAAGGGGTGTGTTTTTTTGTGTTGTTCGGTTCTGTCTGTTCGGTTAAGTAAATAGAAGAGTCAAGTAAGGTAGGTTTTTTAGGGTTACATCACAGGTTGAGGAGCTTGGTGTGATCTAGTCTGCCTCACATAGGTTCCTTGACTTCATCAGGATTGTATGAGTGAATATGTAATGCACGCAATGCCATATTTTGTAGCAGACTAAATAAAAGAGCAGAGAAGCCAAATCTTTGTGGACGTAGCCTAGGAGGGGGTGAACCACAGCAAAACATGTGTTATATGTGATGTTTATTGAATAATTACTTCTTGTTAATGGTTATATATGAATGAATTATTAACTAGATATATTAGAATGCATGCATGATCCTAAATATGAATGAATCCTAGAAATACTTGAATGAATAACAAGATTAATGCATGATGAAGATAGAATACACTCCCAGATCCCCACTTATTCCTAAAGTGCAAGAAATTGAGCATTACAGTCACCCATAGAGCTATCTCGGGTGAGACTGCACCATGTGCACTGCACACAGCATTGCCTTCTAGTTTACCAGGAGGGCCGATAGTTTTAGAGGGTTTTGTTGGAAACATGTTCAGATCTGAACCTGGGTCAACCCAAGAAGAAGTAGAAGGGATATCTAACCCAACAAATGGTTCTTTTGTCAATTGGAGCTGCATAGGATTGAGTGGAAGCTATCTGTGGAATAAATACATGGAGAATGAAGGTATAGAAGGGAATTTTCAAGCCATGGAATCCAACGAGGGAAGAGATCGAAAGATGGTTGAAAACAAAGGAACTTGAGTTTGCACAAAAGGATAACAGAAACTTGAAGTTAACACTGCGCAAATATCTAGACAAATACGTGTTTAGAAACTTGCATGAGGTATTTTTCTATGATTTCCCGCATTTGTTGTAGGAGTGGCTATTGAGGTTAAAATACAACCACCCAACAAATCAAATCAGACAACTGGAGTGGAATCTTGTGGAGATTGCACAGTTACAACAAGTTAACAACAAATTTATGCACGCAATAGATTTTTGGTTAGACAACATTGTTGCAAGGATATCATCAAATTTGCAATAGATACCGCGAAGTATTACAGTGCAGCAGAGAAGTATTTTCTAAAAGGACCTAGAGGTAGGTATATCAGATCGTTGTATACTTCAATCAAGATTTTATTGTATAACAACAGTGTGATGACCATGGAATCAGACAGTTAAACTTCTCTACACGCATTGGGGAAGGGGGGAAGCACTAACAAGAAGCTGATAAATGGAGGAAGAGATGGATAAGGGAAAGAAGAAGGAGTCCATGGACCCAATCATGATGGAAGAAGACCAGATAAAGTAGATAATGAAAACAGTTGGAAAGACACGTAGTGGAGTACCCTACCAATATAAGATGAATAACAAGAAGAAAGCCATAGTTGATAGAGAGGGATTGGCAAGTGATGAGGAAGAGGTAGAGGATCTCCTGGTTGTGGAGAATATTGAGGAAATCATGAGAGCAACATATAAAAGGAAAATAGGAGGCCAAGGGCATGAACAGAAGGAAGAACTCCAATCCAGGTCATCATTAGTGTGGAACTTACAACCCCATATGTGACTAACACACCAAAAAGAACACCAACGTTTAGACAACTGAATTTTAGTGGAAGAAAAATAGAAGGAAACACATCTAAACAAGGAGAAGCAATTGGAAGAGCCAGTTCAGGAAGTAACAGTCAAATATGTACACCACGCAAAGGTAGTAGTTCAACACAGTTTAAAATGGCAGGACATGATCCCACGATCAGGTTACCATAATTTTGGGGAGAGGCATAAGAGGATCCTGAAAAGAACTTATTTATTTGTGAGAAGATCTGGGAAGCAAAGCATATCACATATGAAGATACAAAACTCCCATGGTTAGTTATCACGCTCAAAAACTGCGCACTAGATTGGTACATGAGCCTAGATGTAAATAGTCCACTAGGAGTAACAAGGACTATTACATAAGTCGAAAAACTATTGATAAATGAATTTCAGAAGCCCATCTCAGAAGATCAGTACATGAATCAAATGATTGAAATCAGGAAAAAACCAAGTGAGTCTATTTGGGAGATTGATTAGAGGTTTAAGCGTCTCAAAGGTAAGTTGAAATATGCTATGATTGACATGAAACATAAACATCTATTTGTGAACTCACTGTTACCACATTTTAAATACCCATTAATACAGCAAAATTTCCAAACTTGGGTAGAGGCTCTGCAGGCAGCCTTACAACTGGAAGAGAACCAGTATCAGAAGACAGATCCAGCAATAGAGGAACTAAAGGAGGATCTAAAGAATCTAACATTTTAGCTTAACCAGAATAAGGGCAAAGAAAAAAGAGAATGTGTTTGGTGTACCACATGCAGGACAGAAGGACACCACAAGAACGAATGTCCAACTTTCGTGTAGTATATGGAAACAGGAGTACCAAATCATTTGCAAACAGGAGGACCATGGTGCGAAATTTGTAAAACACATGGGAATGATCCATATCATTTTCCAATGATGCAGAAGTATAAGACAGTACCCAAATTTTCTTATTGCAATTTCTCCAAGTCAGTGGGTCATGATGATAAATATTGTAGGACGATGGAGCTGATGAGAGAAATAACTTCATATACAAATAGGGTGCAAGCAGAAATGATGATAGGACAAGTTGCACCTCAGTTCAACTAGGTACCACCACCACATATCAATGTGCAGCAACAGTATAATAATGTGCAACCACAATACAACAACATGAAACCACAGTATAACCCCGTGCATTATAATCAAGTACCTCAATACAACACACCAAGAAGAGATTGAGGTGGATACAGAGATGGAGGACAAGGAAAACGAGGATTTGGATGAGGTAGAGGACCAATAGTATGCCACAACTGCCAAAATCCAGGACATTATGCAAGGGAATGTCCACTCCCACCAATAACATGTATGTATTGTCATGCAACAGACCATGATACAGAAGACTATCTGACACTATTGGGGAAGATCCAAGAAAAAAGGAACCAGAATAGCCAAAATGTCTAGTGGATCTCTGCAGAAGCTAGGGAGGATGGGAGAAACATCAATATAGTCACTTGAGAAGGAGCCAAGACAGGAACTGACGCAGAAAAACAAGATCCAGTGCAACACCAATGGGTTAAGAATAATATTGAGCCACAAAAGCAGTTTGATGCACAAAAAGAAAAAGAAACATTCAAGGAGGACAAAAAGGAGTTTCTCAAGCAAAATGTTGCATCTACATCAGTCGCACAGCAAAATCAAAAGTCTCCTATGTACGATATTCCCTCTTCAATGGACCATACCAGTAAAGGACAACCTTTAGAGAAAGTAAGTACCATAAAAAAAAAATTGCAATCCTATGTTAAGCTATTGAATGACCCATCATTTGTTAAGATATTACAAAATCTGCTAAAAATATGTAACATGGAGGCAGAAGGAAAGTTAGAATAGAAAACAGTCAATCATCTCCATACAAGAAGAAGGACAAGCAGAGAATTCAGACTGAATGTCAACATTAGAGATTTTAATATGGGTGATATCATACTATATTTAGGTTCTGAAGTAAATATTTTGCCTAAGAAGACATGGAAGTGTATGGGAGAACCCACACTAGGCTATTCACATGTCGAGCTGAAATTAGAAAATCAACACAAAGTACTACCAATTGGAAGGCTTAAAGGTGTGACAGTAGATTTGGATGTAGTGTGCACTATGGTAGACTTTAAAGTAATAGAGAAAGTAGATGGCACAACACCTTACCTAGCATTACTTGGACTGAATTGGGAATTTGATAACCAGGACATAATCAACCTGAAGACAAGGAAAATGATGTTTGAATCAGGTGAATATAGAGTCATCTCACCATTAGATCCTTCAGAAGGAGAAAGGTTTGTAGAACCCACTTGTTTGGATCTGGAAAAAATAAACCAAATGTACAGAACCACCGTGCGAGAAGAATATTATGTTAACCCAACTGGAGATGGGGTACTCAGTTGGAGAAGCATTACATCATGTGCTTCTTATTCAGATACAGGTTTAGAGAATTGGCAACAACAATTACATGAAGTTTCCACAAGAAGGTGCGCCAAAATAGAATATGTAGTAAGATGGGTTGGGACAGAGATAAGATAACCTCCAATTTTTCATGGGGTAAAAGACCTAGAGGAATTTCTAAAAAAATACAAAGAGGAAGTATTATAAAATCAGAGGCTCTTATCCCTATATATTGCACTCAAGGCTACACCTGCAAGATGGTGGGGTGCACACAAAGAAAATATTCAGAACTAGTATCAATGTAAATGACTACTGCGCATTAGATTCGGTGCAGAGTAGGGGAGTAATAAAATGTTGAGGTATGATGGACAGGAAAAACTAGTGGAACAATTGGAAAAGTGCAAGGTGCAATGGAGGATGACACCACCATAGGAATGGCCTCATCACTTTATCCATACATTGGAAGGAATTCCAGGGAATTGGTACATAAAATAAGAGATGTGTGTAGGTACTACAGAATGGACAACATTACAGCAGAACTTTGTAATAACCTTCTCATTTGAACATGAGAACCCCAACATAGATTTAGCACTGAAGTTGATACATGGAATGATATTTACTAATGAACTGGAGGTTGAAATCATGATAGAATATCAACAACAAAACAGATAGACAGTCAAAGAGTTACTTTCATGCTATCATGTTGAAGAAGAAGCACTAGATGAAGATGATCCATGCAACATTTAGATTACATATATTGAGAGAGAAAAGAGAGGTGGAAGGTCCATCTCTGGAGTCAGAAGTATTTGTTGCACCAATCAAGGTTACGTGTTAGAAAAACAGGATTGTGGAGAAATAAAATAAAACCAAATGCAGAAATAAAACAAAGAAGATACACAATACAATAGAGACACAGATATACGTGGTTCACCCAGTGTGGGCTACGTCCACTAGAGAAATTGTCAGGTCCTTCCTTTTTATTATCCAGCAAATGAAGGGATATGACCTACAACATACCCATTGTAACTTCCTCTTCTTTCTCTCATAGTATCCTCTCTCATAATACAATATGCACAATGATACATAGTCACAATACATTTCCCTCATAAAAGAGGGTTTCCTTCTAGGGAAAAAAAACCCTAACATAACTTTTACCATCCGATCTGTGACCTTATAATGAACGATCCAGATTTACTATGAAATTACAATATACATTTACAAGGAAATTTTTATTTCGGGGGCTCGCTTGACCTCAGACCACGTAGGGGGGGCAATCCCCCCCCTACAACTCCCCCACGTGGAGGAGTGTACAGTCTTCTAGGGTGTGAAGTCTTCATGTGGTATAAACACGACTGAAATCAAAAACCTCTGAATCAGGAAGATAATAAGGCTCCACAACCAACAATAACCCACTTGGATATTGATCTCAACATATACACCATTGTTGTATCTATTGGACTATGATCCTTCTTGGACCTAGAAAATTTTTCATCTTCACCTTCATGCTTGAAGACCAATTGAAACTGAGCAGAAACTCAATTTCTCCCTGGCTACTCCCTTTGTTAATATGTCTGCAAGATTCTGGCTAATATGTATCTTTTCCAACTTCAAATGTCCATCTTCCAAGATGGATCGTATGAAATAGTACATGAGTTGTATATGCTTAGTCTTCAAATGGAAGGTTGAGTTCTTTACAAGATGAATGGCACTCTCACTGTCATAGCACAACTTGTTATTCTCTTGATTCTTTCCCAATTCCTTTGTAAACCCTTGTAACCAAATCATCTCTTTACTAGCCTTTGTAGCAGCAACATGCTTTGCCTCTATTTTTTAAAGTGCAGCAACCTTTTTCAGTTTTGAAATCCAACTTACTTCTATTCCACCTATAGTAAAAACAAACCCCATGGTGCTCCTCCTTCTATCTTTATCACCTGCCATATCTAAATCAACATATCCCTGTAGAACAGTGTCTGAATCTCCAAAACATAATGCATGAGTAGCGGTACATTTCAAATACCTAAGAATCCACTTTACTACCTCCCGGTGTTCTTTACCTAGACTGTTCATATACCTACTCACAACTCCCACTGCATGTGAAATATCCGGTCTTGTGCAAACCATCGCATACATCAAGCTACAAATTGTTGATGAATAAGGGAACCTGGACATGTATTATATATCCTCCTGTGTCTTGGGACACATTTCTTTTTTTAATTTGAAATGGTTGGCCAAAGGTGTACTAACTGGTTTTGCATTCTACATTCTAAACCTCTCCAACACCTTCTCTATGTACTCACCCTGAGACAATGTCAATTTGTGATTTTTCCTGTCTCCCGTTATTCTCATACCAAGGATTTTCTTTGCAGCACCCAAATCCTTCATCGCAAATGAATTATCTAATTTCTTCTTGAGTACATTTATATCCTGCATGTTATAACCTAAAACAAGCATGTCATCTACATACAATAGCAAGATAATATAGCTTCCATTTTCTAGCCTTTTAAAATAAACACAGTGATTAGAATGACATCTACTATAACCTTGTTCTATCATAAACCTATCAAACTTCAAATACCATTGTCTTGGAGCTTGCTTTAGGCCATACAAGATCTTCTTCAACCTGCATACCAAATTTTCCTTCCCTTTGACCTCATACCCATGTGGTTGCTGCATATAAATCTCTTCCTCTAAATCTCCATGGAGAAAAGGTTTTTTACATCTAACTATTCAAGATGCAAATCTTCTACTACCACAAGACTTAAAATAGTCCTAATTGAAGTCATTTTAACAACAAGAGAAAATATTTCATCAAAATCTATACCTTTATTTTTTGCAAACCCCTTTACAACAAGTCTATCCTTGTACCGCTTTTTGCCTCCATCTTCTTCCTTCAACTTGTAAACCCATTTATTATGCAATGCTCTTTTTCCTGCAGGAAACTGAACCAAGTCCCAATTCTAGTTATTTTCCAGGGAATCCATTTCCTCTTTCATTCCTTTCTCCCACTTCTTTTTAGTGTCTAACTGCATTGCCTCTTCATAACATTACGGTTCACTAGAATCGGTCAACAATAAATAATACAATGAAGGAGAGTATCGTTCAGGGGGTTTACTTAACCTGATAGATCTTCTAACAACACTTGTAAAAGTTTGAGGTACCCGTTTCTCCTATTGTTGTACATTTTGATTTTTTGGTACCTTTGGAATTTCTTTTTCAGTGATCTCATCAAGAACTGTGTATTTTGGTTTTTCTTTTTCATGTTTCTTTCCCTGCAACTGATCTTTGTACATGACCTTCTCATTGAATATGACATCTATACTCCTAATGATTTTTTGATTTTCATAATCCCATAACCAATAACCAAAATCATTAACACAGTATCCAATAAAGGTACACTTCTTGGATTTTACCTCAAGTTTTGTTCTATTTTCTCTATCAATATGGATAAATGCTTCACAACCGAAAGTCTTCAAAAAAGAATAGTTTGTCTTTTTACCTGTCCATGCCTCCTCTGGAATTCCACCATCCAAAGAGCTTGAAGGTCCTATGTTTTAAGTAAAAAACAATATCTACAGCATCTACCCAGAACTGTAAGGGAAAACCAACATGCAATCTCATACTCCTTACATGCTCCATGATTGTCTTATTCATCCTTTCTAACACACCATTTTCTTTTGGTGTTCCTGGAACTATCTTCTCTCTACGAATCCCATGGTGTGAACAGTAATCATCAAAATCCTTTCTTCAATATTCACCTCCATTGTCTGATTTGAGACACTTCAACCATTTTCCTGTCTCATTCTCAACCAAAGCTTTCCATTTCTTAAAAGTTTCAAAAACATCATTTTTTTTTCGAATGTAATAAACCCAAGTTTTTATAGTTGCATCATCAATAAAAGTAACATAATAATGAGATCCGCCAAGATATGATACCTAATTTGGTCCCCATACATCTGTATGCACAAGATCTAACCTTTCACTCTTCTTTTCTTTTCAGACTTTGAGAAATATGACTCTCTTCAGTTTTCCATAAACACAATGCTCACAGAAATCCAAATCAATTTATTTAAGATATGGCAACAAATTTATTTTGTGAAGTATCTTCATCCCCTTCTCACTCATGTGTCCAATCCTATGATGCCACAGTGTTGTATCCACTCTTGTAGAAGCTAAAGAGATAGAAGAGTCAGTGTTACCAGTACATAAATACAATGTACCTACTTTCTCTCCTTTTGTTATCACCAGTGATCCTTTGGTGACCTTCCACACCTTATCTATAAATATGAATATACAACCTTCATTTTCTAACTGCCCTATTGAAATTAGATTTTTCCTTAGATATGGAACATGTCTTACCTCTTTCAACAACCATTGGTTTCCATTCCTTTGCTTTATTTTTACCTTTCCCATTCCAACTATTTTTCATGGTGCATCATCACCCAAATGAACCTATCCAAAATCACCTTGAACATAATCTAAAAAATGTTTCCTATGGGGTGTGGCATGAAATGAAGCCCCTGAATCTACTACCCAAGATTCAGAAATATTATCTACGGAAAGAATCAAAGCATCTTGTAACACATCACATGTTACATTTGCTTTCTGATTTTTCTCTTTCTATCCATCTCTTTGTTTCTTTGGAGCTATGCAGTCTTTCTTCGTATCCTTTCTTCCCACAATTCCAACACTCTATGTTCACTAGTCTGTATTTGGATTTTCCCTTCCTAGAATTCCTATGGTTCCCATAACCCTTTCCTCTATGCTTTTGTCTTCCCCTGTTCTCCATGTTTAACGCATTACTTGATGTCTCACCTGTGCTTTTCTGTCGCATTTCCTTGCTAAGGATAACACCAAAAACATCATCAAATTTTAAAGTGTTTGAACCAGAGATAGAGTTACTTATAGCCATGACCAAGCCATTCCAACTTTCTAGCAATGAGCACAATATTAGAAGAGCCCTGATCTCATCATCAAATTCCACTTTTACAGAACTTAGTTGATTAGTAACTGTATTAAATTCATTTAAATGATCTGCAACAGACCCACCTTCTCACATATTCATATTAAATAATCTCTTAATTAGAAATACCTTATTGGACGTCGAGGGTTTTTCATACAGTTTAGCCAATGCATCCATCAACTCCTTCGTTGTCTTTTCTTTCTAAATATTGAAATCCACCTACATTGTCAGTCTTAGTCGTATCGTTCCTAGTGCCTTTCTATCAAGAACCTCCCATTCTTCATCCTTCATGTTTGTTGGCTTCTTTGTTATTCCACCCAATCGTAGGAATAGATCCTTCTAATATAAATAATCTTCCATCTGCATCTTCCATAACTGGTAGTTTTTTCCATTAAATTTCTCGACCCTAAACTTTCCATCTTCCGCCATTGCTCCCAATCGAACCAGGAACCCTATTTTCCTGTGAGTTACCTTTCACTCTAATACCAATTGTTAGAAAAATAGGATCGCAGAGCAATAAAATAAAACCAAATGCGTAAATAAAATACAGAATATACACAATACAATAGAGACACAAATATACGTGGTTCACACAGTGTGGGCTACATCCACCAGAGAAATTGCCAGGTCCTTCCTTTTATTATCCAGCAAATGAAGGGATACAACCTATAGCACACCCACTATAACTTCCTCTTCTTTCTCTCACAACTTCCTCTCTCAGAATACAATATTCGCAATCATACATAGCCATAATACATTTCCCTACTAAAAGAGGGTTTCTTCTAGGGAAAAAAAACCTAACATAACTTATATCGTCAGATCAACATCCTTATAATGAACAGTCCAGTTTTACTATGAAATTACAATATACATTTACAAAGAAATTTTTCCTTCGAGGGAAAGTCCCCCCTGCAACTCCCCCGCGTGGAGGGGTGTATAGTCTTCCGGGGTGTAAAGTCTTCATGGGGTATAAACATAGTTGAAAACAAAAACCTCTGAATCAAGAAGATAATCAAGCTCCACAACCAACATTAAGAAAGTTAACATTGGGATGAATGAAAATCCTAAAATGGAAAGTATTGGAGACTATTGGGATGAACAAACAGTAGAACAAATAACAGAGTTACTATGTGAATACAATGAATTGTTCCCAACAAAATTTATAGAGATGAAAGGCATAGCAAGGGAGATAGGAGAGATGAAGATACCTCTCAAACTTGAGGCAAGACCTGTCAGGAAGAGACCTTACAGACTAAATCCAGTGTATAAGAAGAAAGTGAAAGCAGAAATTGACAGAATGTTGGAAGTTGGTATCATAAAACCAGTAGAGGAATATGAATGGATAATTCTTATGTTATTCCAAGAAAAGAAACGAGGGGGGATAAGGATCTGTGTAGATTTGAGAAAGTTGAATGATGTTTTCTTACATGACCCTTTCCCTACCCCTTTCACAGATGAGGTCTTAGAGAATGTGGGAGGCTAGGAAGCATATTCTTTTATAGATGGATTCTCATGTTACCATCATATCAAAATAGCTCCAGAGGACATGTATAAGACTACTTTTGCTACAGAATGGGGATCCTACCAATATACAGCCATGCCATTTGGGCTGAAAAATGCACCAGCCATATTTTCAAGAGTAGTCATAGTTGCTTTTAAGGAATTCATACATCAGATTTTAGAAGTATATCTATATCACTGGACTGTATATAGTCTATTAAAAGATCATGTAGAAGTGTTAAGACTCATGTTGGAAAGATGCAGGCAATGTCAGATCTCATTGAACATCAAGAAATGCATTTTTGGGACACCTTTTGGAATATTGTTGGGACATACAGTGTGTAAACAAGGTTTACTAGTGGATCCTACTAAGGTTGCAGTCATTGTAAATTTACCACCACCAAAGTCAGTGCACCAATTAAGAGCAACACTGGGACATACATGCTATTATAGGAAATTTATAAAAGGGTGTGCATAGATTACTGCACCCATGGAAAAATTGTTAAAGAAGGACACCAAATATTAGTGGAATGAGGACTGTCAACAAGGATTGGACACCTCAAAAGAAAATATGGTCACAACACCTATTTTAGTATTCCCAGATTGGGAAAAGACATTTCATGTGCATGTAGATGCATCAGCCATAACACTTGGAGCAATTATGACGTAACCAAGAGCAGGGGACTTAGACCATCCTATAGCCTTTGCAAGCAGAAAATTTTCAGAATCATAGCAGAACTACAACACCACATAAAGAAAAGACCTAGCCATGGTTTATGCACTTCATATATTCAAGCACTATTTACTGGGTAAACACTTTAAAATGTTCACAGACCATTCTGCCCTCAAATATCTTGTCAACAAGCCAGTGTTGGGGGGGAGGATCTGTAGATAGATATTGTTGTTCCAATAATTTGATTTTGCTAAACGCGGGACCTGAACACCTATCTAGGGTAACTAATGGATAAGAACCTACTAACTTGGAAGACAACTTCCCTAATGCAAAGTTATTTTAAGTACAGGTAACTGATGAATATTTCACTTATATTATTGAATACTTAAGTACAAGGGTTGTACCACAAGACTTTAGCACTGCGCAGAAGAAAAATTTGGTAGTCAAAGCTGCAGACTATCAACTTATTGCAGGAAATTTATACAATATCGGCGCAGACAGCATTCTGAGAAGGTGTGTATTAGAACATGAAAGGCCCAGAATTTTGGCAGAAACTCATGAAGGTATACTTGGAGGACACTATGCAGGAAAAGATACCATGTAGAAGGTATTGCATGTAGGATTATGGTGGCCAACAATCCATAAAGAGGCCAAGGAATATTGTCATAAATGTTTTGTCTGTTAGAGGGTTGGTAAACCTAACATAAGAGATGAGATGCCTCTAAGACCACAAGTGACTCTGCGAGTATTTGAAAAATGGGCAATAGACTTTGCTGGACCTATCAATCCACCAAAAAAAAGGTCAGGAGCTAGGTATATCATTACTGCGACAAAATACTTAACAAGATGGGCAGAAGCAGCACCAGTCAAAGACTATAGCGCAAAGATAGCAACACACTTCTTGTTTGAGAAAGTGATCACCGGATTTGGATGTCCAGGGATTTTTATGAGTGACCAAGGCACTCATTTTATCAATGATACCATCAGGACTATGACTGAGGATCTTGAAGTCTATCACCAGAAGATTACATCATACCATCCTCAGGCAAATGGAATGGCAGAAGATTTCAATAAGATCTTGGAAAATGCTCTCACAAAGATCTTCAATGTCAATAGGGATGATTGGGACTTGAAGATACCAGCAGTACTATGGGTATATAGGACCACATGTAAAAAGTTGATAGGACAGACACCATTCAGATTGGTATATGGGAAGGAAGCAGTAGTACCATTAGAATTTATGGTACCCAGTCTATGCATATCAACAATTACCAACATGATAGAAAGAGGCACAATAAAGGAGAGGTTAAGTCAACTAATGGAAATGGAAGAGGACAGGATTCTGGCAGGATTTCACCATGAAGTACAGAAAGCAAGAGATAAAGCATGGCATGGCAGACATATTAAGAAGAAGAGTTTTAAGGAGGTAGACCTAGTCTTTCTCTATGACAACAATTTTTTTCAACATCCTGATAAGTTTAGGATGCATTGGCTAGGGCCATATGAAGTAAATATTGTCACAGATGGGGGATCTGTGCAGTTAAAATATTTGGGAGGAACAGAACTGAAAGGAATGATCAACGGTAGTTGACTGAAACTGTACATGGACAGTCGACCTGCTAATCCTTAAAAGGTACAACGGATTGAGAAAGGCATGTATATAATGTACTATAGCAGAGATTAGGATAAAAAAATGAGAAAAATAAATAAAAAGGAGAAAAAGGGGGGAAAATGAAATACAAAAGTACAAAAGAAAGAAAATACAAAAAGACTGGGAAATATCATGTGAAGAGATAGTGGAATCAGCGTGACCAAAATAAAAAAATGACCATGTGCAGCATATGGTTGACAGAAAGCAAAGCATCACGCACTAAGGAAAAGTCACAATGCACTAAGGAAAAGTACAGCGCAACGGGAAAGGGGCCAATGGTCAGAAAAGCGAAAAATCGTTGTTAGGGAAAAAAGGCGCGAATTGGGAATTTATGGAATTGAATGAACCATACTCGACGAGCTTCAATGCATTAATAATAGACAAATAAGATTCTCCGAGAAGATTCATGGAAATTATGACACCCTCAACGCGGGCCAAACAAGAATTATTATGCATTTGAAAACTTGTGAAGCTAAGGAGCATGAAGACGAGAGACGAAAAGGTGAATCCAGAGATCATAGGAGTCAAAGTTCACTCAAAGAAGCAAGAAGTACCCACAATGGCACCTCCAAATGTTGCTGCACCAAGACAAACTGCATGGAAAACACACAACAGTCTCAGGTCACCGCAAGAAACTGCAGAGGTGGAGACGGAAATGGCACAGAGAGAGGGAATCGTTGATGTCTATGTAATTCCCTCATCGTAGGTCAAACTAGTGAGTGCCACACTAATCGAGGAAGAAGAACAAGCCTTGACGACGACCAGGATGGATATTGGCTCGCACGAAAGTGTGCAGGGTCATGAACCAATCGCCACAGGAAAACCACAGCAATCTGCAAGGGCCGAACCAACCCATAGAACGAATGGTGGCAACAATGAGCGAACAGAGTCTGTTGGGCCAAGACCACAACTTGTGGTAGGGTTCATGTAATAGGAGGAAGAATAGGTTGAAGACATCATAGGGTAGCCAAAGTCAGGCACAAAAGACAGAGAACTAGAGGTTGGGACCTCTAGTGCGCCAGTAAGAAGAAAGGGCAAGCAACCCATCATGCAGTCCCCGTGCAAGTATCCTAACGCCTCAATTTTGTTTCCGCACATTCCAGAGGGGGTGAAGGCCATGCCAACTCTACTCGGGTGTGTGGAAAGGCTAAGATACAAAGACCATGACATGTCTGACATCGGTAAATTACCTGAATTTGCACAGTAATTGTACATGGAGAGCATAGGCACAAGACCATTTGGAAATCCAATGTTGCATCCAAAGCAATGGGCGACAAGCATGACAAGCACATGGATCTTGAATTTTCTAGAGATTCCCCACTTCAGTAAGGGGAAAGAGGTGAATAATTGTGTCAAGCAGTTGATGCCAATCCTCCACGGAGGATTGTTATGGTTAGAAAAACCTGTCTCCATTGACATAGAACTCATTTCCTTCATCACAGGTCTGCCATCAATGGGCAAGAGTCTCGCGCAGTACCTAGATGACAAAACCAAAGAAAAATCTCTCGCGGAACAGATGAAGAAGACATACCGGATGGAAAGAGGCTCCTGTGGAATCATTATCAAGAGAATCAATGACGCACCCACCAGGATGGCCATGGAACTAATGGCGTGAAAATTTCTAAGGAAATTTCGTAAGGAGGAGGTTCATGCAGGGGTTGTTGTAGCAGCAACACAGTGTGCAACTG
This sequence comes from Picea engelmannii, assembly GCA_009831015.1. Taxonomy (NCBI): domain Eukaryota; kingdom Viridiplantae; phylum Streptophyta; class Pinopsida; order Pinales; family Pinaceae; genus Picea; species Picea engelmannii. Next base: position 244,515 of record ML781490.1, read on the forward strand.
GCACCATGATCAGTTGGGTGCCATACTTACTAAATTTATTCCTAGACGACTGCAAGGATGTGTAGGATTTGAGAACATAGTTTCAGTACTCCTAGCTCATGATCTTGATATCTTTAACCGGATGGAAGGAGCCTTCTTACTCATACTTCTACGACATAATAGGAAGTTGTCGTGCAACAAGGTACACGTTAATGGGAAGCACTTCAGACCCTAAGAAAAGAAGTGGCAATGCTGACACTTGTGCTTAGTATCTCAGTGAAATACAGGAAAACATAGCCAATACCTCGAGGATAACTCCAGTAGTGGTCGCACAATATCGAGGAATAGCCAACTTTAGGGCTATGCGGCATAACATGTGGATCCAAGCGCGCAGTGATCTAGCAAAAGAATGGTTGCAACTTCGATTCTGCATCAATGCAGATGAAGTATAAATGGCAATGCGAGACTGGCAAGATGCCTGGAAGATCCTAGTCATCACCAAGGACATGCCAAAGGTCGAGGAAGTGGAAGTAAGGTCATCCAAGACACATATAGGAGATAACGTTGTGCCCAAAAATCCAACACAACAGGGGAATCCTAGTAAGAATCTAGTGCAGAAGAAGGGTAGTGCTCCAAAGAAGGATGTGCAGTCAGGGAAGAAGGACACTTCCCCAGCGCAGGAAGAACAAGGAAGGGGGGACACAATGACATAGGAAACCCCTTTGGCAGCTACTCCACAAGAAACAAGGCCACAAAAGTGGCCAATTATACATACAAGGGAGTCGTGTGAGAAGGCCAAGGCCCATAAGAAAATACCAGAGTATATAATCACTGAGGATGATGTCGATATTGTCACAAAGAGAGTAAAGGATAACACATCAGAGGAATTTGAAGAGGTTGAGCACCAAAGAGTAAGGATATAGAATGAGTTGTTCGATATCATGCAGGTCTTAAAGCAAATACAAGCAGCGTAAAGGCATGAAAGGGGAACAAAACCAATCCCCCCAGCGATGGAAGCAGAGGAAAGGACTGTGTTGAACGACGAAGACACTATCCAGACCATAGTGAAAATAAATCCAAGCTTCCAAATAACATCAGATATGTTGCAGATGGATGAGGCCATAGCCCAAAAACCACTCAAATATATTGCACAGGTAGAGTTGGTATTGGCGAAAATACCAACAAAGGAACTGTACAAACTGCAAGTCAGTGTCACGTGGGAAGTGAAATCACAAGAAAGGACAGACGCGACAAAATTGTAGGTGACTAGGGATGGCAAGGATTCCCTAGAACTAGTCATCGAGCAGATAAATTTGGAGACGAAAGAAGAGAAACATCGCACGGATAATTTAGAGCAAAATTTGAAGGAAGTCTTTACAAGAATTCTAGATAACGAGTAGGAAGTCGTGAGCAATGCGGAAGAACATATCCAAATCATCATGCAGATGCTCAAGAACTACAATAAGGAGATCGAGGAAATTAAATAAAAATTAACCCTGACTACTCCTGAAGTTTTGGCTAAAAGGGAACAATAGGCATCCCTACAAGTGGAGATAATGGATAAAGAAGCTGAAAAGGTCACACAACTATTTGCCAGGACCGTGTAGCTATGAATGATGTTTGAAGAGGATGATAGGGTTCAAAAATTAGACCAACAAGAGGAGGTCATCAGCACTACAATCTAGGATATGAAGTAGAGGAAAAAGTCCATGAGCATCACAGAGCGACTGAAGGTTGCACAAGAGATGAAGTCCCTGCAGTCCGAACTGAAGACTACGTAGAATAACAAGCAAGAAAGGCTAGCCTAGTTAGAACCTCTCCAAGATAAAGCAACACAAATAATCATGAAACTAGAGAAGGAAAAGACACAAATGGCTCAGGATGATCATGATGAGAGCACAGAATCTCTCAAGGAGCATATCACAGCACAGAGGGTAGAATATCTCAGAGAGAAGGTTGCGCAAGGAAGAGCAAAAGGGGAAGAGTTAGCAGGAAAATTTCACAGCTTGGAAGAGGATGTTCAGGGAGCGTGCACTACCTCAGTGGCTTGGGATGATCCACATGTCAGTGTTGGGGGCCTATTGGGCGTAGGCCTTGTTAGGACTAAGAATCATCCTCAGATTGAAAAGAAGGTAAGCCCAGTACCCGTCAGGTTATGTGTAAATGTAAATGAGTTTTAAAGAGGTAAAATGGATAAGACTCAAGATAATAATGTTTGAACTTAGAAATCTAGGCTAGCATGCATAGGCAATTGAGGTCTTGGCTAAATTCAGTCAGTAAGTGGGAGTAAAGATGAATAGAGGGAAGACTTTGATGAGAAAAATGTGGAGGTTTACTATAGACATCAGGTCTATAAGCAACCAAAGGAAGAAAAACTCAAAACACAAGATCTTCTTCAATTCAAAGTTTAAGGACACTCAAGAAACATCATAATAATATTATAATCAAACATCCATCATAATATCACTGCAATAATTCATGTGAATCTTTCAAGCATGAATACTTTAGAATCACAGACAAATACGCTGGAGTAAGAAAGTTGACTTCTATTAATCAAGATGTCTCAAATCAGGTACATAACCAGTTCACAGAAACTTTATCAAAATATTACAGCATAAGGGATCCTAGCTCAACCATTTGAACCTACTAAATCATTTAGACTATCTATTTAACAAAAGGGGAGGAAATAGCTAGAGGTGCAAGCTGGGCTTCTTCCCATGAAAATCTCCAAGTAGTTATTCCATCTAACAGCTTAAACTAACAACTATGCTATAAAAAGGGAAAATGTTGGCCACTAATCCAACCAAATTTGAACTGACTTGATCTTCTTGATACGCATCTCCCTGCATGCCAAGTATCTTTCAAATTCTTGTAACTGTGATCATGCTGCCAGCTGCTATCTTTGCCTTTCTCCACATCAGCAGCCATCCACAAGAATGATATTTCAAGCTCCTTGATTCCAGGTACATGTTGATAGCTTCATTTGGTAGTGCTCTGGGTAGCGATCCTTTGTATCATATTCACCAAATTCCTGTAATTTCGTAGCGCGACCTCCAAACTAGGCATGTCGAATGGGTAGCGCCACGTCTATGTTCCTTTGTCAAAATGCATCCTTTGTCCAAAATTTCAGTAGCGCCACGCCTGTGTGCTTCTGTGCTAAATTTGATAGCGCCTCGATTAAATTTGCAACACCACATTCCAATGTCGATAGATTTGGTAGCACCCCCGGGTAGTTAGCAGCGCCATCACTACATCAGTCTTAGGTGATTAGGCAACGTTAGAGGCAGCAGACTGATAGGACATGAAAATTAGACAATTTTGTAGCACCATAGCGCTACGGAATGTCTGCACTACTACTGTTGAAGAGATTAATTCTTTATAGAACACCAAAAACTTTGAGCAATATGCATTAGAATCCTGTATAGGTGGCAAAAGTAGTATTCCCTTGATTACTTATCCTTGAAAAAAGGGGCCATTCCCAAAAATGGAGCTTACTTTTCACCAATCACTTCTTCAACCTGACACTTCTTCTTGTAGAAGGAGGACTTCGCTTTGGAAAAATAGCATGCTTCCCTTTAGCAATAATAGGCTTCTTCACTGGATCTATGCTTTCCTTGGCTACTGGCTTCTCCTTTTCTATAGCATCTTCAACCAACACATTCAAGTTTCTTTGAGCCATCTCATCTTGGAATTGTTGCAACTCTGCTTTGAGCTTTATGTTCTGAGACTGAAAGTCTTTGTTTTGCCTTTAGAGGTTCTTGAGTTTCCTATGAAGAGGTTGGGCTCTTCTTGCTGCAAATATTGCTAAGTCAAGAGTGTGGTTGTAGCCATCCATGAGTTCTTTCATCTTAATTCTTTCAGATATGGCTTCAGATTTCAGACGAGCCACCTCCTTTCTAGCTTCCTTGAGTTGTTTAATCAATATTTTGAAGGTCTAGTTGCTAGGTGGATTGGTGATGTGGAAAGTCTCAACAGGATTTTATATGGCTTCATCTTCCTGCTACACAAGGATTAATTCTTCTATCTCAACAAGATTTTTTATAGCTTCATCTTCCTGTTACACGGGGATTACTTCTTCTATCTCAACAGGCTTCTCAATGCCTTTGCCCTTGTCTTTATTCTTCTTTAGAATGGAAGCCACAAACTTTTCAATGAATTCACCCTTATCCTTCTTATTTTTTGGATAAGAAACCTTTGGTAGGACATGTTCTTCAACAGCCTCCTTGAGAGATGATGACCTTCTGAAAGGCTTTATGCTCTTAGTGCTAGCTGATGAAGGGGATAAAGAGAAGTGTAGTTTCCTTCCTTTCTTGGTTGTGGCTTTAGTATAGGAAGGGGCTTCTTCCATTTCTGGTGTAGGAGGGGGTGAAAGGTCTCTCTGTAGAGAATGGTAAGCCTCCTCATCAGTTCTTGCAACCTCCTTAATGGCTTCTTGATATTGAACATGAGATTTACTCTTTCTTTTCTTGCTAGCACCTATTGGAGCAGCACTGGTGAATGGAAAAGGGCTTCCTATCTATGACTGAGGAGTAGCTGCTATGTCCAATTTCATGTGAGCAGTAGTAATGAAGTGTTCCCATGAGATGTTCATCTTTCTCATCTCTTCAGAAACCAGCATTCTAATCAATCCAGAATGAAAAATGCTAGTATCCATAGCCTTTGATTTGGATTGAACCCTGTCTGACATCTTTCCTATGCTCCTTAGCAAATAGAAGGGAATGTTCATTTCAACTTTTCCAGTAAAATGCAGCAGAAGCCTTATATGGTACTAGTATAGTGTATTGAACCTCCCTTCACATGTGAAGTGCCTTTGAATGATCATGAATATTTTATCAAATTCTCCAACCAGATGATTTCTTGGTACCCCTTTGGATAGATTGTCAGTTTGATATTCAGGTTTAAGGAAGTCTTTGGCAAAGTCTACATCCAATTCCATGGATTTAAACCTATTCTCCCTAATGATAGGGATCCCTGTAGCTGTTGAAATAGAGGTCTCAGACACCTCAAACTCTAGGTCCCCTACCTTGGTCTTCAAACCATCAAAATGTAAATAAAACTACCTTGCCACCTCAGGATGACCTCTTTGCATATTTTGGCAAAAAGTGAGGTAGCCCACCCTTTGAAAAACTTCTCTAGACATGGGCTTTGTCTCGAATAAATGCATGTCTGCAGGATCAGTTCTAACCACATTACCTCCCTTGTGCGGCCTCTTCTTCTGAGGAGTCTCCATAGTTTAGGATGAAATCTTAAGAGCTATGGAGTGGTGATGAGCAGGAAAACAAAGATTCGGACTTCAAAACAATCTGATAGTGAAGAGTGGTTTCCCCTTTCCAGGAACTCTCCCTAACTCGGACTAATTGCTAGCTTAGGAAACACTGGTTGTGAGTTTCTCTCCCTTGAATGTGTACAGATATTAAAACTGAGGAACAATCATATGGTGAAGGGATACGCTATAATTGTCTTTTAAAACTGGGTCAAAAACAGTCCAATTCAAAAGATAGAGGAGGCAGGGGGGAAAAGCAGTGTCGTTTCAGTAGCGTTTTTGGTTAGCACACTGCGCATACATGAGATGAAACTTGCTTAGGCACTGAGAGCTCAGAAGAAATGGCTATTATATGTCTTAAGACCAATACCAGGTGATGGTAACTACAGGTTTGAGTGGAAGGGAAACTGATATGAAGGCGTGAGGAAAAGATCTCCTCCAACTATGCAGGCACGATAGCTACCAAAACTCCGAGCGATAAATTCTCCTTGAAATTGATATGCAGAGGGGGGAAATTATGGAATACCTGGAGAATGATGACAACTCGAAGTTTCAGCAAAATCTTACTAAAGTATCACGAGCAACTCGGCCTCCAAATCCACCTCAACATCTGATCTGGTAGCACCACTACCAACTGGTCTAAACTGGTAGTTTTTGCAGTGCAAAAATTTGAGCTTTCAAAATTTGAAAATCGTTAGTAGAGCTCATAAAGATGAATCCTCGAAGGCATATTTTAACTAACCATGGTGCTGAAAACAAGGAAGAGATGACATCAGTGCAATAATCACAAATCATGGTGAAAGATGATGGACAGGGAGTGCGCTACGGAAACTCCTAGTGAGTTGGAAGCGCTACTTTTCAAACAATGATTTGACCAGTAAGCATAGGACAATAGCACAACATGGCAAGGATACGAAGGCATGAGTGAGGAGGGTCACATGTCAAGTCGATCTGGTCGTAGAGTAAGTCGAACTTAGTGTCAAATCATGAAGGGGATCAAAACATAAGTCATGAAAATGAACCTACGCCAAAATTTCATGTGAGGATCAAATTTTGAGCCATGACATAAACCTTTATTTATCAAATTCATTTAAGTAAATCACACATTTAAGAGACAAATCAAAATTAAAAAATCTAAAGGCTTAGAAAAATCAAAACTAAGGGCTAAAGACCCAAGGCAACTTAGTGTGATAACATTGGCTCCACAGGGGATGGCATGCTACCTGTGAGCTGCCAAGAACAAGTAGTTTCAGTGCCTTATCCTAGGGCTATGGGGTCAGTTATTAAAAAAAAAAAAAAAAATGCCCATTGATAGGGCCACCAAAAATTTCTTCATCCTCCAAATTCTGCAACTTGTAAGTGTTATTCGAGAATACCTCAGAAATTTTGAAGCGGTCGATCCATAAGGATTCAAATTTACCGTGCTTGCCTTTGTCTTGCTTTGGTGCATCCCACTTGAGCACCAAGACTCCTGGCTGAAAGTCCTCTTTATTTACCTTTTGTCGAAATCCTGCTTGATCTTTTGTTCATGGTCATGTGCTTTATCCAGAAGCTACTCCCAAGTTTGTTACACTTCCACTAGTTGTTGTATTCTTCTGATCATATCATCCGTCTCTCCTCAGTAGTCTTGGAAGAATTTTTCCACAGGCAAGGCAAGCTGAGAAGGAAAGATGGACTCGATTCCATACACAAGCTGGAAAGGAGAATGACCAAGGGATCTCTTTGTTGTCACTTTGTCATCCCACAAAGTAAATTTGAGCTTGGAATCCCATGCTTTCTTGTTGTCCTCTAACAATCTTTTGATGATCTTTATAAGGCTCTTGTTAGAGGACTCTGCTAGTCCATTCCCTTGGGGATAGTAAGGAGTTGAGTGAATCAATGTGATTCCAAACTTCTCATAGAACTGGATCAATGGTTCAGCCTTGAAAGATGCATCATTATCAGTAACAATTATGTTCGGACAACCAAACCTGTCCATAAAATCCTCAAGAAAACCAATGATCACTTTGTGGGAAGCAATCCTTGTAGGGATAGCTTCTATCCATTTGGTAAAGTAATCTGTGGAAGTCAATATCCACCTATGTTGACCACTAGAAGAAGGATGAATTTCCCCAATAAAATCTAGACCCCACTACTGAAAGGGCCCTGAAGCTACCACAGGCTTCAATGGAAAAGACTTGAGCTGCTGCTTTCCAGAGAATTTCTGACACTTGACATAGGCTCTGATCTTATCACAAACATCAGTGAATAGACTAGGCCAAAATTATCCTGCCCTGAGAATCTTATATGTCGTGGTCCTCCAAAAATGATGCCCCCCACATAAATTGTCATGAAAATTAGACATAATCTTTTGCGCTTCTTGTGGGTCTAGGCATCTCAAAAACACTTCTAATGGATCTTTCCAATACAAGACTTGATCAATAAGACAATATTTAATTGATTTGATCTTCAAGGCTCTCACCTTGTTCTTTTACATACCATCGGGAGGCTGCAATTTATGTAAAAAAAATGTAATGTCTTTGTACCAGCTACAATCTGCCAATGGAGGGTTGATTTGAGAACCTTTGTTAGACAATTCGGCCTGTTGATTTTCTGAGCAAGTGTTGATGAAATTTACCCCAAAAGATGAGCAATTAGGTTCAGCCAGCAACTTGGCTAGACCTTGGCCTTTAACCAATTTGGTGGGCTTAATCTCAAGATCAAATTCAAGGATTTTAGCAATCCACTTGCTCCTTTTACCGTCTATATCAGGTTGAATGAGAATTTCCTTTACAGAAGCCGATGGGACATATGCAATGACTCTTGAATGCATCACATAAACTCTAAAATACTTGAGAGCTTTAATCAATGCATAGGCCTGCTTATCCATGATGTCATACTTTAATTCATCATCTCTCAATGCCCTGCTAAAAAAAGCAATGGGCTACTCTAAGCCTTCAGTGTTCTTCTACAATAAAATAGTTGCTACTGTGTCAAATGAAGCGAAAGAAAAAATTAGAAAATCCTTGGAGTAGTCTAGGCTAATGAGCACAGGGGCTTCAATCAAGGATTTCTTTATTTAATCAAAATAATTACAGGATTCAACAGTCCATTTGATTTCATTTCCTTTTCTCAACATGGTTGTAATATACTTCACCAACTCAGCAAAATTTGAAAGAAACCTTCTCAAAAAAATATTTTTTCCCAAGAAAGACTGAACCTCCTTCTTGGATCTAGGGAGTGACAAGGTTTGGATAGCTTCTACCCTGCTGGAATCAATCCTTACCCCTTCAGCTAACACAATATCCCCCAATAATTTTCCCTCCTTCATGGCAAACAATGACTTTTTTGGGTTTAAAGAGAGACCAAATTTTATGCATTTCAAGAAAACATTTTTCAAATGATCATAGTGTTCTTTATCAGATTGTGAGAACATTGTTATGTCATCTAAATAGATAACTACAAATTTTTCCTTATCTCCAATAAATGTTATATCCATGGCTCGTAGAAAGGTCGCCCCTGCGTTCATCAAACCAAAGGGCATCTTAGCGTACATGAATGTACCCCAAGGAGTGGTAAAGGTTGTCTTCTCTCTATCTTCTAGCAAGACAGAGATATGATTGTAGCCAGAAAAGACATCAATCATGGACATCCTAGATGCACCTGTCACCCTCTGTAATATGTGCTCCATCTTGGGCAAAGGGTAATTATCATTTCTAGAGCTTCTGTTCAGATTCCAAAAATCAACACAAAGTCTGATTTCTCCATTCTTTTTTTCTCACTAGGACCAAGTTGGCCACCCATTCAGAATACCTCAAAGGAATAACAATTTTAGCATATAAAATCTTTTTTACCTCTTTTTCCATCATGGGAAGCAACATAGGATTTATTTTCCTCAACTTTTTCCTAAAAGGTTTGGTCTCTTCCTTCAATGGGATCTTGTGCTCTATAATGCTCGTGTCATACGTTCTGAGATCTTCATAAGTCCAACCAAACACATCAACAAATTATTTTAATAGCTTAGTATATTCATCCCTCTGCTCCCTTGACAGGTTGCTTGACAACTTGACATATTTTGGATCCTTTTATGTACCCACATTGCACTCAGTTACATCAACATCATTGGTTGACCCTTTTCCCTTCACTGCCACATCATTTATGTCAAATAATATTTCCAAAGGAACTAGTCCTTTTGGAATGTGGTTGCTAGGTAACTACACAATATGATGATTAGAAATTTTATTAAGGAAAACATTAGCATGATGATTATTTTCAGAGTCATGATCATGATCAATGTGTAATGCAGAAAACTCATCAACAGTCTCAAGGAATTTTTTAATCTCAAGATCATCTTCAAACACCTTCCAATGCTTGACATTGTCAGGTATAGAGGGTTTGTATATGACTTCTACATCATACTTGAGTTTAGGTGGCAAGGGGACTTTGAAATTTCTTGCTGATACAGCCAAAGAATCAGCCATGGTATTCTCTTCTCTTGGAATAAATGAAATGTTGAAGGCTAAGAAAAAACTGTCCACTAGGTCCCACACTTCATTTCTATAAGATCTAAGCCTAGGGTGCTTAGTTTGATAAAGATTTTTTATCTGATGGACAATCAATTCAGCATCCCCAAATATTGATAGCTCTTCAATCCCCATGTCTTTTGCAGCCCTCGATCCCAAGACAAGAGCTTCATACTCTACCACATTATTGGTAGTTTCAAATTCTAGTTTACATGACAAAGATATAGTCTCTTGACCAGGTGAAACAAAGACCACTCCAACACCAGCACCTTCCCTAGAAGAGGCTCCATCAAAGAACATATTCCAAATAGAGGTGGTTGGAGGAAAATATTCACAAAAGGTAAAGGATTTTTTTTTTATTTCAAGAGGAGGTTCAAGAGCATCAGTGAGATGCAAGATGTTGGATCCCAAATCAATATCAAGAGCAAAAATAGGATGATTTGTGGGGTTTTCTTCGTCACTAATAATGTAGGCCAACTGAGCTTCCCTGTAAAGTATTCTATCCTCCCCCCCAAACATCGAAATGATAGCATATGATAGGTCCATCGGCGAGGTTCCCCAAAGTCTTTTTATCCAAGATCTTGACAAGAGCATGCCAAACTTGGGGGGGAAATCAACCACCACAATATACATGACTACACTTTTCATGGGCAGCTGAAAAAAGGTCACAACTAGATATTTAATGACCCCAAGACACTTCACTTTCCTAGATTCAAAAGAATATAAGTCATGGTAGGTCTTTGTGATTTCTAATCCAAGTTCATCCATAACAATTTTGGGCATGAGATTGTGGGATTGCCCTGAGTCCATCGAAAAATTATGCAGCACCTTATCATGTATATTCAGTGATGTATAGAAGGGAGGGGATGAATCATATCTATCTTCTATCAAAGGTCCTTAGATGACTGTTGGATTTTCATCTTGCAGATTTACTGAATCAGTGGCATTTGGAGAAGATTCGGGCTGTAACGTTTTGGAAAGATATTTTTTAAATTCTTCATTTTTTATTAATTCCAAAAAAGGCACATGGATCTTGATTTTTTGGATCTCATTCTCAAAGTTGAAGGAAGGTGAAGATTTCAGGATCTCTTTGGCTTCAGGGGTAGGATTTCTGATCAAAACTTGGGGGTTTTGAGTTTCTCTTTCTTTGCTACCAACTATCACAGCCTTGGCAGAATTTTCTTTTTAGGTTGGCTAATCAAAAGCATCAGTCTTTTCCTCATTCTTTTTGGATCTCAAATTATATATGGTAGGACTTTCTTTTGCTTTCTCTCCCTTACTTAATTCATGTATTTTAATATCCATCAAGGATTGTTCACATGCAGATTGAGTCAAGTGGGGGGGGTGGTGATGTGTCACCTAAGCAATGAATATCAGAATCAACTTCTTCCTCCTCTCCTTCTTCATCAGCAACAAGGTTGTTCTGTAAAGGATTTTGTACCTTTTGATCATCCCTATCTATGTTTCTAGGATCTCTTGAAAGGATATGAGGATTATTGTTGGGTCTCCCAAAGCTACCTCTGATATCAGCATTTTGAGTATTTCTATAGGTATGTTTTCCTTCCATTTTTAACTTCTCTATCTCAGTAGAAAGGGATTTTACTAATTTGGTAAGTTCATCTACTTGAGGATGGACAATAGGGGAATCAGAGGTTGAAGCTTCAGCTCTGTTTTTTCTCCTGTCCCTATTAGATTTCCCCTTGAGTTTATCAGATGCCACTATGTTGGATTATACCTCCAAGGATGCATCTTGCATATGAGCTAAGGAGGTTGATCTTCTTTCTCTCAGTAGAATCAAAAATCGGGGTCAAAAGCACTGGTATAAGTGATTTTTTCAGAGGTTTATGTAGGCTTTATCTCAGCAGGGATCTTATTGTACATTTTGTTGAATCTTTTAGAGAAGTCAGAGACAAACTCTCCTTATTTCCTCTTTAGGGATCCAAATTCTGTGATGTAATACAAAAAGTCCTTTTTATCCCCCTAGTGCCTCAAAAAGGCATCATCTAACGCCTCAATCCCAGTAATGGATCCAGGGGCCAAACCCCTAAACCACTTCCTAGCCTCACCAAAAAGGCTTTGGACAAAGACTCTCATCCACACATCCTCATTTTCAATATTTTGATTGTCTGCATAACTATAGAAGGCAACAAGGTGTTCTTCAGTAGTTATATCTTCTTCTCCTATGAATTTAGGCATGTATTTTAAATAATCTCCAGCAGGGAGAGCATTCATGGGCTGAGGTAAGACAAGAGGGGAATATCTTGTAGCCATTATGGCATCCATCCTATTTCTAAAAGGGTTAGCGCCTGCCATTGTATTTTGGACTCTTGGTGAGCAAGGAGGAGAAGGAAACTTAATTGTGTGCAGCTTAGGAGAAAAAGGAATGTATAAAGGGGGAATTTCAGTTTTCACAGCAGAGGGTTGAGTCTTGGAAGAAGATGGTACAAGTTGTAAAGGGGATGATGTTTCCTCTTCTTTGGCTGCAGACATTTTGACAGGAGGAGGAGTAGCAAGGCCTAAGGTAGGAAAATCTTTAAGACTCTCAAGTATGTACCTCTTTTCAATGACAGGGGAAACAAGGATTTCAAAACTTTCTTCTTTCAATTCATGTTCAAATGAGGAGTATTCAATAGAGAAATTTTTGAAATCAATACTCTTGGATACTTCAGCAAAAGGAAAAGGAAGATTTCTTGATAAAACAACTGGAATATAAAGAGTGGAATGAGGAACTGACCAGGAGCACTTGTAGCAGCAGCAGAAAAACTTTCTTGAGAAGCTTTTCCCTTCTTGATTATCTTCTCTGGTTCAGCCTTAGATGGAACCAAAGGCAGTTGTGGATTTGATCTCGTGTGTCTTCCTTTAGGATCCAGAGCTTAAACAATGGAGTCGTCAGGTGAAAGCTACAATATTCAATGTACTTAGTTCTATTGCACCTTCAATACTAGTAATCTTTTTCATTCGCAATGGTGCCAAGAATGTTAGCACTAGGAATCACCCTCAGATTTCATAGAAGGTAAGCCCAGTACCCATCAGGTTATGTGTAAATGTAAATGAATTTTAAAGAGGTCAAATGGACAAGACTGAAGATAATAATGTTCTAACTCATAAATCTGGGCTAGCATGCATGGAAAATTGAGGTCTTGGCTAACTTCAATCAATAAGTGGGAGTAAAGGTGAATAGAGGGAAGACTTTGATGAGAAAAATGTGGAGGTTTACTATAGACATCAGGTTTGTAAGCAACCAAAGGAAGAAAAACTCAAAACACAAGATCTTCTTGAATTCAAATTTTAAGGACACTAAAGAAACATCATAATAATATTATAATCAAACATCCATCATAATATCACTACAATAATTCATGTGAATCTTTCAAGCATAAATACTTCAGAATCAGAGGCAAATAAGCTGGAGTAAGAAAGTTGACTTCTATTAATCAAGATGTCTCAAATCAGATACATAACCAATTCACATAAACTTCATCAAAATATTACAGCATAAGGGAGCCTAGCTCAACCATTCGAACCTACTAAAGCATTTACACTATCTATTTATAACAAAAGGGTAGGCAACAGTTGGAGGTGTAAGCTGGCCTTTTTCCCATGAAAATCTCCAAGTAGTTATTCCATCTAACAGCTTAAACTAACAATTGTGTTATAAAAAGGGAAAATGTTGGCCACTGATCCAACCAACTTTGAACTGGCTTGATCTTATTGATACGCATCGCCCTGCATGCCAAGTGTCTTTCAAATGCTTGTAACTGTCATCATGCTGCCATCTGTTATCTTTGCCTTTATCCACATCAGCGGCCATCCACAAGAATGATATTTCAAGCTCCTTGATTCCTGGTACCTGTTGGTAGCTTCATTCGGTAGCTCTCTCGGTAGCGAGCCTTTGTAGTGTCTTCACCAAATTCATGTAATTTTGTAGCATGACCTCCAAACTAGGCATGTCGAATGGGTAGTGCCACGCCTGTGTGCCTCTGTCAAAATTCGGCCTCTGTCCAAAATTTCAGTAGTGCCATGCCTGTGTGCTTCTGTGCTGAATTTGATAGTGCCTCGACTGAATTCATAGCACCACATTCCAATGCCGATAGATTTGGTAGCACCCCTGGGTAATTAGCAGCGCCATTGCTACATCAGTCTTAGGTGATTAGGCAGCGTTAGAGGCAACAGACTGATAGGACATGATAATTAGACAATTTCGTAGCACCATAGCGCTACGGAATGTCTGCACTACTACTATTGAAGAGATTAATTCTTTGCAGAACACCAAAAAAATTGAGCAGTTTGCATTAGAAGCCTTTATAGGTCGCAAAAGTAGTATTCCCTTAATTACTTATCCTTGCAAAAAGGGGCCATTCCCAAAAATGGAGCTTACTTTTCACCAATCACTTCATCAACCTGACACCCCTTCTTGTAGAAGGAGGACTTCCCTTTGGCACAACAGCATGCTTCCCTTTAGCAGTAACATGCTTCTTCACTGGATCTATGCTTTCCTTGGATATTGGATTCTCCTTTTCAATAGCAGCTTCAACCAACACATTCAAGTTTCTTTGAGCCATCTCATCTTGGAATTGTTGCAACTCTACTTTGAGCTTTATGTTCTAAGACTGAAAGTCTTTGTTTTGCCTGTAGAGGTTCTTGAGTTGCCTATGAAGAGGTTGGGATCTTCTTGCTTTGTTAATTCAAGAGTGTTTTTGTAGCCATTCATGAGTTCTTTCATCTTAATTCTTTCAGATAGGGCTTCAGATTTCAGACAAGCCACCTCCTTTCTATCTTCCCTGAGTTGTTTAATCAATCTTTTGAATGTCTGGTTGCTAGGTGGATTGGTGATGTGGACAGTCTCAACATGTTTTTTTATGGATTCATCTACCTACTGCATAGGGATTACTTCTTCTATCTCAACAGGATTTTTTATGTCTTCATCTTCCTACTGCAAAGGGATTACTTCTTCTATATCAACAGGCTTCTCAATGCCTTTTCCCTTGTCTTTCTTCTTCTTCAGAATGGAAGCCACATACTTATCAATGAATTCACCCTTATCCTTCTTCTTCTTTGGAAAAGAAACCTTTGGTAGGACCTGTTCTTCAACAGCCTCCTTGAGAGATGATGACCTTGTGAAAGGATTTCTGCTCTTAGTGATAGCTACTGAAGGAGATGAAGAGAAGTGTAGTTTCCTTCCTTTCTTGGTTGTTTCTTTAGTAGAGGAAGGGAATTCTTCCAGTTTTGGTGTAGGAGGGGGTGAAAGGTCTCTTTGTGGAGAATGGTAAGATTCCTCCTCAGTTCTTGCAACCTCCTTAATGGCTTCTTGATCTTGAACATGAGCTTTACTCTTTCTTTTCTTGCTAGCACATGTTGGAGTAGCACTGGTGGATGGAAAAGGGCTTTCTATCTATGACTAAGGAGTAGACGCTATGCCTAATTTCATGTGAGAAGTAGTAATGAAGTGTTCCCATGATATTTTCCTCTTTCTCGGCTCTTTAGAAACCAGCATTCTAATCAATCCAGAATGAAAAATGCCACTATCCACAGCCTTTGATTTGGATTGAACCCTGTTTGACATCTTGCCTATGCTCCTTAGCAAATAGAAGGGAATGTTCATTTCAACTTTGCCAGTAAAATGTAGCAGAAGCCTTATATGGTACTGGTATAGTGTATTGAACCTCCATTCACATGTGAAGTACCTTTGACTGATCCTCAATATTTTATCAAATTCTCCAACCAGATGATTTCTCGGTACCCTTTTGGACAGATTGTCAATTTGATAATCAATTTTAAGGAAGTCTTTGGCAAAGGCTGCATCCAAGACCATGGATTTAAACCAATTCTCCCCAGTGATAGGGATCCCTGTAGCTGCTGAAATAGAGGTCTCAGACACCTCAAACTCTAGGTCCCCTACATTGGTCTTCAGGCCATCAAAATGTAAGGCAAACTACCTTGCCACCTCAGGATGACCTCTTTGCATATTTTGGCAGAAAGTGAGGCAGCCCACCCTTTGGAAAACTTCTCTATCCATGGGCTCTGCCTCGAGTAAATGCATGTCTGCAAGCTCAGTTCTAACCACATTACCTCCCTTGTGTGTGTTGGGTATGTGTTATATTATTTGCATGTGTGTGTGTGTGGGTGCGTCAGATACGACAACTGTGTCTGACGATCCGTGTGCGTCGGGCGCTTTCCTAGGGGGGTCCCAGGGGGGGGAAAGTATGACCCCCCTGGTTACGCGCAGTGTTTGGCACCGGGCGGTAGCCCGAGGCTGATGGGGAAATTTGTTTTGGGCGGTTTTTGCTATTTTTAGCGGATTTTGCTATTTTTAGTTGATTTGTAAATTAATCCTGGATTAAGGGATTAGGGTTTTGGTATCTAAGAAATACCTAAAAACATTGTATATATTGTATGGCGAATGGTGAAATTCGATATAATGAAAATAAGAAAGGTTTTCTCGGTTGAGGGTTTCCGGTAAAAATCTTTGTGTATGAGCCATTGATTAATTTATGTATTGCTTAAGAATCTATATGCATTGCTTTACTTTGCAGGTTTAAAACTTACATGCGGTATCAGAGCACGTTTTTGGCTTCAGAGGGATGCCTTTGTTGCTAAGGGTTTGGCTCGGTCTTGATAGATCAAGTTTATCTTGGGTCTGTGATAAATCTGGGTTTAGTGGGAGCTTTTGCAGTGGAGATTCGAGTAAAGTAAGAGGAATGTCGAGCTCATATAGAATCGAGATAGAGAAGTTCAACGGTAAAAACTTTGAGCTATGGAAGCTCAAGATGGAGGACCTTCTTGCAGAAAAAGAACAATGGATCATTGTGGATCCTGGTACACAGCCTACTGGTACACCATCTACAAGCACATAGGCTACTGGTACACAACCTACCAGTACACAACCTACTAGTACACCAGTTACTGGTATGTCGAAGGAAGATTGGGACAAGTTGGACAGAAGAGCAAGGAGTACCATTCGACTATGCCTGGCAGATTCGGTGTTGTTGAATGTCTCGGGAGAATCTACAGCCAAGGAACTATGGGAT
>ML781490.1:272615-287125 GCA_009831015.1 Picea engelmannii
ACCGTCTAGATTTTCCAATAGGAAAGAATTTTTTCCTTCGAGAGCCGAGACTCTGAATGGCCCATACCAGAGGTGATCGAATTTACCATGTTTCACTGCTTCTTCCCTCCTTGCATCCCACCTTAATACTAAATCACCTAGGAGGAAGTCTTTGTCCTTCGCCCTACAGTCGAATAATGCCTTCATGTCGTCTTGGTACTTCTTCAACCTTTCATCCATTTCGACCCTATGTTGTTGAACCTCGATTAACTTATTTATCCTCCTGGTGACGTGATTTGGTTCTTCTTTCTGATCTTGCCACAATTTCATCACGGGAAGTGCTAAATTTATAGGTAACACCGCATCTGTCCCATATACCATTTGAAAAGGAGACATGTCGATAGACTTTTTAGTGCCTATGCGATTTGCCCACAAAGCGTACTTTAAATGTACATGCCAAGACTTTTTGTTTTCATCCAACACTTTTTTAATTATATTGATCAGGCTCTTGTTAGACAACTCGGCCAGTCCATTTCCTTGGGGGTAGTACGCCATAGAATGGATAAGAACGATATTATACTTTTGGCAGAAGCTGATCATAGCCATAGATTTGAAAGCCTGGGCATTATCCGTGACTATCTTTCGGGGGCAGCCAAATCTTGACAAGATATTGTCTTCTAAGAAATCTATTACCACCGAGTCAGTTGCCCTTTTAGTTGGAATAGCTTCCACCCATTTGGTGAAGTAGTCTGTGGCAGTTAAGATCCACTTGTGTTGGGCGCTAGAATGTGGATTAATCTCTCCTATAAGATCTAGCCCCCATTGTTGAAAAGGGGCTTCAGTTTTGACCGGAACTAAAGCTAGCGCCGGGAGTTTTTGCTTACCTGCAAATAGATGACAAGGGTTATAGACTCGGACCTTGGCGTTAACGTCTGAAAAGAGTTTTGGCCAGTAATACCCAATCCTCAGAATTTTGTAAGTTGTGGCCCTCCAAGCGTGATGTCCTCCACAAACTCCTTCGTGAAATTCACTTATAACCCTTTCTGTTTCCGATTCGACTAAGCAGACTAACAAGAAATCGAGCGGGTCTTTCCAATATAGTTGATTTTCGGCGATACAATACTTAACCGCATGAAGCTTTAAAGTCCTGGCTTTTGATGGTGATAGTTCACGCGGGCATTTTAGAGTCAGCAGGTAGGATACTATGTTTATGTACCATTCTGATGATACAAGCTTTTCCTCGATCTTAATTGCACTTGTTGGTTCATCAAGCTCGTTTACGTTCATATTTTCCTCATATCCCTGTAGGCAGTTTATATTTAGAGCTCTGAGATTTGATTCAGCTAAAAGTTTGGCCAGGTATTGTCCTTTTATCAGTTTAGTAGATTTGATTTCCAGGTCAAATTCTTGGATCTTGGCAAGCCATTGTCCTCTTTTCCCATCACTGTTCGGTTGTACCAAAATATCTTTCACAAAACTGGTCGGTATGTACGCAGTGATCTTGGAGTGTAATACATATGTTCTAAATGCCTTCAGTGCTTTTACCATGGCGTACGCTTGTTTTTCTATTATATCATATTTAAGTTTTGCGACTCTGAGGCTCTTGCTGAAAAAGGTGATTGGTTGTTCAAAACCCTCTTCGTTCTTTTGGAGGAGCACCGCAGCAATCATGTGTTCGGAGGCAAATGAGAAAATAAGAAAGTCTTTCAGATAATCGGGACTTGCCAATACAGGTGCCTCGGCTATGAATTTCTTAATGTGTACGAACGATGCTTTGGCCTCTTTTGTCCACTTTACTTCTCTGTTCTTTTTCAGCATATCTGTGATCAATTTTACAATTTCAGTGAAATTTGGAATAAATCTTCGTAAAAAAAATATTTTTCCTAAGAAAGATTGAATTTCTTTTACATTTCTAGGAATGTTTATAGTGTTTATCACTTCAACCCTCTTAGGATCAATCTTAATTCCATCCTTAGATACAACATGACCCAATAATTTACCCTCTTTCATGGTGAAGTGTGATTTCTTGGGGTTTAAGGACAAACCAAACCTGCGGCATTTTTCGAATGTTTGTTTAAGATGTACCAGACGCTCTTCGTCGGATTTGGAGAAAACCGTTAAATCATCGAGATAGATGACTACAAACTTATCCCTCTCTCCGATGAAAGCGATGTCCATAGCACGTTGGAACGTGGCTCCTGCATTCATCAAACCGAAAGGCATTTTATCATACATGAACGTACCCCAAGGGGTAGTAAAAGTTGTTTTTTCTTTATCTTGTTCATTCATGGCAATTCGATTATATCCAAAGAAACCGTCAATCATAGACATTCTATGCGCCCCAACCACCCTTTCTAGCACATGATCCATTTTAGGCAGCGGATAGTTGTCTTTAAGAGAGGACTTATTTAAATTTCTGAAATCTACGCACAGTCTAATTTCCCCACTCTTTTTTCTGACCGGGACCAGATTTGCCACCCAGTCGAAATATCTCAAAGGTACTATAATTTTCACCTCTAAAAGTTTCTTCACTTCTCTCTCGACCACAGGCAATAAAATGGGGTTGATCTGCCTAAGATTTTGTCTAAAAGGTTTGACCCCGGGCTTTTAAAGGTATCTTGTGATTGATCACAACAGTGTCGTAAGTTCTTAACTCGTCGTAAGACCAGGCGAAAACGTATTTAAATTGTCTGAGTAGGTCCTTATATTTGTCCTTTATTTCGAGGGGGAGGAGTTTAGATATTTTAACCATCCTAGATTCTTCTTTGGTTCCTATGTCACAGTCCTCAACCCCTTCTGGTTGGGGTTGTAAGGTGGATTTTACAGGTATGTCATTTTGATCAAACAGTCTTTCCAGGGGGATCAATCCCTTCGGAATCTGGTTATTTTTTAGGACCAACATACGATGATTTGCGATTTTGTCTTGTAAAGCTTGAGGGTCCTCCCCTTCTTGCATGATCCATATCTGGTCATTCTGATTTTCTTGATCTGCATGAGTTTTAGAAAATTCACCTACTGCTTCAAGAAACTTCTTAATTTGTTCATCATCTTCAAAAACCTGCCAGTGTTGGATATTATCTGGTATAGATGGTCTGTATCTTATCTCTATGTGATACTTCAATTTAAAGGTTATAGGAGGAGTGAAAGTTTAAGCTTCTTTAGCTAATGTATCAGCATGTAAGTTTTCTGTGCGTGGGATGAAGTGGACATTTACAGACGAGAAAAAATTTTCCATCAGATCCCAGGCACAATTCCTGTATGATCTTAATCTGGGATGCTTGGCTTGGTACTGTCGATTTATTTGTTTGACTATTATCTCCACATCTCTGTATACCTCTAGGTTATTTATTTTTAGCTTCCTGGCAGCCTCTAATCCTAAGACCAAGGCTTCATATTCACATACGTTGTTAGTATAATCTATATCCCATTGTAGTCTGTAAGAAAAAGGAACAACGAACTTTTCTTCAGGAGCCATAAAAAGCACTCCTGCACCAACCTCTTCACAAGACGAGGCACCATCAAAAAACATTTTCCAGATACCGATGCTACACATATCCTCGGTCATATAACTTGACTCTTCATGCTCTATATCGTTTTCCTTTGTGCAACCATCTAAACCATCGTCAAAAGATAAGATACAATTTCCTAAATCTTGATCTGCAATGTAAATAGGGAAATTGTTCGGATTTTGAGGGTCGCTTACTGTATATGCTAACCTCGTCTCCCTGTACAACCGAGTAAATTGCCCACCAAACACAGGAATTGTGGCGAACGTCATATCCAGTTGAAGAGAACCCCCCAGCTTGGCTCCCCATGACCTAGACAACAGTAAGCCATACTTGGGGGGAATATCAGCAATAACCACATCCATCAAGATACTCTTAACTGGGACCTGTGCTAGGGTAACTACTAAATCCTTTATCATTCCCATACACTTAACTCTTCTTGATTCAAAAGAGTAAAGATATTTGTAAGGTCTGGTGATCTGGAGACCCAATTTGTCCATAATAATTTTAGGCATCACGTTATGGGAGGCTCCGGAGTCTAGCATGCAATTATGTAGCAGTTGATCATATACATTTAAGGTGATATAAAAGGGAGCAACAGTGTCTTTGGCCCCTTCAAAATGTGGACCAAAAGTGATGTTGGGTTTATCATCTTCCGGGTTTAAAATGTCAGATTGGCTTTCTATCTCTGAGACACCTATCACTTTGGTAATCTGCTTTCGATAAACTGGGTTTTTCGCTAACTCTACCAGAGGAATTGGTATCTTAATTTTATTTATCTCATTTTCGAAACTGAAAAATCCGCTCACCTTGTCTGTTTCTCTAGTTCGGACTTTTGAATCCTTCCTTTCTGACTTATTTGTCTGGACTGCTTTATTACTCATTGTCTTGGTTGAAGGTGTAATTGTATTAGTTGTTTCGGTTCCTTGTGTTTGGGTCTCAACTTTTCCCACTTCCAGTTCTTGTGTGTTTACTACTTTTGCTTTGTTGTTAGGTAACAGGGCTTCTTCCGGAGTAGGCTCATAAGTTTGACCTCTTGGGAGAATTTTCTTCGGTTGAGTAGTTGAAATGGGTTTACTCCTAGATCTCAAGTTATATTTAGGTTGGACCTCGTCCATTATCATTTCGGTTTCTTCTTGAGGGCTACAAAGGTCAGTACGATCTCTTTCTTCACCCTTAACCGACGATTGTTGAGTGTTTAGAGATTTTTCATAATCTTCTCTAGTCAAATACGGTTGTGTGTAGTCATCAGTGAAGTTCGTGACATCATCATCTGAATCTTCGAAAACTTTGAGATCATTCACTCCTATAAAATTTTCGTTCTTTAGGGGAGTTTGTATTTTTTTATCTTCGTTTTTTATCTATCTTTGCTGGTTTGGGGGGTTGGGATTCCTCTTGAAATCCTTTTTAGTGAAGGAATCAGCTTTGGCCTATTCTAGCTCCATTCTGGATATCTTATTAGACAGTTCCTTAATTACCCTGGCCATTTCGTCTACTTTGTCATCTCTGTATCTATTAGACCCTGACGGCCCTGCTTATTCTCTAAAGTGTCTAGTTTCTCGATTTCCCGCTTCTACTTTAGATTTTAACTTACCAAAAGCCATCATATTTGACTCAATTTCTATAGTGTCATCTTGCATTCGGTTTAGAGTAGCTCCCCTTCTTTCCCGTAAAAGAAGTGCAAAATATGGTTCGAAATCCCCCGCAAAAGTTGCTTTGGCTGCGGGTTGGTACGGTTTAACCTCAGCTGGGATTTTGTTATACAGCTTATTGAATCTTTGAATAAACTCCATAACTGTTTCTAAATTCTTTTTTCTTAGAGATCCAAACTCGGTTAAATAATATAGGTGGTCCTTTCTTTCGCCCCATTGTCTAAGGAAAGCATCTTCCAAGGCATCATAGGAAAAGATAGATCCTGCGGGTAGACTCTGAAACCAAGTTCGGACCTAACCTTCGAAGGTTTGGATGAGAAGACTCGAATACACATCCTCATGTTCGAGACCTAGGATGTCTTCGAATTGGTCAAAGAAATTTATGTGTTCGGCTGCGGTCAGATCTCCTTCCCCAGTGAATTTTGGCAAATTTTTTATATAATTTTCAGGAAGGTCGTGTAGAGGAACGGGTAATACCAAGGGAGCGTATCTTGTTGCCACTTTAGTGAACACTCTGGGAGGGGGGGAAGGCCCTTGGCCTCCAGCTCCTCCCCCAGGAGCACCTCCACCTCCTCCTCTGACAACCCCTCCACCTCCTCCTCCGGCGGCTGCCATCGTTATTAGTGGAAAGTTGTAAAGGGGGTTTTGGAAGATTAAAAATGAATCTTTACTTTCTTTGTGGGGTGAAAAATCCGAGGGTGACTGGTAAGGGATGTGAGGTCTTGGCTCTTCGGACTTGCAAGAGATGTAGTTAAGGGAACCAATGGGTGTGGAAACAGGATGTGTGAAATATTCTTCGAGATTGGGTGAAGTCGCAAAATTTAACTGAAGGGTCGACGATATATTGACAGCAGATGAATTTTCTAGAGGACTTTTTCCTTTGTGTACTATAGAGGTTATCGGACGGGTTTCACTTCTAACTTCGGTGCAGTTTGACATTAGATCTTTAGTGTCAAAAAGAGGGATGTGTGAAGTTGAAGGTTCAGAAGAACTCTTGGTCTTCAGTTGTGGGTATTTAGGCTGATAGACTGCAGGGGTCAGCTTAAGAGAGCCTCTCACCTTTAAAATCTTCTCAGGATCGGTGACGGGTGTGGTCTGTTTACCATCTGGGTTTTGCCTGGTATTCCTTCATCCGGATGCTAGCTTATTAATCGTGGAGTCGCCAAGTGAAATATTGGAAAGCCTTTAAAAGTTGTGCACTCTTTGTTCACTATCAAAGGGTGGCACTTTCAACAAAAAAAATTGTCGTTTTCCTAGGGAAAAAGATTTCGTAGCTTCGGTCCCCGGCAACGGCGCCAAAAAGATGTTGTTCTAGAGTCTGTACTTAAGGCTTAGAAGTACAATGTCTAGGCATCCGAAAGTGAGTAAGGGGTAGAGAAGGAAGAAACATCAACCTTCGACAAGGGAATATAGGGATGATTTATGGGTTGGCGTTGTCTAACTTCCAACTGTTCCTGGATGTTTATATCCCGTTATATCGTTGCCCATGAACATTCGAGTTCAACCCAAGTAGTGGTTGTTTTAAGAATAGTATCAAAAATATTTAAGGAAATATGTGTTTGATCTGATAGTCCGGGTTCAATATTAGGTTGTCTTATTACAGGGACGGTCATAGAGGAACAAAATGATAAAAAAAGAACTTGGGGGGAATTTAGGTGTTGTCTCAATTTCGGTCGTATAAAGGAGAGTTTACAGTTCCAGAAGTGAAAATATGGTGCAAACCAAAGGCCCTTTCCCGTAACTGAGTTATATTTTAATAAAGAATGTATGAGGTGGGAGAAAACATAAAGTTGGCTATCATGTAAGGCTCCTATCAACGGAGAATCTCACTTATAAACAAAAGAAGAAAAAAGATGAGGAAATAACCCGATGAAGCATAAAATATATATATAGAAATCTAAAGTGTTGACTGGTCTTATACCTACTGATAGCTGGTACAGAGGAAAAACAGTAAACAATATAGAAAACTAGAATTCATTCACTATAGTAGAGGTTGTACTAAATTACAGTGAAGCATTCATCAGATACATATATGAAATGAAATGAAATATGAGATACAAGGAAACAAACTCATAACACAGTCGTGACGTAATTGAGAATCTTTGGATTTGCTTTATATTAACTCTCAAGATAGAAAACCTCTATTACAATCGACCCAAAAAGGTCCAGCCCTTGTTCCTTCCTTCTATTGTATATTTATACAGATTTACATATGATGGAATCTCAATTGTTCTAGGATTTTCAATTACAGCAAAAAGGAGGTCAATCATTTCATTTCTTTATCCCTATATTTATTTGGTACCAGAAGCTTGCCCTCTCGCATGCTCGGTACAAGTGACACATCTTTCCACCAGCCGAGATATCAACCTTGACGGTTCCGCTTGATAATTGGCCTCAAAAGAGTAACAATCTCAGGATAATTGCGGCAACCTTTCTTCCATCTATCAGTCTAGGATGTCAATAGCGCACAATTGCACACTTGGTTTAATCATACATTTATCTATTTGAACTATGTCTGCCATAGTTACTTGTGAGATTTTGGTCGAATCTCTTTCTTCTTTTTCATTTATATCAAGCGATATTTTCACTATATTCATTTGACTCAATGTCTCAGCATTCCTTTCGCTATCAGTACCTAACAGGTTACCATCTATAGAGCCAAAATCTTCTTCAAAGGATTTCATTACCTTCTTGGCTTGTAGTTTACCTTCTGATATAATGTGCTCCCATTATTTCAATAAAATATTTCCTCTAGTCTACTCCGAAATGGAAAACCTAGGAGTACTTCCCGATTCCCTGTTGTTTGTAGCTATTACAGCTTCCTGAAATGCGACCTGAGTTGCTCCAGCTTCTCTTTCTCTGACAGATAAATTTTCCAATACTTGATCAACGAGTAAGAAGTTGTCCCGAATTATCTCTACCTTGGAGAGTAAACTTCGCTAGGCTACAGAAACTCTGCTCTGAATATCCATCGCCTGGGACTGGAACATCCTGATATTTATAACTTTACTTTTGGCAATTTCCACTCTAGCCTGTAGCTGTTCAATCAAGTATTTTTGTTGGCCCGCTTGTATTTGACCGTTCTGAACTACCAACTTTGCTTGTTCGAGCTTAGTTTTGAGCAGCTCTATCTCCTTTTTATCGGCTAGCCTTGCTTGTTCTATTCATGCGCTTGCCTGGTCCTTGGCAACCTCCTCAGTTGTGGCTAGTCTAGCTTCTAAGGTTTTGATGAGGCGATTTTTTCGCTTCAGCTGATTTTTCAAAACCCCGACTGAAAATTGGTTTGTTGTAGCATATGCCCCTAATGTTTCGGCTATTTCTGTAGCAAACTCTTCCTTCTTCTTGTATTTCCCATCGGTCAACACATTGTACTTCTTGGATGTTGATCCCTCTTCCTGATAGAATTCTCTTTTTACCACAGCCTTTCTCCTCTTATCGAAAAAGAACTCATTTGGAGGGAGATATTCCACCCTTATAGGTCTCAATTCTTCATTTAAAATCCACGTTGCATCTATGTTTCCCTGAGTTGACTGCAAGGGAGTAATGGAGGTGATGGGATCTCCGATTTTCTTAGCTGGCTATCCTGGAGTAGTAACTAGAATCTGCTTTTTTGGCAGATCGGGAGTCTTTATTTCTAGTTTCGGACTCCTAGTTTTCTCTCTCCCGTCCTGGCGTTTTTCTTGGCTGGGTGATGTATCTTTGGAGCCTTCGGCTTCTTTTTGTTGCACCTCTGTTGTATTGGGATTCTCACCTCGCAGTACTGAGGGAAGACAATTGCGTCAATGTTCTTGGAATTTTAGAACATCGACCCTCTCTTCGAGTGCTAGGGCTTGTTTCCCAGCCAACACCTTGGCATAAGATCTTGCACCTCGGAAAATGTCATCCGAGGGTGAATTTTCGTGTTCAAACCTCTTAAGCCCGCAACTGGCCAAATGATTACTTACGACCCTTTGCGGATCGTGCTTCTTGAATTCAACATGAACCAATTTTAGGTCTTCCAGGGTTGCTGCCTCAGCTTTAGCATGCCCGAAATCTAACAAAGAATAAGAATTTAAATGAATAGGAAAAGGTGGCCATACCTTCTTTGAATATCCCTTAAGCTCCTTGCTTATACCACCGATTACAGTTTTCCTGGCAACCTCACGACAAGCCAACTTATCGGGTATGAATAATGGTAAAGCATGCGGGGGAACAGAAGCCCCGAAAACTCTGAGATACGCGAATTCTACTTCTACATACCAGTCGGCTATACTGCTCAAATTCATCACTATACTATCCGAGATCCTGGGTGGCGGGTGGCCAAAAATAGTGACATGCAGTGGTACCATTACCCAGTTAAATATTTCATACACAAAATATGCCGCTTTGTTTTCCCACAGTTTTGAATGATAGACGTGGATGGGCTCGACCTCTGATGGAGTCCATCTCCAGCTCATTAAGGGAAAAGGTGTCAGAAAACACACGGCATCCATAATGTACGCGGACATAAAGAATGAAACAATCTTTCCGCTCTCCCTCTGTGCTCGATACTCTGTAACTCGACTGGTCAAGCTATCAGACATCATTTTAGCCCAGTCGAAGGAACAGCCTTCGGCAACTGAATGTATTAGAGGCACTCACTGAAGAAAAAAATGTGTGGTGTCCCCTCTCCCGTATAATCTGCAGGTCATCATAGCTACATATTTGAACTGTGGCTCCAAGGAAGATATTGAATATATACCATTATTGTCTGCCCTGAACTTCGCAGGGTGTGAAACCCAATCTCTGATTAAACTAGACATAGTCTTGTCATATTGCACACATTCCCTCTGTTTGAAGTTCTCCAAGAATTCGACATCATATGTAAGGTCTGACACGGTTGGAAACTTTTACATAGCCTGCAGTTGTTCAGGTCTGAAAGTCCCAATAGTGACCTTCTGCTCATTGATGATGGTTTTGGTTGGTATATCCACATGGTCTAATGCCCACCGGACCATATCATAGTAAGGGAGAAGTCGTGGCATGGCCGCTACTTTATGCATTCCAGATTGGGCGACGATCTTATATTTGGTGGTCAGGTCATCTTTTTCATTGTCACTGGAATCATCAAAATAATCTACCAATTCGGACTGTAGAATATCAGAAACAAACGACTAGGTCTTGACAGAGTCAATACTTCGAGGTGAAGTATCAGCGAAGTTGTTTGAACCTTGTCCTGAAACCTCAACGTTGGCTTTAGACGCTTTTCACGGGACCATGGCGGGGGATCCTGCTTTAGCTCTTCTGCGATAAAAATATGTATACATACAGAAATTAGTTCACGAAGAAAAGTTTGCTCTGTGTAATATAGAAATGAATTTGCGATAACAAATAACAGCTCTATATATTCAACCATTTAAAACTCGGTACTTTTCAAGAACAGAACGGTCAAATCATGCTTGAATATAATTTTAGCAATAAAAACCCAATCCTTACTTGTCGATTCGCCTTGTTTCTAATTATTGCCATAAATTTTGGCAGTTCGAAATGTCAGTTGGCGCAAGGAAAAATTAAGACTGCCTCGTAGATTGTGCATGCATCAAATCAAGAGAAATACTATCTTAGCTCAATTAATCAGGTTTTATCAACGTTAATTAATCTTTCGGTACTCGCTACATCGGGAGTTTTCGCTTTAACCCTTTGAACCTCTAAGACCCGAGATTGCGATGATTATCTTTGGTTAATAAAAAATGTAATTATGATTAGGCGCTTAATTAATTACGTGATTATTTATATCGCAACTTCACGACTCGGAGCTTCGAAGGTATAGCTTCCGGGAGGTTCGTATGTTGAGTTGCGAAATCGCGACTCAGAGCTTCGAAGGTATAGCTTCCAGGAGGTTCGTATGTCGAGTTGTGAAATCGCGAGATCGCGACTTCGCGACTCGGAGCTTCGAAGGTATAGCTTCTGAGAAGTTCGCATGCTAAGTTGCGAAATCGAGAGATCGCGATGATATGATTTAATTAAAATGGGGGATAAAACCGGATTAAGTGTTTAATTAATTACGTTTCTATCTTTATCATGACTTCGCAACTCGGGGCTTTGACAGTATAGCTTTTAAAGGAAAATATGCCGAATTGCAAATTCCCGACAGAGCTTAACCACGGCTAGGATTTTTACTTTTATCATTAACGCGGGTTACTAAAACAAGAATCTCGCGGTTTTGACTATCGAGGTTGCGACAGTAAGACTTTTGGAGTTAGTAAACACCGAGACGTGAAACCCCGATGATGCTTAACTGTAGTTTAGAAAAAATTTACCCTCGCTACTGACCTGGGTAAAAATTTAAAGTGATCTCGTCGTTTCACTCTTTAGGACTTGTGAACTATGTGATCTATAACATCCGACATACGAAATCCCGAGGTAAAAAGAGGGAAAATCATTTGAACGAAAAGTAGAACTCGCCTTGAGAGTATGATAATTGTCGTCGCTCGCGTGATGAGACTTCAGAGATTTTGGAACAAATGAAGGAAAATATGAAAACCATCTTTCGATTTCGAGCATTAAGATATGAAATTCAAAACGGGCTAAAAAAAAAAAAAGGCGGCTCCAACAGCTACCAAAACTCCGAGCGATAAATTCTCCTTGAAATTGATATGTAGAGGGGGGAAATCATGGAATACGTGGAGAATGATGAAAACTTTTAGTTTCAGCGAAATCTTAGGAAAGTATCACAAGAAACACAGCCTCCAAATCCACCTCAGTATCTGATCTAGTAGCGCCACTGCCAACTTGTCCGAACTGGTAGTTTGTGGAGCGCAGAAATTTGAGCTTTCAAAATTTGAAAACCGTTAGTAGAGCTCATAAAGATGAATCCTCGAAGGCATCTTTTAACTAACCATGGTGCTGAAAACAAGGAAGATATGACATCAACGCAATAATCACAAATCATGGTGAAAGATGATGGACAGGGAGTGCGCTACGGAAACTCTTGGTGAGTTTGTAGCGCTCCTTTTCAAACAATGATTTGACCAATAAGCATAGGACAAGGGCACAACATGGCAAGGCTACGGAGGCATGAGTGAGGAGGGTGACATGTCAAGTCGAGTTGGTAGTAGAGTAATTCAAACTTAGTGTCAAATCATGAAGGGGATCAAAACATAAGTCATGAAAATGAACCTAGGCCAAAAGTTCATGTCAGGATCAAATTTTGAGCCATGACTTAAACCTTTATTTATCAAAGTCATCTAAGTAAATCACACATTTAAGAGACAAATCAAAATTAAAAAATCTAAAGGCTTAGAAAAATCAAAACTAAGGGCTAAAGACCCAAGGCAACTTAGTGTGATAACATGCCTATTTTGAGGAAAGACCTATTTTTGGAAGGAAAGACCTAATTTTGGAAGCATGCGCAACAGATGGAAAGAAAGAAACATGCAGAAAAAGAAGGAAAATCAACATGCAAGAGGAAAATACACATGTGAAGAGGCAATCAAGCCGAACCATGTTAGGGTTAGGGTTTTCTACAAAGGTTGTAATGGATATAAGCTTGTAAAACAGTATAAATAAGAACCTAGGAGGTTTAGGAAGGGGTGTGTTTTTGTGTGTTGTTCGGTTAAGGAAATTGAAGAGTTGAGTAAGGTAGGTTTTTGAGGGTTAGATCGTAGGCTGAGGAGCATGGTATGATCTATTCTACCTCACAGAGGTTCCTTTACCTCATCAGGATTGTATGATCTAATATGTAATGCGCGCAGTGCCAGATTTTGCAACAAACTAAATAAAAGAGCAGAGAAGCCAAATATTTGTGGACGTAGCCCAAGAGGACATGAACAAAAGTAAAACTTGTGTTATATGTGATTTTTATTGAATGATTACTTCGTTTTAATGGTTATCTATGAATGAATGATTAACTAGGTGTATTAGAATGCATGCATGAGCCTAAAGATGAATGCATCCTAGAAATACTTGAATGAATAACAAGATTAATCCATGAAGAATATAGAATACACTCCCAAATCCCCACTTATTCCTAGACTACAAGAAATGGAGCATTGTAGTCACCCATAGAGTTATCTCAGGTGATACTGTGTTATGTGCATTATGTGTAGCGTTGCCTTCTGGTTTACCAGGAGGGCCGATAGTTTTAGAGTGATTTGTTGGAAACTTGTTCAGATCTGAACTTGGGTCAACCCAAGAAGAAGTAGAAGGGAGATCTAACCCAACATAATGCCTTTCGTATATATCTACCAACCTACATGCAAATGTATTCAATGGTAAATGTTGAGAATTTGAAACTTTATGAGCCTCCTATGATTATGGATGAAGATAAAAGTATTTAGGTTCCATTAGTTGATGATTTTACTCTGAAATATTTAGACGAGATACAGGAAGACGTTATTCTCGATAGAAGAATTAGGAAATCACAACAAGGTGATGTGGAATATCTTTGAGTTGGTCTTAAAGGGGTGAAACTGAGAAAATCAAAGTGGATGGAGATCGAAAGGGTGAGTGATATTTACCCTCACTTAGTTGTTGAGTAATCAAAAATTTTGGTGGTCCAAAAGGATTTCAATGGGGAGGAATGATCCAAGAGGATCCAGGAACACTCATAAATGTCCAGGAGGATCCAGAATGCTCACATAGGTCTAGAAGGATTCAGAATGATCAAAATTAAATCATCCCAAATTCTCTAAAAAAAAACAACATCAATGTGTAGAGCTCAGCAATAGCTTTCCAACGACACAAAAATCACCTCAAACGAAGTTCATATGCAAAAGTTATGGATGGTCAGAGTTTAGGTCAAACCAAGGCAAAGGGATAAAGTCAACAAGGTCAAGGTGACATGTGTCACCACTACAAGGGTGACAGGTGGCATTACCGTACAATTTGTACAATGCTGACATGGCAACCTCACATGGCGACACGTGGTAGGCAGGTGAGGTGACATGTCAAGTTAGCAGGTGATTAGGAAATCCGTACATATAGTTGGCACCAATTATATGTCGACATGTGACAAGGAGAGATCAATGAGAGGTTTCCACATGGAAGCCTCCCATTGGCCATTAATGGTTAATGTTTTTCAAAATTATAGGAGTCAACAGGGGTCGAAATTGCTTCCCCCTGTAACCTTATACAAACCTCCATTGCCAATACGCCACACCAATTTTACTTAACCACATATTGTGGCAAATGTTTTAAGTTTGGCAAAGGATTTAGTTGGTGGAAAAAAGGGTCGAGGGCCCAAGCCCTTGACCCATGGTTCATTTCAAGTTCCATGTAACCATACGCATATTCCACGGGGCGTTTAAACTATATTCCAACCACATGATATATTTGTGGGGGCATATTTATATGCCCAACCTTCATACAACTAAAACGATATATATATATATATATATATATATATATATATATA
>ML781490.1:287252-309500 GCA_009831015.1 Picea engelmannii
GTGTGTGTGTGTGTGTGTGTGTGTGTGTGTGTGTGGTCGGCATGGTTTGACCCTGTGACCCACTATGTAATATGCCAACACTTAACCAATTCAGCTAAGGGTGCGGGTTTGTTAAGAACCCGCCTAACAAACTTTTAATTCCAACCAAATTTTTGGGTGGCAGTTTAAGTTCAACCCCCCTATTTAATGGCATGCAGACCGAGGAAAAGGACACACACAGATGCTGTACGGTGTCTCGAATTTCATGCCTGGGGGTAATTAGACTTGGATATTGCACCGTAATGCATGAAACAGGGTTCTGACACATAATTTAAAGAACTTTATAATCAATTTTATCAAAATTTCACAAGGAATTTGATGGCATACTATGTTTCTGAGTTTGAGCAATGAAAAAAAAAGGTCGTTGTAAAACACAAACATATGAGCATTAATAAAGAGGTCTCTATTGGAAGCGATCCCACAGATGTAGCCCAAATTGGGTGAACTCCATTATCAAACTTGTGTATGTGATTTTAATATTGTTCTTCTATTTCTAATTTGTTATTTACAAGTTGTTTATCATTAAAGTGTATTTGGATAGATAAGTATTTCGCATGTAAATTGCAAACAATCAAGCGATCATTTTTATTTCAAAGATCAAGTAGATGTTTAAATGTATGGAATATTAATAAGCATCTAAGGATTTTTCGAATCAACTACAAATCCTAGGAATATCAATCTTGGAAGAGTAATCTTTGCAAATGAAAAGAAATCCTATATTAAGCTCTTTAGGGATTATCAAGACATGTTTGCTTAGTTGTATCAAGACCTTAAGACTTACGACTAGAATTATACAACACACAATACCAATCAAGAATTGTTCTAAGACATTTCAATATAAATTACAAAAGTTCCATCCTTCTCTTGAACCCTTAATGAAAAAAGAGCTTAAAAAAATGTTAGATGCCAAGATAATTTTTCAGGTAAGACATTATGCATGGGTGGCTAATCTAGTGTCAATGAAGAAAGAGTCATGTGAAATATGTATTTGTGTATATTTCATTAATCTAAACAAAGCATATGAAAAGGATCACTAGCTCATCCCTCCTATGGAACAACTTTTACAAATTGTTTTTGTATATGAGATGTTCTCACTTATGAATGGTTTCCTGTGATATAACCAGGTCTTAGTCTTGGAAGAGGATCGTTTGAAAATCACTTTCTATACTAAATGGGGAACCTTTGCATATAAACACATGCCTTTTGGTATAATTAATGCAGGAGCCACATTTCAGCGAGCCATGGACATTGCATTTATAGGTTTGATAAACAACTGTGTAGTGGTCTATCTTGATGATGTTACAGTCTATTCAAAGAAAATATCTGACCACATCATTCTCTTAACCAAAAATTTTGAGAGATGTGGGAAATACAATATTTCTCTTAATCTGAAAAAAGACTATATTTTGTGTAACCGAAGGAAAAATCTTAGGCCATATCATCTCTAAGGATGGAATTAACATTGACCCTGAGTGAGTAAAAGTGATTTCTCAACAGCCTCTCCTGCATAATAAGAAATCCATGCAATCCTTTTTCAGAAAGATCAACTTCGTAAGAAATTTTATACCTAATGTTACTGAAACAATCAAACAATTGCAAAAAATGATTCGCAAAGACATAAATTTAAATGTAATAAAGAAAAGAAGGAAGCATTTGATAAGATTAATATTGTTATCTCTCAAGCATATATTTTATGAAGTCCTAATTTTGATAATGATTTTTCCATGTACATGTTTTCCTATGATCAGTCTTTTCCAGTTGTCCTCACTTAGAAGGACAATGGTAAAAATGAGGCCCTAGATTCTTTAATGAGTACTAACTTACAGTGGCCAGAGATGAACTTCTCTACTATTGATAATTAAGCCTATGATGTGTACGAAGTAGTCAAATATTTCATCTCTTATATCTTCAAGAACCATACCAAATTTATAGTACCTCATGCTTTGGTGAGGGCACTCTTCACACAAAAAGAATTATGAGAATGAAGAGGAAATTGGATGATTGTCATCCGAGAGTTTGACCTTGAATTTAAACCAGCCCAAATAGTTATAGGTCAAGGGTTTTGCAACTTGGCCACATAGTCTAGAGACATAATAGGGTCAGATGAGTCTGGCTGGGAAAGTGAATTGTCCTTATGGTGTAATGAAGTACTTTATGTTCCACCTAATGATGATTCATGGTATTCAAATATTTATTATTTTCTTCATCACGAGATATTCCCAGATCATCTAAATTCAAAAGAAGAGGAGCACTTCTATTGGAATATTCCCAATATTGTCTCATAAATTTTGTGTTGTTTCAAAAACATTATGATGGGGTGTTGTTGAGATTCCTTGAGAAAGAAGATGTAGAGAAGGTGTTAAAAGAGTTGCACAATGGCCCAGTTGGTGGGAATTTTGCATCAGAGACTATGGCGCATAAAATCCTTAGGGTAGGTTATTATTGACCTACTTTGTTTAAATATTCTCATACAAATGTTTGGACATGTAAGGTCTGTCAGTTAAGTGTAGGTAAAGAAAAGAAGGCCTCTATCTTGTTGCATCTAGTTAAAATTTCTAGACCATTTGAACAATGGGGAATAGTTGTCGTAGGAGATATTAACCCAAATTTCTCAAAACAACACAAGTACATCCTAATGGCTACTGATTATTTTACTCGGTGGTGAAAAACCATTCCCCTTACCCTCATTAATGAAAAGATAGTTATTCAATTTTTGGAAAAACACCTGATTACTAGATTTGGGGTGCCACCAGTGATTGTTTTTTATAATGCTGCTTATTTTTATTCTACTCTTTTGACCAAATTTTCACTTGAAAAGGGGATTATCCTTAGATATTATGCTAGTTACTATCCTCGAGGAAATGGTGTAGCAGAATCCACAAATAAAATTTTAATTTGGATCTTAAAGAAGAGAGTCATTGAAAACCACAAGAATTGGCACAATGTTATGCACAAGGTCCTTTGGGTCGACATAGTGAATCCTAAGGAAGCTCTCACCACTTCCCCATACTTTCTTGTTTATGGTCAAAAGGCCATCCTACCAACAAATATCTATCTCCCATCATTGCAGCTATCTCAAGCCTCTAGAGGCCAACCTCTTTCTAGTATGCAACAATGTATTGATACACTTCTTATGCTAAAGGAGGAAAGGGAAAGGGATAAACATAAATTCATTGCTCATCAAAAGATGGTAAAAATATGGTTTGACAAACATAAAGCTGGGGATAACAATTTTAATGTGGGGGATATGGTTTTAAAATGGGATAAAAGTCAATGTATCTAAAGGAAAATATTCTAAATTTCAGAATTTATGGCTTGGTCCTTATCTGGTAGCTGAGAAAATTGGGGCAGACATATATTGATTACAAAACCTAGGAGGTAAATCGGATTCTCTCCATGTAAACAACCAAAGCCTCAAAACATATTTTACCTAGTTGCTCAGGGTGAGCAACTTTATACCATATAGTTCAAATTTTGCTTTTTTTTTTTTGTTTGCTTTCTTCATTTTTAATGTTTTTATCATGTTTTTACAATTCATTTTCTTTTTCGATTTTACAATTCATTTTCTTTTTCGATTTTACAATTTTTGCTATGTGGTAAAATAATGATGACTCTTATCTCTTGGTGAGACATGGTGAGATAATTCTTTTACCCTATACTTTGTCTATTTGATTCAAAAGTAAGGGTAATTCATTTTGATTAAGGTTTGAAATCATAAGATACTTATAATTGTGTATGCATATTATCCGAGGAGGAAACATATTGTTTGAATTATGGTCTGGACGTTCTAAAGGGGAATAATGGAAAAGAAGGAGAGTATGGATCATGTCTTACAACAAAAATAATAAGGATTCCACTTCTCCTAAATGAGAATGTTATTCAAAAGCCTAAGTACTTGTTACTTTCTTCAATAAATAGATATAATCCTCTTAGACTCATTCTCATTTCCTACAAATGTCCTCAACAAGAATATCCAGCAATGGGTACACATGTGTTGCATAATGTCAAAATGAAAGGGAAAATGTTGTGGGAGGAAACATGACTCGAACAAAACATGATGGTTTCAAAGAGGGTATGTAGATATCTTTGTTGGGGCTATAGACACTCGTTGGCAAGGGATCAAGGTATGTGATATCGGGGTGAATATGTCGGGGCTATGGACGCTCACTGGCAATGGAGCAACATCAAAACAGTGTTCCAAGTGCTTATATGTTGGAAACTTCAAAACTCTCCTATCATGAGTGGTATTATATTTAGTTTTGTTTATAAGGTAGGAATCATTGGTTCAAGTGCTTAGAGGATGGAAATCAAACAAATCGCCATCACCAGACACGTGTGATTGTTCCCTGGATTATATGCATATAGATTTATAAATAACTTTTCGGTTTTTTTCTCATGTTGAAATTTTCTCCTGAAATTGTTATATCATTACTTCTAATGTAATTTCATAGATTCTAGTTTCATCTAGTGAATCTCCATTTGTTGAATCCTCAACACACCCTTTGAAATATTAGACATTTCGATGGGTACCACTTTCTTTTTCATCATTTTTCTTATCTTAGTATATCTTGCTCGCATTTTTTATTTTTGTCTTACTCTCTGATCCTTTCTTGTTTGTTTGCGTTTAGATCTTGGAAAATTTCCCCAATAAAATATATGCATACAACTTACTAGCTTAAGTGAAAAGTGGGACTAGACTTAAGAAATTTTATTAAAAATCCAAAAAATATATAAAGAGTTTTGAGTGTCCCGATCCCGATTGTTACGAGGAAAATCTCTCTATGGCATGGGGTAAACCACGAGAGATGGAAATGACTGCAGAAATCAACTCTAATGTCAAGTATGCTACATAAACAAATATTCTAACAAGACAAGATAAAGAGCCTACCTCGTCTAGACGTTCGATGAAGTCCACCGTTGAGCACTTGACTCAAAGCAATATACCTGCAACTTGTCCTCAACAACCAAGAAACAAAAGAATATGGTGATAATATATAAAGTTAGCACATTCAAAGTCATAATCCATCAATATTCATAACAAATATGCCCATGGAATAACAATTCAAATATTTTCAAGACATTAATTGGACGAGAAAATAGTATTTCTATTAAAATGCAATCAGTAGAAGTGAATGAATTACAAACTTCTATGTCGACACGGTTTGGAAGCAAGAAACTAAGTCCCTTCCAACTGGGCCTCCACCACTTCAATCCTCCACCAAAGGCAAGCTCATATAAGAGAGATAATGAGGTTCTCAATCAAGTAGGGAAGAGCTTGGGGGTTCAACAATGTGTTCAGACTTAAAAGAATAAAGGGATGCAGACTCAATATGAAGTGAATAAATTCTCAAGAGTAACTTTGCTCTCGAAGTTGAATTCTTCTCCTCTTTTCCATAGCTTGGATAAGGCCCATTTATAGCCTTCAAATGGAACTGAAGGGACGAGTCGGAACGTTTCCAGTATATGGAAGGTCAAGGATCATGGATCTCGTGACGTGACATGGAAACAACACCATTTTTTAATTTGGGCACAAAACCCGATGTACATGGGTTGCAATGGTGCAACCTACGTATACGCATGATGTATAACAGTTAGGGCGCGTATATGTGGATAAAATTTAATTTTTAGCTCTAGGAACTGCAAAAAGGGACTTCAAGTCTGCATAGGGAAATGGAAAAAGGCCTTCTGAGTAAATTTGTATAGGGTGAGGAAAATATTGCTATAACAGATGCCCCCTAATGTGTGAGGTCAGAGGAGTATCTATGATGGCCGAAATGCATTTGAATACCCATAAGTGGAGTAATGGAGATCCATCTAGATGAACTAGTTGCTCATGAGAATATTACAAACTGCACTGACTTTGCGCACATGGCTGCTAATTTGAATTACACTGTCGATCCATGTGAAAATATACCAAACAACTATTCATGGCCATGAATAGGCAATACAAAGGTGGCTACACACCAAAGGCTATCATAGTCACGAACAAGGCCCAGTAAAACTAATCTCAAAATCAATCTGAAGATGTATGTATACAATGGAGTACAATCTGATCTCCCATGGTCACTGAAGTCACATAGGTACTGGTCCAATGAAATATAGAAACAACTCAGGAAAGTTGTGACTATGAACTGATGTCTTCAAGTCTTCTACACAATCTGCCAAAGGTGCAAGTCTACAT
Organism: Picea engelmannii; assembly: GCA_009831015.1. NCBI lineage: Eukaryota > Viridiplantae > Streptophyta > Pinopsida > Pinales > Pinaceae > Picea > Picea engelmannii. The sequence goes on from ML781490.1 coordinate 293,473, forward strand.
TATGTGAATAAAGGATTTGAGGTCGAACACAATGAGACTTTGTTTGATTACCGTTCATTAAGGTATACCATTAACAAACGCGAGACAACCTACCGATAATGAAAGTAGGTATCAAGGCACCGAGTACATTATTACAAGTTTGAATAAAGGAGTTGAGGTTGAACAATTGAAGAATCCATCGATTAGGAGACACTGATGTATTCCCAACTGTCGATGGTGAGAGAACCTTCCACTGATGACTACAAGCCTCTAAGTACTCATAGGAGTCTATGTCTCATTTCCATAATAGATGGGCCGAAGTCGATGGAAGAAGACCCGCTGAAAGGAGAGCATTGAGGCATCTCTCATCATTCAGCACGAGGTACAAAGTAGGAGCTTGATGATTTAGAGGAAATCAGACGAAGAACATGTTCACAAACCAACGACCCCGTGCGTCTTTCGCATGTGACAAATGCAAGCGGTACACTAAAAATACCCTTTGAATAACAGCCAATAAGGAAAATTGTTGACAAAGGCGAGGAAACCACCAATAAGACTAATGGCATCCAAGACACTGCACAAATCCCATTGTGTGAATAGATTTCTTGTCGTTGAACACAAGGGAAATCCCCTAGTCAGCGACCAATGATGAAATGTCGACTGTTGGGTTCAAGGTAACCTACCAATGATGAAAGTAGGACCAGGGTGCATGATAGGACTACAACTTCATGTAACTCTGAGACACACTGAGGGTATGGCCGACATGCAAAGTCAAGAGTTCTGAGGAATGGACGACACAAGTTGATAGACATCCTTTGAACAAGAGCATGAGACATATGGCAGACTTTGGCAGCATAGAATCAATGATGAAACCTTGTGATGCAGGACGCACCAATCAAACTCTCCATAGGGACTGGAAGAGTAACTAGTTGGGGGAGTAAAATCTAAGTCACGAGCTCATCTTCCTAAGGTCATGGGTAAGCACCAATCAAACTCTCCATAGGGACTGGAAGAGTAACTAGTTGGGGGAGTAAAATCTAAGTCACGAGCTCAGCTTCCTAAGGTCATGCTAAACCCAAAATTTTGATGACAAGTGGACTCAAAAGTTTTTTCTTTGTTCAAAGGAGACACGACTGCTGCCAATATAAGATAATATTATTTTCCTGCCCATCTTTTTTTGTTTTTTTAAAGTCAAATGAATGATATGATACAAAGGAGGAAACGAGTGTCACAAGTAAGAAACTAGTTCTAGCAGTGGAACATACCTATACTCGATGCAAGGAGGTGCATGCAGGAGATGGAAACTCGGGGGAATGTTTACTCTTGGGTATAGGGTGTCAAGCTGCAAAAGATATAAATAAGGCTCGGCTTGGTTGATGATGCAAATTGTTGAGGTGATAGGCTTATAATGCAGAAGCGAGAACCATCAATAAGATCAATACTGCAAGCAAGAGAATGAGATGCAATTATAAATTAATGCCAAAAAATGTCCTTTTTTCGTGAATTTAATCTACTTGGTTTGAAAAATTGGTAAACTTACACCAAATAGACGTCCTTTCAAATCCAATTTACGAGTGTGAAAGAGACAAGTTCACTCGACAAACTTTTCTCTTTTTGAGAGAGTTCGAAAAGAGCTTAAACCAAACTCATTGGGAGTCCCACTAGGTATAGGTCAGCATGCTTATGACTAAGAAATGAGGTTCAAACGTAAATTCATGTATTAGCTATAAGGGACTCTCGGTCCTACGGACAAAAATATCTGCATGGGCACCAAATGGCACAGAGTATCTAACTAGGGTACCCATGTTTGGTAAGTCTCTACCTTTCAATAAAGACACTTCTAGTTGCAGAAAGAAGGTTTTGTGTCACTACTAAATGGGTTCGTACCTAAGGCATATGAGTTGCAGTCATAGGATGATGTAAATGTGCATAATGGATTGATGACCTATCCTATATGCTAGTTAACGAAAATACATGTCCAAAGTTAGGAATGGACGACATGGCGCTAAAAAACGCAAGAATCTCTGGATAAAACCACTAAAACCAACTCCATCCACTATCGTATTAGTCCATTAGGCCAAAATATTAGAAAAAACTATGCAAAGTGGGTAAATTTTTTCTATAAATAGTAAAAAAAACAAATTACTATACCATTTGTATTTTTTACCCAAATAGTGCATTTTGGACCAAATTGCCCCCGAATTTCAATTGTTGATAGCGGGACTACGAGTGATGGAATCAACAACCGTCTGGATCAGGTAAGTCATCTTGCTCCTCTCTTTATTTCTAGTGGATTAAAATTTGCAATTATATCTCATTTTTTTAGCATTTTAGGGCGCAACTTAGAAACTAGGGAATACGCGGGCTATAGACCATCAGGTCACGTATACGCATACCTATACGTGACTGTTTGTAAAACAACCTACGTATAAGTATCCCTATACGCGACTGTGTAAATTGTAGCTCGCATACATGTCCATGGATAAGGTTTCTTAAATGTTACTAACTCAAAAAAATGGTTTGAATCTTGCAGGATGGTGCTAGAGTGGAGAGAAAGAGAGCATGAAGAGGTGGATGTTACAGTGGCGAGAGATCTAGGGGCCCATATGGATTTAAAATGATCTAGGTGGATATTGGTGGCCACCCACCTATTCCACTTGGACCCCCACCATTGCTTCTTTCAGTTTTTCAGTTTCCGCACAGTTTACTATTTTTAGCAGTTTTTCGAGTCCTGAACTTCTGAAGCCATTTTGAGGCCTTAAATGACGTTTTTTGGGAAAACAGGGAGAAACATGGAACTTAGATCATGTTGCTCACCCAAAGTTGTATTCCTTGGATAGATATTTCTAACGAGGTATGGAATGCGTCAAACGGAGATTGTATGCCAAAGTTACGTCCCCGGGAAGTTAATGTACCAACTTATCCAAACAGGGCCCATAGTCTTGGCGTTTCATCTCCTAGGGTTAGGTATTTGGATGTTTAGGGTTTTTCATTGTTTCTCAATAATAATAGGCCTTTGAGTCTCATTGTAAGATAGTTCAGAGGCCAGTAGCCACCACATCTCTTCTCAGAGATAAGCTACGAGCGCCCTAGCTAGTTTATTTCCATTCTGTCTGTAAGCATATTTCAGTCATTTGTTATTAATGAAATGAAGTCTTATTTCCGCTGCATCTCTGTGTTTATGTGTATTTTTGTATTTCATTATGTTCCTACATAAATCTGAATCATAAAAATATGTGGGCTATATAATTTTTGGGCTCTCAAAGGTATGAGGGCTCATGTGAGTCTGCTCTAGCTTCTAGTAAACTACTGGGATCCGGATACTGAAACCTTCAACCTTGATGGACAACCATTGAGGATTGAAGTTGAGGACATGCACTTCTTGAAAGGATTGTCACGTCAAGGTGAGGTGGTCAACCTCAAATCCCGGGGAGCTAGGAGTGGCATGAACATAGGGGATTACATAGCCACTCATTGCATTGTAGGGACCGAGAAGGTAGGGATCCAACTCTCTATCAGAGCAATCAACAATCTAAGTCTCAAGATTGTTGTCCTAGTGTTGACATGGATCACAGGGTCAGCCTCTTTGCACCAGGAATCGAGGCCACTTATGTTCTATTCAGTGGAGTGATTGTGACCCACAGTTTACGACTGGTGCACCTCGCTGCTAACCAACATGAAGAGCCAACTGACAGACTGCAAACTAGGTAGAAAGAAGAACTCTGGGTCTGTGTCTATCATGTGTAGTTTTTTCTTCGAGCATGTTCTAGGCTTGGGCCCTAGAGTTGAGATTGTTCTTAATGGACCTTGCGATCCAGCCATGGCATGGTGGACCAAGGTGATGAGGCGGGAGGGAGGTGGTAGGGTGCCAACACCCTACAATGATGAGTTTTTCTTCTAGTGGAGTCGGTAGGTGATGGCTATGGAAGACTACCCTTATGAAGGGATTGACTTCAAAGGAGATTTGGACATTTCGTTGCCACCAGGATCCACCTACGGAGACAGAGGTATGCCAATTTTTTTTAATATTTCATTTTTTTGTATTTTTGTATAAGAAAACAAAAATATTTTTGGATGATGTCAAATACTAACTAGACATGTATGTGATGCAAATGTGAGTCCACGACGGCTAGATGGACTTCCATGACACTGACGGAGGAACTGAAGGGATGATCCAGAGGGAGGGGACGTTGATAGAGTGCTTCAAAATGTGCAGGGCAACCTGTCTCATTTAACGCAAAGGATTCCCATGGTTCAGGTAGAGGATCTGTCAGAGGTGATGCTGCAGCAGGTGGTAGGTGTGCCCCGTGCTTGGGTATGACTCTTTCGACATCTCACAAACGCCATAATATGCTATCATGACACACTTGTAGTGCCACATCCGTAGATGTCGTGATTATTGTATGATCGGTTGTATATGTATTTTGAGGGTCTGCGACCCAATTTTGTACTATAACACCATATTTTTTAGGGAGATGAAATATATAAAAACATTGATCTTTGGCTTTACTTATATTACTATGTGTACATCGATGAAAGTGTTTTCTTTTCTTTAGTTATGTGACAAATGCCAATCTAAAACAAAATTAGCATATGCATTGGATACATAATTAGAACTTCTAGGTATGTGATGATAAGTAATAAAATCGAAATGTCGTTCCAAAAGTCGTACCTGTAAGAATCGTTGGAGTAGAGTAGGGTCTCGCACATGGTAACTGTCATTCAACTGACATACTACTAACTGGGAGTCCAGGAGAACTTCTAAAGAGTGAATACCATGTGAAATAGCATCGCGCAAAAGTTCTATAACGACGCTATATTCAGCCACATTATTCGTGGATGGCCCTAGGAAAATGCCACCTGAAAACACTAGTAGACCCTCGGGTGAGTAAACAACCCAAGCAGTGGAAGCAAAGTTCCATGTATGACGCCTAGCCCCGTCTTTGAATCCTAAGTAGACCAAAGACTCCGTTGATGTTTTCCAACCAAGGGAAAACTCGATAAGCAAGATGAAGATAAAAAAGAGGGAAAATATATATACACTAAAATGCATTAGTATACAAAGAGTTATGCCCAAGATTGGGGATTAAGAGTAATATATTTTCAAGTAGAGCCCATTCCTGGGCTCAGCCAACATATTCCCTTTGTAATATTCTAATTCGTAGGCTCCTTTTTCTAAGACACGTTGCACGATATAGGGACTGTGCCACATGGGTTTAAACGTGCTTGCCCCCAGTGGTTCTTTGGCTTGGTCATATAGAAGGACCAAGTCACCCTTAGTGTACTGTCAAAGACAGACATACTTATCATATTGGAACTTGACACGTTGTTTATTCGCTTCGATAGTCGTGGAGGCATCTCGAAGCTGCTCGTCTAGACTCTTTAGGTGTACAAGACGTTGTTCGATATCGGAAGTGTCAGGTAGGAGTGCAACTGCCAATCTAAGGGAAGGGATTTTGCATTCAATAGGTAGGATAGAATCCACACCATGCACTAACTGGAAAGGAGAAAAACTGGTGGAAGTATTAAGCGAGGTTTGGTATGCCCAAAGTACTGGATAAATCATGATATGCCAGTCAGATTTGCTTTGGCTGGCAGTTTTCTGCAAAAGGGTCTTGAGAGACTTGTTCACGGCCTCTACTTGTCAATTTTCCTGGGGGTACTAAGGTGAAGAATGACCATGTTTAAACCCTAGTTTCAATGCTAATTCTTTCATCATTTCGTTCTAAAAGTGACTGCCATGATTAGTGACAATCTCACTCGGGATTCTAAACCTGGATATAATTTGATTGAATACAAAGAAGGAGACACTCTTACCATCGTATTTAATTGTAGGCATGGTCTCATCCCACTTAGTAAAGTAGCCTACAGCCACAATAATGTGTTAATGCCCCCCAACTGAATTTGGGTTGCAATCCACAAAATCCACCCCCCACTTGGTGAAGGGACCGACGGTAACGACTGGATGGAGAGGGGTTGGATGCGAGCGCATGTTTCAAGTGAACACTTGGCAGGGGTGACACTTCTTAACCACTTCAACACAGTCTTTAAAAATAGACGGCCAAAAATAAACAGCTCGCAAAATTTTCTGGGTTGTCGCAAGTCTGGATAAATGACCAACACAAGCCCCATTGTGGCAGTCTTTTAGAAAAGACTCGGCTTCTTCATGATTCAAGCAATGACACAAGATATTTTCTACTCCTCAGCGATACAAAGTGTCACCGACGATAAGGTAGTTCTTAGTTTGGTATCGTATACGTCGTCGGTCATCCCTCGAGAGAAGCTGAGGGAACTTCAAAGTTTGAAGATAGACAACAATATCTCCATACCAGGGGTCTGACGAAAAGACAAGGAAAATGTGTTCATCCACAAATGAATCAACATGAATAACATCCTCATCTAACCGAGGGAAGTCAGATATTAAATCTGCAAAAACTAGTGATTTCTTGGACTTCGCAGAAGCGAAATCAAGATCAAATTCTTGTAAAATGACAATCCATTTATTGTATTTTCCCCCCGTGAAACACCTAGTAAGGATGTATTGAAACGAATTGACATCGACAACCACAATATTTTTGCAAAGCAATATATAGTGTCGTAATCATTGAACTGCATGAACAGCAGCCAAAGATAGCTTTTTGACATGAGAATATTTGAGTTTAGGGCCAAATAAGTTTCGACTAAGATAGTAAATGACGTGCTCACAGAGCTCATCATCCTCCTGAACCAACACAATACCAAATGCCTCTTCGTATGCAGTGATATAAAGCAAGTAATCTCTACCGTAGTCTTGAGACTTCATTAGAGGCGTTGATACCAAGGCTTTCTTCAAATCATAGAAGGATTCTTAGGCTCACTCATCCTAGATAAAAGGAGTGGCCTTCTTTAAGAGACGCATGAAACCCTTAGTAATATTGGCATAGTTCACTATAAATCGTCGTAAAAAGTTAGCTTTCCCCTATAAACCTTGAAGTTGACGAATAGTATGTGGGAGAGGCAATCGAAGTATTGCCTCAATCTTTAACAGATCTACCATGATCCCAGTCTTAGAGACTAAAAATCCTAGAAGTCGACCTGACCTAACACAAAAGATGCATTTATGAGGGCTCAAATGGATGCGGTAATGGAAACATATTTTAAAAACTAGCCGAAGGTGTGTAGGGTGATCCACTCTCTTACGGGAGTGAGCAGCAAAATCGTTGAGATAGGCTTCGACTATATGCTTGATATCGTGAAATGTGAAGGTCATAGCTCGTTGGAAGGTTGCTCCAACATTCTTAAGGCCGAAAGGCATATTTCTGTATGCAAATTTACCCCAAGGACAAATAAATGTTGTCTTATGTTGGTCCTCGGCCTTAATCTGAATTTGGTTATACCCTAAAAATTTGTCCATAAAAGAAAAAACTTCTCTTCCCGCACATTCATCGAGAATATGATCAATGAAGTGTGTCAGGAAATTGTCTTTGGGACATGCCTTATTCAGGTCATGAAAATCCATTCATACATGGATGGTTCCTTTCTTTTTATTCACAGGAACGGGATTGGACACCCATTCAGTCAAGGGAACTGAGTAAATAAAGTCGGTGTTAAGCAATTTTTCTACCTCTGCCTTAATAGCAGGGGCCTTCCTAGGATTGACAACTCTAAGTCGTTTTCGAATAGATTTATCATCCGAGTAGGTTTTAATCTCATGTTTGACAATTCGAGGGTCGATTCTTAGCATCTCTTCATATGACCAAATGAATAAATCGGGGAATTCTTTGAAGAGCTCGGTGTAGATAAGAATTTCTTCCAGTGAACAATCTACACTGATGTATACATTTTCAATCTTGCTGGCATATGAGAGATATCGATCGTGATGGTAGGAGAGATACTTGCCATGTTTCCTTTGGCATAAATGTCATGCATATCAAGTGGAACTACGACGTGACCGACTATCTCGCTCAAAGTAGATCTAAAATCATCTTATTCGATTTTAGCAAGCTCTGGGAGAAAATAAGAGCAATGGTGCATATCATCCCATGGCCTATCACAACCATTCATGGCCTCTATGATTGCTTCATCTGAGGGTAAAGTATCATCAAGGTAGTCACGTGAACAAGAAGATGAGGTGGCCCACACAGGCTCGAGAACAAGATCCTCCTCATCTGTTTATGAGGTAATAGGATCTGGATCGATGGAAGAGTAAAGAAAAACCTGATACGCTATATTTGATGTTGATAGTAGCATAGCCATTCCATTATGTAACTGACCTTCAGAAGACGTAGTAGAGGAAGGTAGGGTCCAAGGATCATTAAAATATAAAGTGCGGAAAGGAATGGACCACATTGATGATGTAGACCTACTGGACATGGCGTAAATATGATGAATCGGTGCCATGAAGTCGAAGGTACCCATAAGGGATTAATATATTCTGACACCGATATTCTCATTTGTCGGCTGATAATTGTCAATCACGGGGATCGATGATCCAACCGATGCATTGGGGCTAGCATATGCAAAGGAAAACTGGTCAATTGTCACGATCTTTCCATCATGAGGAAATCAAAGAGTACAGAAGACGGATGATACGATTGTAGTCATAGCATAAGTCCAATTGTGTCTTAGTAACAAGTTATAGTCGAGGGGCACATCAACCACCTTGGCATCCACCTCCACCATCTTCCCACCTAACTGGATCGGGAAGGCAGGAAGAATATCGTGAGGGAGGAAAGAACGACCATCAAAAGCATTCAACATGGTTAGATATTGAGAAAGGGTCAGCGAGCCGAGGGATTTCCAACAAACTAGGGACATCATGCATGTTGCAACACCTTCATCAACAACAATACATTTGATGGTATACATTGAGTAACCCACGTGGATTTGAAATGCCACATGGTAAGGCAAGTGAGGCTTCACATCCATGACGTCAAACTTGATAACTTTAGAGCCACTGGGATCTAGAGCTCCTAACACAGATAACAAGGCATTCCTCTGTGAAGGACACGTATGGAATACCTTGAGAATCGACATTACACAAGCGATTTGACCCAAATCCTCAGCAATAAAGTAATTATGGGCAGCTCTAGCATTAGGATTGTGGGTAGAGTGCTTGAGTACTCCTTTCGAAATATGATGCGGGGATCTATTTTTTCAATATGTAAAGGCGTCTCCGGAGGAGGGGGAGACTCTAGATCGGGTACATCCTATGAAGAACTATAATCGTGAGACCGAGTGGCTACATTAACCTCAGACTTAACCATATTTATGCATAGACGATCACCATCTTGCGTCAGTGAGTTTTGACTCCCACTCACCGCATTTTCAGCATTCGAGGAGCTCGAGGCCCTGTGTTGATTATGTGAAAAAGGATTAGTCATCACAATGAGCGGTAGAGATAAAATCCTCACAGCTTTCACAAGTTTTGGGCACAAGTGGGTAAGGTGATCTTCTGTACAAATCTTGCAAGGAAACTTCACCTTTTTCCTTTCTTTCTTGCCCTCACCAAAATTATTATTCGACTTCCCATTATTACCGTTGTCCTTGGGTTTATTATTATTCTTCCCACCCCTATGATTTTTACCACGTCCTTTCTTTTTATTCCCTCCTGGTTGTTGGTTACCATTCGGGTTGGTCGACGATTGCACAGAATGTACATCTTTTGACTGAGTAGGAGTGGAGGACATAGACGAAGTTGGCCCTCCTACAAACTAGTTTAGAGACAACTCTTTCCACTAGCTTGTCACCAAGTCTGCATATTTCACATCGGCAGAGCCTACAATGCCATCGGCATGAGGCCCGAGCTTTTGTCTAGGGTCATAGTTTGAAATAAATGCGTTTGGAAGAATCTCGTATAACATCCTAGACTGATCATATATAAGATCTAACTGTTGGGCTTTAAAAATCGCTTCTTCCTCATATGTAACCCCGGATGTAGAAACATCCTTCGAAATATAAGGTTGTAGAGACTTAAGGAACCACTCTAGCAGGAATTCTGGAGGTATGTAAGCCTTGATCAACCTCTTATGTCTACGCCACTCTTGGATGTGATCTGAGATATGGGTGGCTTTGTCCTGACGGAAGGTCGACAAAATTTATTTTTAGCATCATAACGAACCAACAATTGGAAGTGATTGAGGAAGACTAAAACCATCTAATTAAAAGTTTTGTATGCCCCCCCCCGGTAGCTCTATATACCATTTTGCGGAGACCCCCGTGAGGGTGCATTGAAACAATCTTAAATGAATAAACTCATCGTTAAGGGAGTTCGAAGAGCACCAAAGGTGAAAAGTAGTGACGTGATCACCAGGATCCTCACCAGTCTTTCCTTCAAATTTTGGAATATCTAAAGGAATCTTGGTGGGGATGGGGGGCCATGTTGGATCATGACGCATATGGTCATTCATTAATCTAGAAAAGTCTAGCAGATTGAGCATGGACAGAAAAGGGAGACGAGGTTGCGGCATCTGGCCCCAAGCTCCCGGGAAAGATTGTTGTTGGGGAATCACAACCCATCCAGGGTTCTGGTATGCACCATGGCCCTGTCCGTGATTGTAAGACCCTCCTTCAAACTTATTCATGAAGGGTTGGTTGGGCACCATTATAGTAGGAATGTTATGATGAGGGTTGTAAAAATTGCCCCCAGCTGGAGCAGCTCCAGGTTGGGGGTTTCCCAAGGTATGAAACTAACCTCCTTTGGTTGTGAATCTGGAGGATAAAGGTGGATTTTTCATGCCAAACGTGTTGGTCGGAATCAGTACAGAGGAGGTAGGTGTGAAGGACGGATTGTAAGAAACAACGTGTCCACCAAGTTGACCACTCCATCAAGGAGCATTAGGACTAGGATTAGACCCGAGGTATAAAGGAGGAAGGCCTCCAATTGTAGGACTCGTTTGTGGGATATGAGCACCACCAATGAAAATGGAGTATGTGAATGAGCCATGCCCCCAAATCCGATACTAGTATTTGGATTAGATGTTGGGATAGAGGATGAAAATTGTGATGTGAAATTCGACATACCATAAGAAAAAGGGCTAGAGGTCGTAGGGATGGACTGAATATTGTAGCCCGACGAGTGACAAAGGGACCCAAAAGGGTTTGTGGCTATAAGTTGAGCATTCACTATAGGACGGACAGGAGTGATGATAGGAACCTCCTGCACTACAACCATTGTGGTTGAAGGTGTCGAAGGAGTGTCGTTAACTATAGTGGGTATGGGAGTTGAAGGAATCTCAGTATCTTTCTAACTCGATTCAATACTCATCTTTGTATGATCACAAGTCCAGTAAGTGGAGGTGTGTGTACCACGTTTGATAACTTTAATCATTTTATAAGGCAAAGACTCAAGATGCAGTGGTAATCGTAACAAGCGATGAGACCTGTGGGGAATTTGTTCTAGCTCCATGACGACTCAAGACTTGAGATATGAAAAAAAATCCTAAGGCCAACTAGTAATCAAAGAGCACACCAAAATAAAAAAACGACCAATATGCACACAAACAAGATAAAGTGGTTTAAAGGGGGCTCCCTCCCTAAAGTAGGTATGCCTCACCCAAGAGGGGCCTGAGACTCCTTGCAAAAGATCAGAGGTATCGGAATTAGTTATAAGGGCCATCATGGGCTTAACAACTAGTCAGTCATATCCCCCCAGAGAGGTAATCCTCCATAAAGGTTGTGTGGTGTCCGACCCTTATCTGACCCAGGGTACCTGCAGAATAACCCCTGCAAGTAACCTATGTGGTACCTATGTCAAGCAACTAAGCAACCACGATATAACCGATGTGCAGGCAAACAGTCGTAAGTCAGTTCCACCGTATGGACAGGGTAACATATCCTAAAACCTTGAAAGCACCGCCTCTCACAGAGGTAAAGGTACTAGCAAGATCCCCATATATGAATAGATCCCCAGAAATGTATCTGACAATAAGAAGGTATTGGGGGGATATCCCCTCAACCAACCCCACACGACCTTGTGCTTAACTACGGTGTAAGCAGATCCTCCCGATGTCACCAATTATACAATGGATTTCACCACTCCCTTATTCAAACACATATGTTGATTTAATAGCCTTGAAGAATTTTTCTCACAAAATCCTATTCCAAATCTCTAAATCCTAAGCTAGTTTTTGCACCCTAGAAAATAAAATCGTTTCTAATCAATTTTTAAATTATCAACGTTGTTTTTAGTGGCCTTGCTTACTCAAAAAGGTGTGGTAGTGAAACTGATGATGTTATGACTCAACAAGTAAAATAAATGAATATGAATAAAATGCAAAGTCCTAAGTTCAATTCCCAATAAATGATAAGCTTTTCAAAATGCAATTTTCAATTTAATTATCCAATTCAAAATAAAATGCAATCTTTCCATACATGTACTAAGATCAACAATAAGAACCCAAAAGATCAAATGCCAACAATGCAAAATGCTTAATATTTTTGTATTTTCAATATAAAAGAATGAAAATGCAAGGACAGAACAATGGCTTGATATAAAGATTCTACTAAATGCAATCATAGACAAACCAAGTAGGATATCAAGAAGTAAACACCCAGCCCAATATGCAAGGACAATCAATGAAAAGGATGATGAGAAAGGCACCGCCCGAAAATTCAACCAAAGAAAGGTTTCCTATCACTATGCATGCACTTAACAATCATAACAGAGACCCAAGAAGACTCAACAACCATCAAAACTTACCCGGCAAACATCAAACTCAGCGACCAAGCACACAAGAATGATGTATGTGACTGTTCAAGAGAAAACCATGTATATACTGCTCTTGCAGAAGGACACCATGCGTATGTACGCATCTGTCAGGTAAAAACTCACGTATATGTATTAAAACACTGCCAGGTCAAGGATAAGGGTAAGAAACTCAGACTCAAAATGAATAAGGGTTGTCAAGCAATCAGATGATAAGAAACTCAATATAAACGAGAGCAATCAAAGGAGAAAAACACTCCAAACTCTGAAAAGAATATTATATCCCCAGTATGGTCGCCAATTATGTTACGAGGAAAATCTCTCTATGGCATGGGGTAAACCACAACAGACAGAAATGACTGCAGAAATCAACTCTAGTCTCAAGTATGCTACATAAACAAATATGCTAAGAAGGCAAGATAAAGAGCCTACCTCGTCCAGACGTTCGATGAAGTCCATCGTTGAGCACTTGACTCAAAGCAATATACCTACAACTTGTCCTCAACAACCAAGAAACACAAGAATATGGTGATAATATATAAAGTTAGCACATTCAATAGCATAATCCATCAATATTCATAACAAATATGCCCATGGAATAACAATTCAAATATTTGCAAGACATTAATTGGACGAGAAAAGAGTATTTCTATTAAAATGTAATCAGCAGAAGTGAATGAATTACAAACTTTTGTGTCGGCACGGTTCGGAACCAAGAAACTAAGTACCTTCTAGTTGGGCCTCCACCAAAGGCAAGCTCATATAAGAGAGAAAATGAGGTTCTCAATCAAGTAGGGAAGAGCTCGGGGGCTGAAAAATGTGCTCATACTTGAAAGGATAAAGGGATGCATACTCAATATGAAGTGAATAATTTATCCAGAGTAACTTTGCTCCCAAAGTTGAATTATTCTCCTCTTTTCCAGAGCTTGGATAGGGTCCATATATAGCCTTCAAATGGAACTGAAGGGTCGAGTCCGAATGTTTCCAGTATATGGAAGGTCAAGGATCATGGATCTCCTGACGTGACATGGAAACCCGACACCATTTTTTAATTTGGGCACAAACCCGATGTACGTGGGTTGTAATGGTGCAACTTTCATATACGCATGTTGTATAACTGTTAGGGCACGTATATGTGGAAAAATATTATTTTTAGCTCTGGGAACTGCAAAAAGGGACTTCAAGTCTGCATAGGGAAATAAAAAACGGATTCTAAGTAAATTTTCATAGGGTGAGGAAATCTTGCTATAACACCGATAAAGGCACTTGGTTAGCACTGATAGTCTATCAGTGGTCGGAAAAATCTTCAAAGAATTAGGAAGAGACTAAAATTTCTCATTGATCACCAGTGGAGTTTGTCCATCAACATTAGCCAAAACCTCTTGCAAAGAATAAGAGAAGTTGTTAATGTTCATCGATGTTGATAAAACTGTGAGTAGAGAAATAATTATTGACCGTCCGATGCAAAATTTTGATGAATCTCGACCATTAGTGATTAAGATAGGAATCTGTCAATTTCAATAAATCGGTGAGCCACATCACCATCTGAATCATGAGTTTCATACTGTCACTTCACCTACCACATAGGTGTTCGTACCTACCATGTTATATTCCATGTCAATGCCCATGTTACTCGCTTACCATGTCGCTTGACACGTCAGGTCATGCATCACCAAATGTGTAATCATTGTTCAAGTCTCTCTTGCAGTCATAAGTGATCGGGGGGTTTTAGTTGCATGTTCTAGTGAATGGGCATTTTATTTTTCCGATGCGATGAACTAATTGGGCATCAACATGTTTGATAAAAGAATTTAAGCAACCCAGGTAAATTCTTTTTATTGATCACTAATAGTCTATTGGCATAGGTAAACTCCTCATTCAAACAATGTATGGGATCATACAAACCTTCACCAATCACCAATATAATACGAGCTCACAATGGATCACAACCATCCATTTCATTGTTACAATGAATCTCCACCATTGAAAATTTTAACATAATCAATGGCCACTCATGGGTTCTATACTACCATGTCACTTCCATATATGACCATGTCATCACTCCACGTATCTCATTGTACCTCACCAAGTCATCGTATGTACTTAATTTTGACACCTCAACTGGCATGTATATGACTACGCCTTAATATGGACCTTAACACTGGGCTCTGATGATAAAGCGAGTATTTTTGGAGTTTTTCATCAGGATCGGTAGTAAACATGAATAGAAAATTTTATAGAAAACAATGATTGTCTCAATTCATTGATCCCTGATGGTCTAGAACACTGCATGCATAATTCAGAAACTTGGAAGGAGCCAAGGAGAATTTATCAAATTTGTGTGTATGCTTTCTCATGAGTGGATTTATTTGCAATATGATTAAATTCTATAGGCGTCCAGTAAGACTTTACATACATTTTAATTATCTCAATTGATTAAAGAATTTTATGGATGATTTTGGTAAAACATAATTTCTTTGATAATTAGTTTATTTTATGTGAACTTGATAAGTATGGAATTATTTCTTACTTTTTTGTCTTCATATATGTGTCTTTATGCATGTTAATCAGTTATTGTTTTTCCTAAGTAATATTTGCTAAAAAAATAAACTCCCCTTGGTATTATTGTTTGAGGAACTTAGACTCAAATATTATTTACTTCTTGTTGCTAAGGGTTATCCTGAACATATATTTCTTCAAAAAAAATTCATTTGGTTTTCTTCCTGCGCTAGACAGAAATAAAACACAAGAAACTGAAAAAATAAGGGATGGAAAGAACCAATTTAAACAATCATTAAAGCTCATCAAACGATTGTTGAGCCATTAATCCAGAGGATTATTCCACACCAAACATGGAGGAGTCTAATAGGGCCTCGTCCTTGGGTTTAATCTCTCATTTTGAGTTAAAGGGAATCCATCCCCCTCAACGCATTGATGTGTAATGGTTGTTTTCATCTTATCCTTTCCTTTCCACTTCTTCTTTCCCTTCTTGAAAGCATCTTGGTGGTCTGTCTACTGGGAACCACTTGGTTGTCCTTTATTCTTACCCCTATTCTCTAGATATTATGCTTGCACATAAGCCTTATCAATTGTCCTAGTTTTAAATAACATCACTTGCCTCTGTAAATGGTTGTGTAGACCACCCAAATACTTGAGGAGTACATCCAAGTCCTTGGTAGTTATACCTAACATAATGACCATTTTTTTGAACTCAATGATGTACTCTTTCACACTATACCCTTTCTTCTACTAGAAGTAATGCCAACAAATCCATTAGTCCTCTTCATACTCGATAGGGTAGAATTGAGACTCAATTAGGGTTTTAAATACCTTCCACTTAGTTACTAGGGGATCAACCTCCAAC
>ML781490.1:311559-341323 GCA_009831015.1 Picea engelmannii
AAAGAACTAAACTAAGTTAGACTTGATTCATTTGAATTTATTAGTTATATGATGTTTTTATAGGTAAATAATTTATATCAATGGTTGTGAATTGCAAGGTGATACAATTTATACAAGTTTTCTCTCCTAGGAGAGGCAGAAAATAACAAGGTCTAGTAAAGGTCTATATTTTAAAAATGGGCTTACAACATTACTATTGACCTAGGATTATGCATATGATATGTAAACTATTGTGGATATTCCACTGGACATTTCATCAAAACAGATCTAATAAAAATATTGAAATCTTTAATGTGAAGGTTAATTTCCTTTAGATCTCAGATTTTTTAATTATTGGTTTTCTACTTAAATGTATGAAATAGATGAAATGCAAAAAAATAGAGAACAAAAATAAATACTCACACACCATCCACAAATAAACACAAGATACGACCTGAGAAACCCATATGGGAGAAAACCCAACTAGAAGGTGAGGCCGCTCTGCTTTCTTTTCTTCAAATGCAAGTAGAAAAAAAGAGGCGCTCTTTGTGGAGTTGCCTTTGACATTGTGGCTTGTATGGATGATACATAATATATCCTCCTCTGTTGTGTTCTCAAAATACCACTCCTAGTTTCTTTTCTCACCTATGGAACAAATACAATTCTAAAGAATGGAACCCTCGCTCCTCCTAGCGACCTGATATTTAACATAGCCCAATAGTCATCTAGGGTTAGGGTATTGACTTCCTCAACCATCAATTATTGATCAAGTTTGGACTGTTAAGAATTTTCTAGAAAACATAATGCGTGGCTATCCCCACATGTTTAAGTAATGGGGAATGGTGTGGCATCCACTCGCACCATGGTGATCAATATGGTAAGTCAACTTGCAGGAGGCATAACTTTCACATATGAACTCCAATTGAAATGATTCTTTCACCGTTGGAAAGGTATCAATGTGTAGAATATATTTGCTTGCCCCATAGTAAGGTTTGTACTATAACAAAGTGTCGTTGGATGCCTCAAATGGATTTGGAAGATTTCTGACAGTTTTTTTGGACTCAAATTTCCAAATTGGGACTGGCTGCCAAAATGGCTCTACAAGTTGATTCCTCCAATTTTTTCACCAATAAAGCATCAAGGTAGATGAAAAATAATATAATGATCCAATTTAGATCATATCTCCCCATTTAGGGAGGATTTTGGTCCCCAAAAGATCTACTAAATGAGGTGATAAATTTTTCCCTCTACCTTCTCTCTTGAATACCATTTTTCTTTGCCTAGAAGTTGCCCTTTCAATCCAATCTGCCAAAGGTCATATTTCCCCTATCTTGTAGTTATGGACCTCTTCTGCAAAATTGTGTCCTCTTCCAACTCTACTTGAACATCTGGTGCTAATTCCTCTATGGAAAGTAGGACTTTATCCTCATCCTGATCCAACATGGAAGGCTCATAGAGTTTGTGATCCTCCACATTCACTATTGAGTAAATGCACATATATGGGGGTACACTAAGTCTGTAGGCATTATTTACCACATTCTCCAATATCTTGAAAGGTCCATACTGCAAAGCCTTGATCTTCTTACCAAGACCCTATAGTCTTCCCTTGCTCAATTGTAACCAAACTATGTCTCCCACTTTGAATGACTTCTCAGTCATGTGTTGATCATGTCTGGCCTTGTATTTTTCTTGTGAGTTCTTCAACGTCTCATGTACTTACAAATGAATTTAACTAATCTTCTCAACATTTTTTTCTTCTCTCAATGCATCTCATGTGAGGTCCTATGATCCGTATTTTATGAGAAAAATGAAATGAATACATATTATTAAAATATGCTTAACACAAAATAACAAAGATAGAGTAAAATTGGTTTTCTATTCAATAAGGAAATAAGCTGAAACTATAAAATGCAGCAGAAAACAAGCTTGTTGGAATGGTGGTGGCTTATCTCTGAGAAGAGATGTGATGGTTGCTCTCATTCGCAAGAAGATGATCACAATGAGGCTCTGAAGGCCTTTTTTACAATAAACAGGAATGTCAAAAACCTTAGACATCAAAAAACCTAACCCTAGGAGATGAAGCACCAAAATTCACATGGGCCCCATTTGGGTAAGTTAGTACATCAACTTCCCAGGGTCGTAACTTTTGCATACGATCTTCATTTTAGGCACGCAATAGCCCATTGGAAAGGTATCATTGAGGAGATTAATTTTGGGGGCTCAATTAGAACTTCTACTATCATTTAGAGGCTCAATCCCAAAAAACCTTCATTGAGGCCCTCAAAATGGCCCCAGAAGCTAAAAGCTGCTAAAAATAGTAAATTGCCAAAATTACCAGAAAATTGTTTTGAGCGAGTTGGAAAAGGTGGGTGGCCACCGATATCCACCTGGATCAATCCTCCCTCATTAGGAATCAGTGGTCTCCATTGCATTGAGTTCCCCCATCAGATGAGGAAATTTCTGCTGAATTTGGCCCCGGGTGAGCCACTTGCCTTGGTGCAAGAGTTGCCCTGCTTTGACGACTCGATAAAGTTGGATCCTTTGTTGTCAAGTGCCCTTGATCTATTTTTCCACAATCTTGTCAATGGATGCTTGTTTCATGCAGTCAGGGTTGAGCTCTGTTGGTGTCAACTGCTCTGCTATCTCTAAGGTGTCCAATAATGGTGGGAAATATGGTCGAAGGAGAGCCACGTTGAAGACTGGGTGCATGCCAAGGAAAGGGGGAATGTTGAGCTCAAAATAATTGTCACCCACAACCTTGGTGATGGTGTACGACCCATAACAAAGTGGGAAAAGCTTCTGATGGGGCCCTGTAAGGCGTTCTTTCTGCAAGTGCAACCAAACTTTGTCTCCCACCTGAAACTTATGTGGCACCTGATGTTGATCATGGCATTGCTTGTACTTGGCATTAGAATTTTGTAGAATATCTTGAACCTGTTGGAAGATGTGTTGGATCTACTCAATGAATCGGGTGGCTTTGTCAGCTTCTAGTGGAGTAGGGTATGATTCGGTCGAGGTGGTCACCAAGGGTAATGCAACATCCATGCGGCCCAATGGTTGGAATCCCAACCCCACCTAAAAGGGGCTATGGCAAGTTGAGCTATGCAGGGCTCGGTTGTAGTTATGTTGGACATAGGGAAGACTTTCATCCCATGTGTGGGGTTGTTTGAATTGTACATGCGTAGGATATGCACGATCATCTGATTAACGACCTCAGTTTCGCCATCTGTTTGGGGGTGGAAGGCAGTGGATTTGGTGAGCTTGGTATCCAGTAGTGACCAGAGGCTCAACCAGAATGTGTTGAGGAACCGACTGTCACAGTCTAAGATAATGGTTTGTGGGATCCCAAAATGTACCCATACTCGTTCAAAGAAGAGCTTGACAGTGGATTATGTTGTGATGTTCTTCTTGCAGGCGGCTAGAATCGCCATCTTGGAAAAGCGATCAACAACCAAAAAAACATAGTCATTTCCCCTCTTGGTGGACAGGAGGCCCGACATGTAGTCCATTGAGATGGATTCCCATGGCCTGTCGGGAGTAGGCACAGAGGTGTACATGCCATGTTTCTTAGTGGTCAGTTTGGCAATAGCGCAGGCGGTGCAGGACCTGATATACTTTCTGACATCCTGTGGAAGTTTCAGACAGTAGAAATGTTTCTACAACACTGCCACTGTCTTTCTGACACCAAAGTGTCCTGCCACCTGACTGTAGTGAGCTTCCCAAATCAGCTTCGTGTGCTCGCTTGATGGAATGCAGAGATGGCCCAAACAACACAACAACCCATATTGAAGATGGAAATTAGTGACCATTGAGTTGGCGCCCAACATTTGGTAGGTGGTGGAGAAGTTAGGGTCTGTCTCATAGAGGTGGGGCCATCTAGAGGTCTCATGGACACAAGAGTTAGCACCGTGGTGAATTCCGCGACTAGAGGTCGGTTGGGGCAATCAACAACTCAGTTGGTACTCCCTGTTTTATACTTGATGTTGAGGTGGAACTATTGTAAGTATGTGGACCACTTTTGATGGTGGTCATTCTGCAATTTTCTTTGGGTTTGCATGAACGGTAGTGGCTTGTGATCAGTGTGGATGATTGTCTCATTCCCAAGAATTTAAGGTCTCCATTGGCGGCATGCTTTCACAATGGAGTACATTTCTTTGTCGTAATTAGGGTACTTACGAATAACATCTGATAGTGTCTCACTATGATATGCCACGGGGTAGTCGTATTGAGTGAGAACGATGCCCACAACATAATCTAAAGCATCTATCTCGATCTTAAAAGGATGTTGCAGGTCCGGTAATGAAAGTACTGGGGATGAGCACAGACACTTCTTCAAGTCATCGAAGGCTTGTTTTTGGGATAGGCCCCACACAATTTTTTCCTTATCGCCACCTCTGGTTACTTGGCTGAGGGCCCATGCGATATGAGAGAATCCCAACATGAACCTGCCATAGAAATTGGCGAGGCCCAAGAAGCTTCAAAGTTTGGTGAGTGTGGTTGGGGCTGGCTAGTCACGGATGACCTAGATCTTGGCTCGATCCACATGAACACCATGTCAATGAACGATGTAGCCTAAGTAATGGACCATGTCCATGCCGAAGGAGCATTTTTCCAAGTTTCCATATAGTTTGTGTTGCTGCAGGGTGTGCAGAACCTACTGAATATGCCACAAGTGTCCCGTCCAAGTCTTGTTGTAGATGAGGATGTCATCCGGAGACACCGCTACAAAAGTATTGGTGAAAGGTCATAGGATATCGTCCATCATCCTCATAGAAGTTGTTGGATCATTTTTCAAACCAAAGGGCATGACCAACCATTCAAAAATACCTTCTTTTGACTTGAAGGCGGTCTTCCATACATCTGTATGTTCTATTGGGACCTAGTGGTAGCCAGACTTCAAATCAATCTTACTGAAGTATTTGGCCTTGTTATCGGACTAATCGGTAGGTGCGGACACTAACAGATCTCCCTAGATCCACCTGGATCTAGAACAAAACAGGACAGGACATGACTCTTTCCCTAAGTTTTGACCATTGAATTAGCTAGTAGGGAGGAACAAGTAACATACCTTTGTATCGCTTCCTAGGGTCTCTATTGCTCCCACTTCGCTCTGGTGCTCTCGTGAGGTCAAGACCAAGACAACACAAATCAACCAAAGTGAAGATAGCAAAATATATTCAACTGTCAACTTATGTGTATGATCAAGGAATTACACAATAAAGTAAGAATGACTTTATGGGAAAGGACATGTCGTTGTATCATATTAATCGAAAGTAGAAGATACAACCTGATCGCCTTGATGTCACAAGATTCCTTTCAGTGGCTCTTGGCTCCAACACACACACACTTGCTCGATCCTTGTATGAAGAAGATCAAATCCCTCTTGATAGACTTGCTAGAATCTCCAAGCTCCTGTTCAAGCTAGGTCCTTCACACAATTCTTTCACCAATTCTCCAATGAATCTTGCTTCACCTTTTCCATGAGAATTCCATCAATATATAAGAGAGAATGAGATGGTTACTTGGATAAGAATGATCCCACAATATTAGGGAAACTAGTAAAAGGATAACCATTCGAATGCCAACCCATTCTTCTAGAAGATTCCCTTCTAGAACCATCGAGACTTCATCTTTTTCCAAGCTTTAGAACAAGTTTTCACCCTAGCTATGTAGCACAGTGCGAGAAGTTCACACCCTAGCTGAAGGCAGCCTGCGAGAATGGGTCATTCTCGCACCCTAGGATATTAGCAACCTGCGAACTCTCTTCAAAAGTAAGTTTTCTGGGAAGAGATGAATGTCACTTTTCTCAGGAGAAAGTTCTTATGAGGAGCCTGAGTACGCCATCGTCAATACACCATCAAGATTGACCAAAATCATGGGTAACAGGCCCCCGTGAGATGATCAAGGAGGTCGTCGATTTGGGGAATCAGGTATCGATTTCAGACTGTGATTTTATTCAGGGTCCGGTAATCAATGCAGAGTCACCAAGTCCCGTATTTCTTCTGCATCAGTGTGATTGGACTCCCACAAGGTGATGAGTTGGGACGTATGTGCCCCATGTGGAGTAGTTCTTGGATCTGCCTCTTGATCTCCTCATTTTTTAACAGTGAGCAATGGTAGACTGGCCCATTGGGTAGCGGTGCACTTGGGGTCATATCGATGGGATGCTTGACCTGGCAATGCAGAGGTACCCCGGTAGGAGAGGAGAATATATCTGAGTATTCTTCCACAACCTTATCCACTTGCTTCTGTTGTGTGGAGAGATCGGCCACAGAGGCCCTGGATGTGGCTACGATCTTTCGCTCACTCTGAGAGTGAATCACGAAGAAGAAAAATTTATCAGTCTGAGAGATGACCTTCCTGCATTGCTTGACAGAGATCAAGGAAATAACACTAGGAGGGACTACCTCGGGTATCCTATACAATTTATTTTTCAAAGTAATAATAACACTACGAGGCCTAGATTCATATACAACATGACGTTTCCATAAATAAGGTTGGCCCAAAAGAACATTACAAACTTCGAGAGGAGCAACATCACACAATACTTCATCTTTGAAGGGCTTGATGTTGTACGATAGTCTACACTCTTGGCTAATGTAGAGATCCCCTCCTTGGCGGAGCTATCCAATGGTGTAGGGTTGTAGGTGCGACGTTGTCGGCAGGGCCAGCCGCTTGATGACCTCTGCTGATATGAGGTTCTTTTGGCTACCTCTATCAACGATGAAGTGCAATGGGGTGCCTTTTACCCACATCTGNGTGAATGGAAGAGGCATTCACCTTTTTCTAGCTCGTCTAGCTCACCAGGCTGGAGCTTGGTGGTAGCAACGGTGGCACTGGGTTCTGCATCAATGATCCATCTTCCCCTTTATGGTTTTGACTCAGAGTCAGAACCCGCATCTGATTCAGAGGCTTTCACTTTGGCCACCAACGACTTCTTTCATTGGCAGTCAGCAATGTTATGCCAAGGGCTCTTATGGAAGTCACACCACTTCCCGGTATCTTTCTTTATCTTTCCAGTGTCCTTATTTGCTTGCGGTTTGGACTGGTTCTCCTGATATTGTCCATATTTTCTCTGTCCTTTGTTCTGTGGGTTGGGGCCACCCCTTCCTATCTTTTTTTGTGAGGATTTCCTAGGCCCAAAGTGTCGCATCTTTTGTTTGAGCTTCTGCTTGATTTTGACGGCATATCGGTAGGCCACACCCAAGGACGAGATCTCCAGAAATTCCATTTCGGTATGGATGTATCTATGCAGAGAATTGTGATACTTGAGCACCAGATTTCGTTCTAAATCTTTGATACCCATCTTGGTGCGCAAGGTATGGAAGATATTTGTGAACTCTGGCACTGCTTGGTCTCTTTTTTTTCCGCAGTGTGGTCCATTTGGTATACAAGTCGTCATAACTTATGACAGGGTGGTATTGTTCCTTAATAGCATCCCTGAAGGATTCCCAGGTGGCCATGACTATAAATAATGAGGGGTCCTCTATTTCCTTTTTCTCACAGAAAAATTCCCACCAATATTTGACATGGGGAACGACTTTGAGGAGTGCAAAAGTAATCTATTATCTATTCGGAAAGTTATGGACAGAAAAATACCCTTCTAGTAGATTCAACCACTTGTCTACAACATCTGCATCTATCTGACCTTCAAATATAGGAATATTGAACTTGATTTGTACCTTGAAGGGGGCGACGCCTCCGCTCGAGGAAGATGTGTTGCTTGTTGGTAGTCGCCGAAGGATTTGCGTGAAACTATCCATCATCTCGTTCCTCTGTTGCGTGAGGGATTCCTCAAGAAACATTTCGAAAGGATCTCCTGTCCCATCATATTTCTTTTCTCCTACCATGAGAGGTCGCTTGGGTGTGCAATAGCTTTTGTCCTCAAGAGAAACAAGCTCGCGACCCAATTCTTTGTACCCTGACCTCATTGGGGACATGCTTTAAGACGACAAGGAGCAAACCTCTCTGATACCACTGATCCAGATTTTATGAGCAGAACAAAACAAATACAGATTATTAAAATATGCTTAACATAGAATAACAGAGATACAGTAAAACTGGTTTTCTATTCAATAAGGAAATAAGCTGAAATTGTAAAATGCAGCGGGAAACAAGCTTGTTGGAATGGTGGCGACGTATCTCTAAGAAGAGATGTGATGGTTGTGCTCATTCGCAAGAAGATGATTACAATGAGGATTTGAAGGCATTTTTTACAATAAACAGGAATTTCAAAAACCCTAGACATCCAAAAACCTAACCCTAGGAGATGAAGCACCAAAAGTCACGTGGGCCCCGTTTGGGTAAGTTAGTACATCAACTTCCCGGGGTCGTAACTTTTGCATACGATCTTTGTTTTGGACGCACAATATCCCGTTGGAAAGGTATCATCGAGGAGATTCATTTTAGGGGATAATTCAAAGAATTCAACTATCATTGAGAATCTCGATCCTGAAAAACCTTCATTTAGGCCCTCAAAATGGCCCCGGAAGTTAAAAACTACTAAAAATAGTAAATTGCCAAAATTGCCAGAAAATTGTTTTGAGCGAGTTGGAAAAGGTGGGTGGCCATTGATATCCATATCGATCATCCTCCCTCACTCCTCCTTGATTTCCATATACAACATCCAAGGGTGAAGATGAAAAAGATCCAAAGAAAGTTTCAAAAGGTGACTTACCAATGTAACCATGGACTTCTATATTATAAGAGTGTTGCATGTAGATTAGATTTTCATCCCAGGTCTTTGGATATTTCTGATTGCAACCCCTCAAAATTTTCACCAAAGTCCTATTGATTACTTGTGTCTACCCATCTGTTTGTGGATGGAACGATGTATATCTCTTCAACTTAGTGTCCATCTTCTCCCACAATGTATTCCAAAATGTACTGCGAAATCTAGTATCCATGTCTGAGATGATGCTCCTTGGTATCCCAAAGTGCACCCAGACCTATTCAAAGAACATGTTTGTTGCTTCTTTTCCTTTGATGGTATTTTTACAAGGCATGAGAATGTGCATCTTATTGAACATGTCAATGACCAAAAATAGATAATCATGTCCCTTCCTGCTTGTTGGTAAACCTCCCACAAATTCCATGGAAATGCTTTCCCAAGTTTGAGTGGGTACATGTAAGGGATGGTATAGACCTTGTTTCCTGCTATTGGGCTTGTTGGTACAACAAATTAAACATTCTCTAATATATTGTGCTACATTTTCTTGTATTTTGGGCTAGTACACATATCTTTATAAGTTGGAAACTATCTTCCCAACACCAAAATGTCCTACAACCTTGAAGGTGTGAGCCCCTATGTTAAGATGCAATAGTTCACCTTTAGGGACAAAAATATTCTCAAGCTTGTAGAGTAAACCATCCTGGAAATTATAGCCATCCTTGTCATCACCTTATTCTATATGAATTTGGCCCTATATCTATTGAAAAACCTCCTTGAAGCCCTCATCTTCTATGTATTCATCTCTGTATGCATCATGGGTAAAATGCTCCATGTGAATCAAAGTTCCCAAAGATGTAATCTTGAATGTGGGTGGCCTTGAAATCATGTCTACCAACATGTTTTTGTTTCCCTTCTTATATTGATGACTAGATAAAATTATTGTAAGAACCCCATCCACTTGTAATGTTTGGTTTGTTGTAGCTTACTCTAGGCATAGAAATATTGTAGTGCTTGTTGATTTGTGTGGATGATGGTCTCCTTGCCCATCAAATAATGCTTCCACTTCTTGACAACTTGAACTAGGACATATAGTTCCTTGTCATAGGTAGGGTAGTTGAGAAACAACCCATGAAATATTTTAGAATGATAGAATACAAGCCTTCCTCCTTGCATCAAAATTTCTCCCATGGCATAGCCACTTGCATATGTCTCCACTTCAAAATGATTTTGCAAGTTTAGTAATGTGAGAACTGGTGCTCGACTAATCTTTCTTTTCATCTCATCAAAAGTCTTATGTTGATTCTTCCCCCACTGGAAACTCTTACCACTCATTGTTATGGTGTGGAGTGGTACATCTACCATTGAAAATGAAGTTATAAGCTTTCGTAATTATTGTGCTACCCCAAAAAAACTCTTAACTTCGGTGACATTTGTAGGAACTGGCCATTTCATGATGGCCTCCATATTTGCAAGATCTATCTTGATCTCCCCTCCACCGATCACATACCCCAAATACACCAAAGACTGCTAAGAAAACTCACATTTCCTGAGGTTAGCCAACAACTTGTGCTTTTTCAGAGTCTCTAACACCTACATTAGATGTGAGATGTGCTCCTCCCAAGTAACACTATAAACCAATATATCATCCAAATAGAATATAACAAATGAATCTAGATATGGGTGTAATACATCATTCATCAGTCTCATAAATGTAGAGGATTCATTACATAAACCAAATGGCATGACCAACCATTCATACAAACCCCAAGGAAGTCTTCTAAGTTCTTCTTCCTTGACGCTTACCTCGTGGTATCCTTATTTGAGATCCAACTTGGTGAAATATTTTGCATGCTACTACTGATATAATGGATCATCAATCCTGAGAAGAGGGTACCAATTTTTTAGTGTAATATTGTTTAATTCTATGTAGTCAATACACATTTTCCAAGTTCCATCCTTCTTTAGTACAATTATGATAGGTGATCGACAAGGTGAGGTGCTTGGCCAAATCACACCCTACTCCAACAACTATTGCAATTGCTTATTCACTTCATTTGCTTCCAGAATGGACTGTTTATACAACCCAATATTTGGCAATGGGGAGTTTGGAAATAATTGTATTTGTGATCCACTTCCCTCTTGGGTGGTAAATCCTCTATATTCTTATAGAGACTCCTCCAACTGATATTTATGCTATTAAGTACACCCCTCCATGGATGCCCTTACTCTCATTGACTCGCCATTATAATAATTTTCTCTTACGAAAAGTAAAAAATATTTCTTAATGGAACTAATCAACTTCTTGGCTTGGTTGGCACTTACTAGTGAGATCTTCAATTTACCTTTGTATGCATTGATGATGTAGGACTTCCCATCCTTAATTAGTCAATACTGGTTGGATATTTGCATGAATATTACATCCCTCATATACATGTAGGGGCTTCCAAACACCCTCCACATGCGTTAAGGGGTACTACATCCAATTCCACTTCATCAACAAAATCAACACTTACAACAAATTTAATATTACACTGCTTCATTACCTTGATCTCTACATCCTTGTTTACCCATCCCAATGGATATGGGCTAGGATGATCATGATCCTCCAATCCAATCTCGCTGACTATATCTAATACAATGAGATTAGCCTGTGAGTCAGAGTTGAACAAAGCATCTATATTTGTCTTCTTGACCTGGATCTTGATGTGGAAAAGCTTGGTCATCTCCTTCTCTTCTTGGTGATGAAGGCTACTCAAATTTACCTCCTTCTACACTAATGTGAAGAAAATATTCTCATCCACATCAGAGCTTCTTTCAACCTAATTGCTCAAATATGTGGCTAGAATATTATTTTTCTTCGCATCTTTCTTGCGGTTCTTCGAGTTCAACTCTGTATGTAGTTTCCAACACTTTTCCTCAATGTGACCATCAATATTGCAATGGTTACAATGGTTTCTAGGATCCTTGCACTGATGTGAAATGACTATTTTCTTCTTATCCTTTCCCCCTTTCCACTTCTTCTTCCCCTCCTCGGAAGCTTCTTGGTGCTCTCTCTACATGGAGCTTCTTGGCTGCCATTTCTGTGGCCTATGTTTCCTAGATATTTTCACCTATACACATGCCTCGTCTAATGTCCTTAGCTTGAAAAACATCACTTGCTTTCATAGATGACTATGTAGACCCCCCAAATACTTGAGGAGTACATCTGGGTTCTTGGGAGAGATACCCAGCATGATGGTCATTTTTCTAAACTTAGTGGTGTACTCCTATACACTCTTCCCTTGCCTCTGTCTAAAGTAATGCCATCAGATCCATTGGTCCTTCACATACCTGATAGGGTATAATTGGGACTTAATGAGGGTTTTGAAGATCCTCCCACCTAGTTATTGGTGGATCACCCTCCATCCTAAGTGTTTATGTATGGCTTTCTCACTAGGTTAAAGCATGGCCCTCTAACTTTAGTCTCACAAATGATATCTTATGTTCTTCATCTATATGGTGAATGTTGAAATAAACTTCTAGTTGTTGCAACCAATGATTTAGTTTTATTTCATCAATCTCACCTTGGTATGGCCTTATGTCCACTTTCACTTCCATATTGAATAAATATCATGGAGGTTTTATGGCACTCGAACTCGATCGCTCTTTCTCAGGTTCCTTTCGCGACTCCTTTTCCAGGTCTTTGTTATCTCCTAATTTCCCATCTGATTCAATCTATGAGTTCAATCCTCCAACTTCTTCAAACAACCCGAGATTTCTTGCTAGATATTCCATGAGAAGATTCATATTGTGGTTGATATCAACGACATGTGCTTCCAACCTCGCAAATCTCTCTTCTACTAGATCATGAGGGTTATTGTGAATCGACTCATCTTATATGGCTAAGGTTTCTGCGAATTCTCTTTAAATTGATTCCTAGACCCTGTAACTTCCCACAAATACCCAAGAAAACATGCTCTGATACCAATATGATCTATAAATTGTCGTGGATATTCCACTAGACAGTTTGTCACAATAGACCTAATAAAGATATTGAAATCTTTACTTTGAAGGTTAACTTCCTTTAGATATCAAATTCTTTAATTACTATTTTTCTGCTTAAATGTATGAAATAACGAAAATGTGAAAAAATAGAGAACATAAATAAATACTCACACACCATCCACAAATAAACACAATATATGACTTGTGAAACCCAATTTGGGAGAAAAATGTGATAGAAGGTGAGGTCTCTCTACTATCTTTTATTCAAATGCAAGGACAAAGAAACATGTACTCTATGTGGAGTTTCCTTTGATGTTGTGGCCTGTATGGATTCTAAAAAATCTCTCCTCCTATGTTATGTTCTCAATATACCACTCCTAGGCTCTTTGCTCAACTATGGAACATATACAATGCTAAAGAATGGAACCCCCACTCCTCCTAGCAACCAGATATTTAACATAGCCTGATAGTAATCTAGGGTAGGGTATTGAATTACTCAACCCTCAATTAGTGATCAAGTTTGGACCTTCTAGAATGTTCTGGAAAATCCACTACATGGCTATCCCCACATGTTTAAGTAATGGGGATTGACGTGGCATCCATTCACACCATGTTGATCAATATGATAGGTCAACTTGTGGGAGGCATAACTTTCACATACGAACTCTGATTGAGGTGATTCTTACACCGTTGGAAAGGTATCGATGTGTAGAATATAACTTGTTTCTCGAAAGTAATATTTAGACCATAAAAAAGTGTTGTTTTGTGCCTCAAAATGGATATGGAATATTTCAAATGTTTTTTTGGACTCAAATTTCCAAATTGGGACCAACCGCTAAAATGGCTATGCAAGTTGATTCCTCCATTTTTTTCACCAATAAAGCATCAAGATAGATGAAAAATAATACAATGATCCAATTTGGATCGACATAACTTAGAAAGAGTTTAAAAATACCTTCTTGAATAGATGGATAAATGAAATAAAATCAAAGGAATGTGATACTCTTTGTGTTGAACACGGGAGAGAAATACATAAAAATCAAAGATGAATTGAAGAAAACCAAGAACTTCAAAAGAAAGATGTTACAAATTATAGAATGACAAACATCAGCTAAATGAAGAGATTACATAGAAATATGACAAGTTCTCCAAGTTGTAGATCCTTAATTAGACACTTTTAAGGAAGTTAAGAAATTAGAAAAAAGGAAATATAAGCAAATTAAAGGACAAAGATGACTAAAAGGAAATATAAGCAAATTAAAGGACAAATATGACTAAAAGGAAGAAATGGCAAGGAATGATAAAGGATTTTTTTTTTGAATAATCATAATTAAGTCTTTCTTAGTGATGTTAAGAATGAAAATAGATATCTCCATAAGGAAACATAAAAAATCACAGATGAAGAGATAACTAGGGGGTTGAAAGAGAAACATTTGTAAGAAGGTTGAAGAATACCTAAATGTTGATGAGTTGAAGTTAGAAATGCAAACAAGAATTGAAGGACAAAATAAACAAATAGTTGGCATCATAAACCAACTTCAAAAGGATAATGAAAGAAGATAAAAGGTTGCTATAAAATACTTGAAGATGCCAAGCTCCATCTTGAGAATATGAAGGCCAAATATGACAATAATCTCTTGAAGCAAGTATAATCATAGACCAAACACAAATGCTAGAATGTGTCATGGTAGCATAAAATAAGATTGATAACAACATTGTGGGCAATGCTTGAAGACCATTAAAAGCACATGAACCATATCAACATTCTCATTAGGAAAGTCTATGAGAAAGACACAAGAGTGCACATCATTATCATCACTTCCAAGGGAATAGATGTAAAAACCAATGAGATTCATGGAACCAAAGGTTGAGAAATAATTATACAATACGATCAACAACTACAACAAATTCCCAAAATTACAACAAATACATGGAATCAAAGGAAAAACAACAACTATGTGGCATCAAAATATCAAGAATCAACACCCATAAAAGTTAATTATAGATGGATGGATAATCAAGCATGAAAGAAAGTGAGAACATATTTGAGAAAATGTTACTAATTGGGATCATGTAGATGCTTTGAGGGAAATTGTTTTTAAGAGGAAGGGTGTGTCATGCCCCTAGCACATGTTACATGTATTACATAGGAGATGACCCATCCAATGGCTCTTATGCATCCATAGGGGTTAATTAGGGTATATATGTAATTGGAATAGGTCATTAAAATCATATCATGGGGTTAGTCATATTTTTAGATGCCCATAATACATTATTGTGTTTGTAGTATACCTAGGGGGTAATATGGGGCACCTAGGGAGGTACCCAATGGGAATAATAATGTGGTTAGGGAGGCACCCAATGGGAATAATAATGTGTATATGTATCATATGGAGGCCATTGCTATTAAATAAGGCCCATGTTATTGTTATATACCTCAAATATGAAAATATAATGCAGAAGAGAAATAAAACCCAATCATTCACCAAAATAATGAACACTAGAATTAGAGAGAAAACCCTTGAGGTAGGGTAACACCATATATTAATCCTTATGGAAGGATAACAATCCTCAAGAAATGCTTGATACATTTACAATATTCATCACTATGCTCATTATATTGCTAACACTTCTTTATATATGGTTATCTATCTTCCTAAGAACATTCTAGAGAAGGAACATTCTAGTAGATGGAACCTTCTAGTAAACCTTCTCTCATTTATTGTGTTCACACTATAACATGGGCCTTATCTACTATGCCCCTAGCACATGTTACATGTGGAAAGATATGCCATTCCCCTAGCACATGTTACATATATTACATAAGAGATGACCCATCCAATGGCTCTTATGCATCCATAGGGGTTGGTTAGGGTATATATGCCATTGGAATAGTTCATTAAAGTCATCTCATGGGGTTAGTCATATTTTTAGATGCCCATAATACACTATTGTGTTTGTAGTATACCTAGGGAGTAATATGGGGCACCTAGGGAGGTACCCAATGGGAATAATAATGTGGTTAGGGAGATACCCAATGGGAATAATAATGTGGTTAGGGAGATACCCAATGGGAATAATAATGTGGTTATGTATCATATGGAGGCCATTGCTATTAAATAAGGCCCATGTTATTGTTATATACCTCAAATATGAAAATATAATGTAGAAGAGAAATAAAACCCAATCATTCACCAAAATATTGAACACTAGAATTAGAAAGAAAACCCTTGAGGTAGGGTAACACCATATATTAATCCTTATGGAAGGATAATAGTCCTCAAGCAATGCTTGATACATTTACACTATTCGTCACTATGTTCATTATATTACTAACACTTATTTATATAGGGTTATCTATCTTCCTAAGAACATTCTAGAGAAGGAATATTTTAGTAGGTGGAACCTTCTATTAAACCTTCTCTCATTTATTGTGTTCACACATTAAAATGTCACACTTGAGTTTCGCACCCTAAGTGTCGCAAAGTGACATATGCACCTTGTTAAGTGTCACATGCACTGTCGCAAGTGTTGTATGCACCTTACCAAGTGTCTCATTCTTTTTTCTAAGTGTCATATCCCATTGACACCATGAAAGACATTTTCCATGACCCCTAAGTCACGTTGGAGGAAGAAACCCATCATTTCAAGGCAAAAAACACACCTTTTTCTTGGAAAATCGACCATTTTTGGGGCATTTATGAAGGGTGGCACCCCCCTGGCCATGTTGGGAGAGTACCACTTTATGGGGTGGTGCCACTCTTTCCGTGTTAGGGTAGTTACACTTTATAGGATGTCACTCTATCTCCAACTGTAAGGGAGCGTCGGTCTTGTTGGAGGAAAATGGGGGATTCTCCACCTCTTTCTAAGGGCCAGCTCCGACTTGGATGAGGTTGTTGTGGTCGAATCCTACCCTATGGGATAAATCCTAGGATCTAATCCCAACTTAAGGAGCCATATCCTCAACCATATCCTTCATTTTCTCATGGTGGTTGTGCCTCTCAAGCCTATATATTGAAGGTATTTCCAAGGTGAAAGGGGGAAGATTTGAGGTATCAAACCTTTGATCCCGTGGAAAGAATTCATCATTTTAATTTCAAGATTCATGCAAGGGTTTGGATGAGGAGAGCTTGGAGAGGCTGATACAACATCAATCATGGTCTGTAAGTATCTCTTTTTGTCTTTCCAATTAATATATACTTGGCCTATTTCCTTCAAGTTTATGTCTTGTTACATTTGCTTTTCTATTGTTGCTCTAATCTTCGTAGATAAACTTGTCTTATATAATATTGTAGAGTAGGAGATAGTTGTTTTCCTTTTTTGCCAATTGCAAATCTCAATTTGCGCCAGGGAGCTTGGAGATCAAGCCCGAGGATTGGAAACAACAAGGACAAACGTCGAAACAGGTTCATCATATTATTTCTCTCCTTCTCATTTTGATTGGTTAAGATAAGTTTAAAGCGATGTTAGTGTCCACTTGTACTATTTTTGTCTTGGTATAGGGGTATAGTAATCCAAGGGAATTTTCATCTGTCCGCAGGCGAAACATTCTATAACAGGAAGGGTATGTCATGCCCCTAGCACATGTTACATGTATTACATAGGAGATGACCCATCCAATGGGTATTATGCATCCATAGGGGTTAGTTAGGGTATATATGTCATTGGAATAGGTCATTAAAGTCATATCATGGGGTTAGTCATATTTTTAGATGCCCATAATACATTATTGTGTTTGTAGTATACCTAAGGGGTAATATGGGGCACCTAGAGAGGTACCCAATGGGAATAATAATGTGGTTATGTATCGTATGGGGGCCATTGCTAGTAAATAAGGCCCATGCTATTGTTATATACCTCAAATATGAAAATATAGTGTAGAAAAGAAATAAAATCCAATCATTCACCAAAATATTGAACACTATAATTAGAGAGAAAACACTTGAGGTAGGGTAACACCATATATTAATCCTTATGAAAGTATAATAGTCCTAAAGCAATGCTTGATACATTTACAATATTCGTCACTATGCTCGTTATATTGCTAACACTTCTTTATATAGGGTTATCTATCTTCCTAAGAACATTCTATAGAAGGAACATTCTAGTAGGCAGAACCTTCTAGTAAACCTTCTCTCATTTATTGCGTTCACACTATAACATGGGCCTTATCTACTAGCAATGGACTCCATACAATAACATAACCACATTATTATTCCCATTGGGTACCTCCCTAGGTACCCCATATTACCCCCATAGGTATATTACATTCCATCCCCCTTCACATGTTTCGTCCTTGAAACATGGGAAGAAACCATGCAATAGGATTAGCTAAGCAATGTAGCCAATTGTTACCAAGTACGACCGTCCATCCTGTCTAATGGAAGATGAACATGATTTCCAACCATTGTCTTGCCACCTTGATCTCGATTCTTGTCACACCTTTGGTGCCATGAGTTTGTTGCTTTACTATGTTATCATCCTACAATCCTTCTTGACTCTTTTCTATTCTAGTGCCATGTTGGTCCATAATAAGTTTGTTGATGCTCCTACCCCTGCCTTGATGATTGTTGTTTCACTAGGTGTTGTGGATAGCGATATACATCAACCTTAGCTCTCAATTCGTCTGCCTTGGACTCTTCAATATGTGGTTCCTTTGAGTCAT
The DNA here is from genome assembly GCA_009831015.1 of Picea engelmannii. Lineage (NCBI taxonomy): Eukaryota > Viridiplantae > Streptophyta > Pinopsida > Pinales > Pinaceae > Picea > Picea engelmannii. The sequence goes on from ML781490.1 coordinate 329,859, forward strand.
ATAGCTCCTTGGCTTCCTTTTTATGCCCTTCCCGAGACTTTTCTTCAAATTCTTTGGTAGGCTCTGCTTCTGATTCAACCTCTAACTCTGCATTTATTTTCCCTGTAATAACTTCTTTAGTTTCCCCTGTGGGCCCTTTTGGCTTACTAAAAGACATATCTTGAAGTGTTATTTTCTTTCTTTTGTATCATAACTTCAAAAAATTTGTTTGCACATCACATTAACCATACCAACTAATTTTATCCAAGGATATACAAGAATAACATCCACATCATTTAGATTTATAACATGAAAATCATAATGAAACACATATTTATCCATTGTAATCTTCAAATCTTTAAAAATTTGAATATTTTCACATTCAACCTATATTCTTTGAGAATTCTTTGTAGGTACTTGCAACCTTTTATCCAAATTAACATTGATAAAATTATGCACGCAACTAGGGTTAATAGAAACAATAACCTTATCTTGTTGAATGCATCCATGAACCTATAGAATGGAGTTGTCGCGTGAAAATAAACCCTTGGTGTTCTCTGTATCCTTTTTTCAAACATGAGACCACTTATCTAAAAGTACATTTTCCAATTCTTCATTGGAGAGTGCCACCATCTTGCTAGGGATATAGTTAAGCGACTTCCACCAAATGGCTACATCATCTTCTAAAGAACATTTTACCAAAAATTTTCAATTCTGTTTCCATGATGACTTCCTATCTTTTATATATTCCTCAATAAGAGGGCCATCATCTTTTCCAGTAAAATGCATCTTGCTTGGAAAAAATATTAAACATAAACTAGGATTTATAAGAACAACTTACTTTGCAAATCGTGTGATCATCCTCTGAAAAACCTTGATTATTTATTTATTTATTTTAAAATGTCGATAACTTCACTTCGTGGACTCTGTTTCGGACGATTTTTTTTTAAATCAGGTGGTTTTTCAAGAGGAATTCAGGTTTACAACTAGTTTTGGAAAATTTTACATCAAATGATACAAAAACCTACAAATCATGTGGTCATCCTCAGAAAAAACCCTGAAAATTTGTTCATTTTAAAGTAGTGATATCTTAACCTCCCAAACTTTGTTTGGAGCGCTTGTTTTTTTGAAATCAATTGTTTTCTGAGAATAATTCATATATACAACCAATTTCTTCAAATTATTTTAAGAAATCTACAGGAATTTATCTGAGTGTCGTGACCCTTTTCTTTCTTTTTCTTTTGAAAACCTGCAAAATAGAAAAATAAATTGCCTCTTTTTTTCACTAAAGAAAGTGCTCTAGTACCAAATGTTATGTTCCTTACATACAAAAAAACCCTTAACTTCAAAAAATCAAATCATTCACCAAAACATTGAACATGAGAATCAGAGAGAAAACCCTTAAAGTAGGGTAAAATCATATATTAATCCTTATGGAAGAATAACACTCTTCAAGCAATGCTTGATACATTTACAATATTCTTCACTATGCTCATTACATTGCTAACACTTCTTTATATAGTACTATCTATCTTTCTAAGAACATTCTAGAGAATGAACATTCTAGTAGGTGGAACCTTCTAGTAAATCTTCTCACATTTATTGTGTTCACACTATAACATGGGTCTTATTTACTAGCAATGGTCTCCATACAATACATAACCACATTATTATTCCCATTGGGTACCTCCCTAGGCACCCCATATTACACCCCTAGGTACACTATAGCGTTTGAGTGTATTATTCATGATCTCTAAGGTTAGGAATGGTGTCTTTTTTTCCACATAACCACATATGGGAAACCCCCAAAGACTTCACTAACATCGATAGGTGATAACCAAGGTAAATTGTCGACATAGACTATAGTATGCTTGAATTGGCAGGGACATCGAGTATTGGTAGCCAACCCAAGGACTTGACTCTGAGACCTCTTATTTTCAATTCACAGTAGTCAACCACTCAAGCCAACCCACCGAGTAAGGTTATGACTCATGTCTACTATAAATAAAACATACTTAGCTCAGTGTAAGTCATCATTTATCATCATATATCAATATACTATCTTTTACTTCATGGGTTGTCGTCTCTAAGGCATGGAATACCTACTTTGGATGGCAAGGTGTCCCCGTTTACACTCCTAGATCAAGTAATGTACCCTCCATCTATTTTCAAGTGATTCTTCCTACTATTTTATATACTTTCTTCATTATTTATAATGATTTGCACTATTCCTTTGAAGAATGCCTTTATAATTTTGAATATTTTATGATGTTTTTGTTATCTTGGATATTTTGTGTTGTAATATTAGATTATGTGTTTGGTGCATAACAAGTGGTATCAAAGTGAAACTTGGTTTTGCATTTATAGGGAGTACCCTTCATTGTCCAAGGCATACATTTTATTAGGGACCTCTTAATTAAGCATTGTTTAAAGTTTTGAAAAGCAAATGTTTATGACTATCTCTCAACAAAATTTTAGTAGAGTTATAAAAAAATTTAAAAGATACAATTTATACAAGTTAATATTTCTACCTAATCCTAAACCTTGTTAATATTAGTAGGGTTCAATAAGTCAGACACATTTTAAGATTTTGAAATTCAATTATAATAGGACCAAATTTATTTGAAAGAAAAAATTAAAAAATAATACAAGTTCAAATTACAAATATGTTGATGTAAAATTCTCAAAAATATGTTCTATGCCATCTATCTAATTTTGAAATTGTTAAAATAATAAAATATAATAAATTTCATATATAGTCATTAATACTTTATTCACCTAATTGCCTCATGCTTTTATGGCATAAATTTGCTTGGTTTATTCACCATTTTTTTTTTCCACATATTCTGAACAACGATTCACTAATTCAATAACCAATATTATTGAAATTTCTAATTTTATTTGAAAATTGTTCTCACATATACAAAAATATTGTTCTTTAAAATTTCCCAAACACTAATAATAATTTAGGAGTTTATAGATACATAAACTCATAGTGACTATGTAGCTAATCACAAGTGATTATCATTTTATCATTTTAGTAGGAAGGACACTACCTATATAAATACTCTATTAACATAATGTATAATGTTAATAATATGTTAAGATATTTTTTTGAATATGGCAAAGCCTATCATAATTTAATTGTCAACAAGCAAGGAAAATCATCAGTAGCTCTTATTTGTGAATACAAGTTGACTTATCATCATTATTCAAGGAAAACCACACCATCTTAAATAATTTGTCTGTAAGAGGGCATACTTCTACTCTTGTCAAATGATCCATAAGGGGGCATACTTGTACTCTTGCTAGATGTCTCTTGGTCTTAGGCGGTTAACGTGTTTCCTTAAGTGTGAGGAAGACAAGCTCTTAGCCAATCAAAAGTAGTTTTATGTACTAATATATTAAGACTTATACACTAATAAATAAAAATATTCACTCTCATTTAGAATAAAAGTAAAAAAAAATTATAATCTGAATAAAAAATATTCCAAAAACTACATTTCACTCTCATTTAGAATAAAAGTAAAAAAAAATTATAATCTGAATAAAAAATATTCCAAAAACTACATTTAAAGTTAGATAATAATAATAACAATACATTAAAAAAACATAAAGTCAAATAAATTAAAAATTATCATAATTATTATTATAAAAATAAAGTAAGCTTAATTAAACAAAACAAAAAAAATTAAAGTAAAGCTCCATTGAAAAAAATAACAATAATAAAATTAAGTTCACTCAATTAAAAAACAATTACACACATCTTTTAATATTTGACATAGAGTGTAATAATAAAAATAAAATTTAGAGCTTAAAAATTGTATTCTTTTATATACTTAATAGATCCGAGTTTAAGATGGATCAACAATAATAGTGCAACCAATTAAAATTCCCTTTTTATACTAATTTGGCAATACTAATTTGGCATATTTGTCGTGTGTAGAATTATTGATTGGATTATGTTGCAGTTGTAGGCTGGTAGGTGTTTAACACAAATGTTTCATTTCTCAATACATTCTTACCTTCTCTTTGTAAGCGATTCTCCGACGCAACACGGCTTAGGGTTTGATCGTGAAAGACTAAAAATGTGGTAATTTTTTTTTTTTAAATGTGATCTTAGTATCACCCTATAGCGTAATGGAACATTTAAAACCCCTCTTGGGGGTTGAGCAGTAAATATTTGTGGCAACCACTGTTTAAAGGTATCTTCTTCCAGCAGATGTTTAAACCCTGAGATCAGTGAAGAATTCAATGTATATACATAGTCCTGAGATATATATACACTGTGTCTCTACAAGGTAATATATCTGGTGAGCCCCTCGCAGGAAAATCTTTGGGAGTTGCAAAACTGAAGATTGGGCCAAGCTTTTGAGGATGGGGACATTATCTCGCATTACCTGTGTAAGGAATTTGATTCTGAAGCACGTGAGGATGCAACCGCCACTGATAGAGCGCGGCTATAACAATCGGTATATGTGCGAGGAGGCGAAGGGCACCTTTTTGGACAAGTCTCAAGTTACAGACAGAGTCATCTCTGTCATTAAGGCATGTCAGAAGGTCGATCCTGCTAAGGTACATTTCCTGGTCGATCTTACAATGCTGCGATTTAAAATAAACAAGGCCTCAGAGGCTCTTTATTTTGGCCTTTGCCCTAAACAAAACGCTAGATGTTTCTATGTAAAATCTTGAGATTAGATGCCATATACGTCCATTTAAAACCTTGAGATGAAGGTCTCTATAATAGGGTTTTGCCCATATTTACATATAGCTTTTTGAGACCTGAAACATATATTATATTGCTATTGTAACAAAGTTCAGGTCATAGAAGGTAAATGTTAAATGTTGAACAGCTTGATGATGCTAGAACTAGGGTAGTAAAGGATTAGGTTGGAGTTTCGGATTTTCTGGAAGCTAGCTTTGGGGAATTTTTGAGCTTCTTGAACCGTCTCGAACATTTTAGGTGTGGACCTCCATAGCCACGGGGAGAATGTGTGTTCCTAATAAGCACTGAATTACATTTGAATTTGGCTTCCCCCTCCCTTGTATGTGTGGTCTCTGTGTCTGTGAATAATAACAGGAATAATAACAGTCATATATGTCTTATCTTGTGTTGTCTTGTAATAGTTTTTATGACTATAAAATCTCCTTCCCTCCTATTCCACTTTGGTTGTGAGGATTAGTCCACGGTAGCATATAAGCTCTAATATTTCATGATCCGTATGCCAACAGGTGTTTACAAAGGTAGTGTCCCCCACCTTCTATTAACATAATTGTTGATTGGTTGGAGGTTGATTATGCTTGCTTGCTCGGCATTCCCCTCCCTCCTCCATGTGTGTGAGAATGATAACAGGAAAATAATAATAGGAATAATAACAGTAGGATACAAATAATAACAAGAAAATAATAATAGAAATTACAACAGTAGGATACGCCTTGGAACAGCTTCTATGACTATAAAATCTCTTTCTCCTTCCCAAGCTTCACCAGCTTAAAACAAAAAAAATCTCTTTCTCTTTCCCAAGCTTCACCAGCTTGGAACAAAAATAAAAATGAAAACATTTTAACTTTGGTTTGCATTGCTTGTTTTATGGTGTTGTTTGCCAACACCTGGCTGTTCATTGTGTCATCATATTTGATGTCATTTAATTATCGCTGCTTTTATAGGCATGGTATCTTGGCCCTATTTGTATATACCCTGTATCATAGGCAGTCTATTACTTAGAAGCCATCAATATGATTATCTTATAATTACTTTTTCTCGGTAATACTACAACATTTTTAGTTTATGTATAAATATACATCATTGAAGTAAAACCGATAGAGAAGCATCAAGCCATCAATATGATTATCTTATATAATTACATTTTCTCGGTAATACTACAATCTGCCATTTTTAGTTTATGTATGAATATACATCATTGAAGTAAAACCGATAGAGAGGCATCATGCATTGGAGCTTTTTATGATTGTATGTTTTCTCTTTAAATTGAAAGATGCATTTATCTTTCCATTTGCGCTTGAAATATGTGGTGCATGTATTGTTGTGCTTAATACCCGTATTTTTTCATGTATAACTTCAGATCTGAGAATAAATTATTAGATTGCAGACAAATTATCCTGGAGACATTCTATTCTTTGTCATGCCAGTTATTTCTAAACTGCTCAATTAGGCTATTTGTTCTCCTCGTTACATGATGGATGGCCATCCAAAGAAGGTGTTGCATTTTTGCGTAGTGATAATATTCATCTCTTTATTGTATACTATGGTTGAGAAGGTTGGACTTACCATTCATAGTTATTGTTTTTCCCTGAATGGATCAAGTCTCTTGATAAAGCTATTATGGTCAATGCTGCAAATATCATCTCGGGGAAAGTATCGGCGAGGGCCTGGAATGTAACTTCTCGGTGACATCGGCGGAAAATATCGGAATATCTTAGAAAATGTCGCAAGACCTCGAAAATGTAAATGTGTTGAACCTGCACAGAATAGATCTAGCTAAAAAATACCACACACATTTGCAGAGAGAAATTGAGAAAGACGAAGCAAGAGAGAGAATGGAAGAATTCTCATTAACTGTATTCCACACTCAAAGAGTAAATAATTTACAATAGATATAGGATACATGAGTAACTAATGCGCCATAGTGGTGGTCTAGAGTGATCTGGACACACACCAACAATTACGAGAGTAAACTGCCACCTAGTCTAGTCTCTCAGGCAGTTACAGGAGTGAACTGCCACCTAGTCTGAGTTAACTAGTCTATCAATCGTTAGGTTAACTGACTGAAACATAGTGAAGTGAGGAGGAGATTAGAGAATCATGAGTAATGCGCTAGTTTGGTGATGATCCCAAGGACAATGCGCATTTGCTGGTGATGATCCCAATGTTGCATGGTGATAATCCCAATGTAGCATCTAGACTCGACTCAATTGATCAAACTGAAGTGAAAACTGAAGAGAATATTCTCCCTAGAGGAATATTCTTCCTAAAATATAGGAGACTGAATAATGACTAATAAACAAGGAAAAACCTTAAGAAAAATAAATCCTAGGTGTGTGTGAAGCAACTCCAACACCCCCCTGAACATCACTATGGTGAAAATAAAGAATGGGTCTCGGCAACGAGGCCATGTTAGGTACTCAAATACAAAAGATACACTAAAATAAACGAGAAAAGAGGGAAAACCTCATGGGAACCCCCCCCTCAAATTACAATGCATAAAAAAAATAAAAATGAGAAGGAACAAAAAGCAGTTGCTAAGCAACTGTGTCCTTCACTCCAAGAAGACCTCGCAACTGTGCAAGTTTGTGCTCGTTGAGGATTTTGTTGAAGATGTAGATGTCTGCACGGATCTGATGAAGTAGATGCACCATTGATATGTCCACACATATCCACTTTTTCTTCTTGTAATGAAAAATATCAAATAAAGTTTGGATGAAACTTTGAAAACCGTGCAGCCATTTTCGGAAAAATGCTGAAATTTTGTTGATTTTAAAATGATCATAACTTCACTTCCCGGACTCCGTTTCAGATGATTTTTTTTTGAAATTGGATATTTTCCCGAGAGGAATTCAAATATCCAATTTGTTTCTTTAAATTTTGCTTAGAAAATATCAGAATCGAGTTTGATGTGCGCGGCTCCCTTTTTGTCTTCTGAGATGCATGCATTACGCATGGAAAAGTGTCTGCATGTGACCCCTGAGATGCATGTCGTATATCTTCCACATGAAATTCAGAAAACAAATCTGAAATGGCGTAGACATCATCTTCAATTAATGGAATACAAATTTGTGCAAATACTTTTGTAGAAGACTCTTCATGATAAGAGGTTTGATCTTCTGATGGCTTCTCTTCTGGCTCTATCTGTTCAACCTCCTGCATGAAATCTTCACAATATTCTTTATTTCTAAATAGAACCTCCAATCTGGTCCATAATTCATTTGGAGTTGATTCTTGTGAGTCATCATATACTTGATGGAGAATTTCAGGAGAAATAAACCAGAGGATACATCCTATGGCCATATCTTATCTATTGAGAAAATCGTTTTTCTCATCGGCGGAATCAGGCTCTACTTCCATTGCCATAGTCCTTCTCCTTCTCCTCGCCCTCATCCTCCACTATCGCCTCCTCCCCCAAATCATCTTCATGCTCCTCCTACTCCAAACACTCGGGTGCCTCCTCCATCTCAAGCTGCTCAATCTCCACCCTCCACTGACTAGTGGTGTCAATGTCATCCAATGAAATGGCCTCTATGTCAGGTTCTTTGTCAAGTTGCTTCACCCACATCCTTAGATTGTAGTAAACATATAGCAAGTCATTAAGGTGTTGGGTACCTAACTTGTATGAACATTGAGGGCCATAGTTAGTGATGGTAAATTGTAGTAAATTTAAAATTAAAATTTAAAATTAAAAAAAATATAAACAATTTAAATTTTGATTGTTGCTTTTTTGAACATTTCTAACTTGTTGTGCTTCTTGGAGTGTATCTTTTCAAAGACACTTCAATTGTGCTCACACCCTGATGAACTACAAGTTTGACTAAGCACTCGAACAAAAAGTTTCAACTTTTTGCAGCTCTGGGAACTTTCCACCAAACATCTACAATGAATAAAATGAAAGGAAGACAACGAATTATATTCCGTCAAGTAATAAATGTCAAATATAATATATAGAAAGGAATAAACAAAATTTGAAATTGAAGCTTACCTGGCATCCTTGTGGTCTCCTATCTTAGACATCTATATCATAGCCCAAAATCCTGAATGCCATCCTATATATCTCATTCTATTTAGAAATCTCTAAGCATTCAACTGGAGTCAACACCATCCTCTGAACTCAGTGGAGAAAACCATCAATGATCTCACCTTCAAAATTAAATCCACAAGCATAAGCGAATGCAAGGTTGAGGTAGAGCTCTGTTGCATGAATGGGACGATGGAGAGTGTTATTCCATCGCTTATCAATCACACCCCATATTTGAGCTCTCTTGGTGAGTCCTTCCTCTCCCTTGTCCTCATAGTACCGGTAGATAGCTTCCTTGGCCCTATTCATGACCTCATACAAGTAGCCCATTGTGGGCTTCTCACCATCAACCAATCGAAGAACCTTTACCAAAGGTTCACTAATGGTACATACCTCACCTACTCCACTCTAAAATCTCTGGTTATGTCTCACAAGTTGGGCTATGGATTGCCCATCTTGTTTGGTGCTATAGACACAAGCAACCCGCTCATCAAAAAGAAACATTCTATGGCTTGTCCATCTTGTTTGGTGCTATAGACACAAGCAACCCGCTCATCAGAAAGAAACATTCTCTGTAACTCCAACATACTCTTGAGGAGCGATTGAAGACAAATGAAGCTGGTGGAGAAACGTGTGATCGCAGGACGCACCAACTCTCTGTTCCCTGTGAATTGTCTCATGAGTGAAAGAACAAATGTGTGATTATATATATATATATATTGTCACACTCCAAGCTGAATCAATGATTTCCTTGATCCAAGGAAGTTTACCCATGTCCTCTAGCATCAAATCAATGCAATGGGCGACACAAGTACTCTAGTACAAGGATGGATACCTCTCCATAAGCATCCTCCCAATAGCAACATAATTAGTAGCATTGTTCGTAATGACTTGGACAACATAATATGAGCGTATCTCTCAGATAAAGCCATCCAACAACTCACATAATAGTTGCGCATCTTTTGTATATGTACATGCATCAACACTTTTGACAAACATTGTCCCCTTGGAACATTAACCAAGAAGTTTAGATTTGCCCTGTGCTTCCCATCAGTGCACCCATCTGACATCACGGTGCATCCAGTGGTCTTCCATGTTTCTCTGAGCTGAGCTAATCTTTGTGTGCAATTGACCTTTTCCCCTTGAAGGAGACGCCCTCTCAAATCATGATAGGAAAGGCCCCTATACCCCGGGCCAACAATAACAACAACTTCAAGCATGGAATGGTAGAAGGGGTTATGTGCAATGTTAAAAGATATATCACTCCAAAGAAAACATTTGGCCACAAGCTTGTCGGCCTTCTCCTTCTCTTTTTTTAAATCATTGAACGAATAGAAGGTTGCCCCCCAGGTGTTGATCTCGACACAAAGAAAGATGAGGTTGGTGAGCAGACAGTAGAAGTTGAGGGCCATGTGGCTGAGGAGTGGGATTGTGGTCCCCCTCGAAGGCACTTGTTCCAATGTTTCTACCTTCAAGTTTGTTTTTGTGAGCCTCCTTCGCATCCCTCTTATTAGCCATGTCAATGATTGCTTGGTTTGCAATACTCATAACTTTCGGGTTAGTATTGTCACAAGCATCCACATCAAACCCACTAATTTTGGCAAGGTGGTATTTCAAGCGGCTAATTCCTCCATAAATGTTTTTGCCACAAAGATTGCATGTCAATATTTGTCTATTGGGAAGTTATACTTGTTCACCATACATCCACATTGGATCCAATGGCTTCGGCATTTTGTTTAGGTGAAAATCTTAAACCTATGGCACAAAAAAAAATAAAAAATAAACACACGATAATGCAAAGCTTAAATAATGAGAGCTAGATGAATGTGGAATGATTGAATCATCCATTCAAAAACAACAAGAAGAGGCACATTGCAAACCCTAGCCCAAGTCTAGAAAAACAAACAAATGAAAGAAAAACGTTTTATACATACCTGGAAATCTTGATGGTTTGAATCCCCACTCAACGATCTCTTCGCTACCGACAACATGCTCCTTGGCTTTCTCCTTCTTGGATAGATGCACAATGTTCTCTCTCACCTCTCTAGCTCTCTCACACTCTTGCAATCAAAGAATGAAAAGAAAAAACCCCACCTGTGGCCTTAAAAACCAACTCCGATGCACTTTTCCGTGATTTAAGTCAGCAACCCGATATATTCCTTCAACTCGCGATATTTTCCTAATATATCTCAATATATTGAATGTGTCGCGACTCGCGACTCGCGACACATTTAATATATCGAAAATCGTGCGATATATTGATTCCGATATATTGGAGTGTCATTTAACTCGGCGATATATCTGATATATTGCCGAGATTTACAACATTGATTATGGTACAAGAGCAAAAGAGTTTGTACAAGATTTTGACAGGTGATTGCAGGGATAATTTTAAGAATGGAAATTAATATTAAAGTGTAGAAACCTGGGCTAATCTTACTAGTCCTTAATATGCAAAATGTAAAATGTTTGGGGAGAATTTTGTAAAAATATTCAAATTTCTAAGGATTTTATATTAGTTTCTATAAAATTTTGGCGATTTTAAGGTAAAATAATTTATTCTATGGAATTTGGGCGAATTATTTTTATAAAAAATGGAAATTGATGAATTTGTTTTTGGGAAAAACCATTGAAAATTTGCCCATTTGCGAAATTTAACCCCTAAAATTGTTAGGGACCTAATCCCTCGCGTAGGTAGAATAATATATTTCCATGTAATAAAGGTCAATATTAATAAGG
>ML781490.1:341423-362646 GCA_009831015.1 Picea engelmannii
AAAATTGTGGGTTAATTTTTTTTCAGGGTAGAGACGTATTTCGACGTCTTTAAGCTACAGAGATCCGTCGTTACGCGCATAAACCTGCAGTGGGGGATTCTTACACGCATGAAATACAAGTGGTACTTAAGCGCACATCTGTTGGCCACCCTTGTAACCCCTGTTGGTACCCCTTCGAGTGGTAGCTCATCAGACAACACCTGTATACAGATCTACCTAGATCTCCTGAAGCCCTCCATAGATAAATTGATCGACCGCCTGACTGCTATAGTGCCACCAAGAACAACACTCGGGAAGATACTCTTTAGTACCTAGGTAGTCGGGTAGTATGGCTAAAGGCACGGTCTAGCCTCCTTAGTTGGTGCCTTTAGATATTGAGCCGAGTACTATTGTTGGACCTTGCACGTATATCAAAGAGTTATAGCATAGGGCAAACCCTTGTCTGTAGAACCTTTGAATACCTAACCGTTGGGACGGAAACAAAAACAGAACAGACAAAATCTATTTCGGCGCAACTGTGTCTCCTGCATTCGAGTTGCGAAATTACTACACATTTCTTCTTGTTAAGCATTTGGGCATTTCATCACTGCAGTCTTCTTTAGATCTGAGTATAACTCCACAGGAGTAAAAAAAAAGGAGTCTTGATCCTGTTGGCACCATTATTTGAGACCTATTCTGTTGGATTTCTCTCTTCGCCCTTATCGCAGTCATACCTATCATTTTTCCGCAATTTTTTTTTTGTGGACCCGACCCCCTTCCAACACCCTTATTTGGGCTTTACCCCATTGGATTCAACTCGTCACCCTGATCGTTGTGATACACTTCACTCATAACCCATTTTCTGTGTGGTCCCACCTACCCCTTTTCATGTTCCCTTGTCATCATGGCTCATACCCGTAGCCAAAACTTGGAAGCTCACTTCACTACCTTGCACTCTAATTTCACAGAAACCCATCAAGAAGTGCGACAACTCAGTGCCAATATTGCCACCATCAATCAAAAGATGCATTCCTCCATCGCCGCCTCAATCGCGGAACTCAAACAAGAGCTCAAACAAGACATTACTACCCAGCTTGAATCTGTCACTACGATGATTTGCGCCAAACTGCATATCCCTGCAGATCTTCCTTTATCTGACCCACCTTTGCATACCGAAGGTGAAACTTCCTCTCATTCCTAGAATTTTCAGCCTCATCACTTTTAGCGTGACCTACGCCTTCCACGTGTGGATGTGACCAAATTTGATGGATCGGATCCCACTGGCTGGGTAACTCAAATGGAACATTATTTATCTTTGTATGGCATTACGAATGAGTTGGCCAAACTCCGGTATGGTGTTCTCCATCTAGATCAAGAACATTGGCAATGGAGAAAAAATGCCCGCCAGGGGTATGTGGCTTGGACACACTTTGTGGCAGAGCTTTATGAACACTTTGACACTGACAACAACCATTTAGGCCTTTGACAAAGTTGAAACAATCTGACACAGTGGAAGACTTTATAACTGCTTTTGAGCGACTGACTTTTCGTACAGAGGGCATGTTTGATGCTTTTTTCCGAAAATGTTTTATCAGTGGCCTCAAGGATGAGATTCGTGCTCATGTCCTTATGGCTCGACCTCAGAGTTGGGTGGACGCTACTAAAAGAGCTAAGGAAGCACAACAGGTTGTCTCTTCTCAAAACCGAAAACTCTCCTTTATTCCTCGCACTAAACCACTAACTCTCACTCCTCCTTCTACTCCACTAAATATCCAAAAATTGACTAGGGCCGAAATGGCTGAACTCCAACTCAAAGGCCTTTGTTTTAATTGCCATGACAAATATTTTTCGGGACACAAGTGTAAGGAACAAAATCTTTTTATGGCCATCTCAGAGGATGTTTTGGAAGAGGATGTTGAGGCTCCCCTTGTGTCAGTGTCACCTGAACCCACGGACATAACCCCTCCCTCAGACCCTCCCGAAGTAGAACCAGTCATTTCCCTAAATGCTCTCACTGGCTTCTCTGCTCCCCAAACTCTCAAGCTAATTGGTTACATAAAGCATAGGAAGGTCATCATTCTTGTTGATAGTGGAAGCACCCATAATTTTATTCATCGCCGCATTGCCCAAGAAACTAATTGCTATATCCGTGCAGTCAATAATTTTCAAATCATGATTGTCAATGGCAGGTCCATGAAATGTGGAGGGCGTTGTGAAAATGTGCGTCTCCAAATTGGTGAATACCACCTGACATCTCATATGTTTGCTATCGACATGGGCGGTTGTGACATTGTGTTTGGTGCATAATGGCTAAGGACTTTGGGTCCCATTCTCATGGATTTTAAGGAATTAACCATGCAATTCGACCAGGAGGGCCAACAATATAAGTTCCAAGGCATCACCGTCGGTTCCCCGGAGATCATTAGTTCCCATCGCATGGAAAAGCTGCTCAAAAAAGGTCATTCTAGCATTATTTCCCAACTCCATGCCATACAAGCAACTGAGACACCCTCTGTGCCGCAGGACCTCCAATCCATCCTCTCTAAACATCAAGTGGTTTTTTTCACTCCTCAGGGACTTCCTCCTTCTCGTGGTGTTCATGATCATTCCATTCCCCTTGTCCCAGGAAGCCTTCCTCCCAATATCCATCCCTATCGTCACCCCTTTTCTCAAAAAAATGAAATGGAGAAAATTGTTCAAGACCTTCTCAACGCAGGCGTTATTTGCCCTAGTATGAGCCCCTACTCTTCACTTGTGGTCATGGTCCTTAAGAAAGAAGGTTCTTAGCGCATGTGTCCTGACTTCCGCGCTCTCAACAAACTCACCTTTAAAGACAAATTTCTCATTCCTGTCATTGATGACCTCTTGGATGAATTGAGTGGTGCCCAACTCTTTACTAAACTTGATCTTCGTTTTGGCTATCACCAGATTCGTATGAAAGAGGCAGACATTCCTAAGACTGCATTTAGAACTCATGAGGGCTACTATGAGTTTTTGGTCATGCCCTTTGGCTTGTGTAATGCTCCCTCCACTTTCCAAAGCCTCATGAATCATGTCTTTCGTCATTTTCTTCGTCATTTTCTTTAGTTTTCTTTGATGATATCCTCATCTATAGTAAAACCTGGACAACCCATTTTGCTCATGTGGATTGAGTTCTCCATCTACTCTCTTAGCACCAACTTTTCCTCAAACAATCTAAATGTGCTTTTGGTGCCTCGAAAGTCGAGTACTTGGGTCATCCAAAGAATTTCAAAAGCTTGCGTGGATTTCTGGGTTTAACAGGTTATTATCGCAAGTTTGTTAGGAATTATGGAAAGATTGCGACACCTCTCACTGCACTCCTTAAAAAGAATTCTTTCACTTGGACTCCAACAGTTGCTTAGGCTTTTCAAACCTTGAAGATGGCCATGTGCACCACTCCAGTCTTGACCCTTCATGATTTCACAAAGACCTTTGTCCTGGAATGTGATGCTTTCGGGAAAGGAATTGGTGCTGTCCTTATGCAAGAGGGTCGGCATTTGGCCTTTACTAGCAAACAACTATCCGAGCGCAATTTGGGCAAATCAATCTATGAAAAGGAAATGTTGGCTATTCTGCATGCCGTGGATCTTTGGCGCCCTTATCTATTGGGGCAATGCTTCCAAATTAAGACAGATCATCAAAGCCTCAAGTATTTTCTGGAACAACGCCTTTCCTCCCCAGAGCAACAAAAATGGGTGACTAAGCTCTTTGGATATGATTATGAGATCATTTACAAGAAAGCCAAAGACAATGTGGTTGCTAATGCACTTTCCAGAAAATATGAAGATGAAGGGTCCCTTTTTTCTCTCTCCTTCATTATACCAGATTGGCTCCAAGCTGTTCGCCAGGAATGGCTACACAATCCCAAAAGTTCGCATCTAATACAACAATTGCAGTTCAATTCTCCAGTTTCCCCAGGGTACTCTTGGCTCAATGATGAGCTTCGATACAAAGGCCGTTTGTATTTAAGTAAAAAGTCAAAACTTAAATCTACGGTACTTTCTGAGCTTCATGCTACGCCTACAACTGGGCACTCCGGGTTTACCAAAAACTATGACAGGGTCAATCATTCTTTTTTCTGGGATGGTATGAAACAAGTTGTTCGTAATTTTGTGGCTGAATGTGATGTGTGTCAATGCAACAAGGGAGAAACAATCAAATCTCCTGGCACACTACAACCGCTTTCGATTCCACCTGCTATTTGGCGGGATATCTCTATGGATTTTATTGTAGGCTTACCTAAATCGGGCAATAAATCAATCATCATGGTGGTAGTTGATCGTCTTTCCAAGTATGCTCATTTCTGTGCTCTTCAACACCCATTTATAACATCCATTGTTGCTCAACTTTTCATGGATCAGGTCTTCAAGCTTCGTGGCATGCCGCATTATATTGTCTCTAATTGCGACCCAACTTTCACCAACAATTTTTGGCAAGAACTGTTCAAGTTACAAGGCACCCAATTGCATCTTAGCACAACTTATCATCCCCAGAATGATGGTCAAACTGAAATTGTTAACAAGTGTTTGGAAACATATTTGAGGTGTTTTGCATCGGAAAGGCAAAATCAATGGGTTCAATGGTTACCACTAGCTGAATGGTGGTACAACACTTCGTACCATACAACTACCCGCATGACTCCTTTTGAAGCGGTATATGGACAAAAACCACCTTCAGTTCTCTCATATTTGCCAGGTGTCTCGAAGGTCCAGGCGGTTGACCAAACACTTACAGTTCAAGAGGCTATTCTTCGTACCCTCAAAGAGAATTTGGTCATGTCCCAGAATCGCATGAAGAAACAAACAGATCAAGGTCACTCTGAACGTCAATTTGTAGAAGGAGATCAGGTGTTTCTTCGACTGCAACCCTACAAGCAAAATTCCCTCAAGGCCTACCATTGTCAGAAACTGGTGCCCAAATTTTATGGTCCTTATACCATTCTCAAGCGTGTGGGACAGGTGGCCTATTAGTGAGCTTTGCCCAGTTATTCTAAGCTCCATTCTGTTTTTCATGTTTCCTGCTTAAAGAAGGTGATTGGAACTAACTGCCAAACTCAAACCAACATTCTCGAGTTGGACGAAGAAGGCTCCATTTGGCTACAGCCACAAGCAGTTTTGGACCAGCGTGAGCATCGTCTATGTCAGCGAACCATCAAGGAAGTGTTAGTCCAGTGGAAAGATACAACTTCAGCAGATGCCACTTGGGAACCCGTTACCATTTTGCAGCAATTTCCCCATCTCAGGCCCTAGGGACAAGGTTGTTTTTAAGGGGGAGGACATGTTAGGGACCTAACCCCTCACGTAGGTAGAATAATATATTTCTATGTAATAAAGGTCAATATTAATAAGGCCTAGCAATAAGGAAGAATAAGTCCAATGTTAGAAGACCTAATAGAAGCTTCCACTTCTAGAAGGATCTTCCTCTAGATGGTTCTTTTGATAGACATATTTAGTATAAATAGGAGTCGAGGGTATGAGAACTTTTGTCTTGGATATTATTGTAATAGAGCTCTGCTCTGCTAGAGGTTGCCCCCTCGAAGAGGCAAGTGAACATTGCTCTCAGTAATCAAAGTGTTCTTTCTGGTATTATTCTTGTATCATTTTGGTATTATTGTGGTGTTGTTCTGGTTATATTGTTGTTCATCTGCCATTTCTAGCTATTTATTTCTGTTCTGCATACTTTTATATGTGGAATATTACAAAAATCATCTATGGATGATTGTTTCAAGTTCATTATGTACATGGGGTGCATTTTATTGCTTACCTTGGTATTCCTGATTGCCTTTTGCAGTCTAAATTGTTGTGGTGCCTCCCCTTACTTTCCAGTATAGCTCACGCAGTGTGTTTGCAAGGCAGACTTGAATTGATTCTCATATACCATGTTATGCTTTAATTTAGTGTTTTGGTATTCCTGATTGCCTTTTGCAGTCTAAACTGTTGTGGTGCCTCCCCTTACTTCCCAGTATAGCTCACACGGCATGTTTGCAAGGCAGACTTGAATTGATTCCCATATACCATGTTATGCTTTAATTTAGTGTTATTGTATTTGTTAGGTTATTTGATTAGATCCTGTTAGCAGTTGTTTGCATTGCAAATCTAGTCAGGATACAGTAAATCAGAGTCAAAGATACTAATAATAGACCACATTCAGGTGGTTGGTTTCCAAATTATTCCTTCAAACCTTAAAGTGATCCAAACTAATAGGCAGTAAAGTATTTAATACCTTGGTTTATCATGTTGAGTTAGTAGGTTTACACGTTATTTAATAGACAGGACTTTTAATTCTTCACTTTGTAGATATTGTTATGAAAGAGCTTCACGAGTTTCCTCCACCGGGGATGGAAACATTGGGTCTGGTGTTTGAACCTTTTTATTCTCTGCTGGTCAAGTCATTTGATAAGCTTTTAGTGAATAGAGTGAAATCGATGTGATTGATAGTGAGAAACATTAAAAAGCAATTTCAAAAGGAAAAAACCAAAAGTAAAAAGCATACTGAATGCTACAGGAGTATTGCTGTACGCCATGCCTGACCCTTGTTTATGATGGGATTTTATAGCAATAACTGGTTTGGTCTTTTTGATTGGTGGTTTTGTTTGCCAACAACTCGCCATTGTTCAGTATTGATATGTTGTTTTATTTACTATACAAAAGTTTTGTCGTCGCCAAGAAAAATATTCTTGCGTGCCTCTTGAGGGTTATAGTGGATAGTATGAAAAAAATGTCCTCCAAAGGGAGATCACTTTTATATATATATATATATAAACGATAGGAAACATTTGGCCGTAAATGTTTATGTAGGCTTCCATAAAATCTATGCTCTTCGTATTTGATGAATATTCAACAAACCATTCTAGTCAAATCCTAAGAAATATTTGTAGATAGAATGCCGATAAACTTGTTGTATGAAATATTAAAATGTTTCCCCTTCTCTTTCCTTATAGAAGTTTTCCTTAGCTGACCTATCATACTTGTAATTGTACCAGGTTTCTCCGGCTGCTGATTTTCAAAAGGATTTGGGATTAGATAGTTTAGACACTGTTGAGCTTGTGATGGCTCTTGAGGAAGAGTTTGCTTTTGAGATTCCAGATAATGAAGCTGATAAAATTAACTCAGTCAATATTGCAGTTGACTTTATAGCTTCGCATCCTCAGGCTAAGTAGTGATTAAACATGTTTCATGGAGAATCATTGTGTTTCATAATTATTGCAGTTTAATTTTCAGACTAAAGAGATATATCACATATTTGACATTTCTGAGATGTATGTTTGCATCAATAATTTGAAGATTTTATTCTTTCAATGTACTAATTGAGTTGTTCAAAGTGACAACTTCAATAGTGGTGAGATGATTGTAAACTCTTGATATTATCTATATTAGGTTTTGATGCATTTAAAATAAGAATAAGATTATCACGAGCTACTTTGGTTATTGTGGTATTCATTTTATAAGAACATCACAAGATAGTCATTACATAAATGTTTTCTCCTGCTTATAATTAGTTTAGGTCAAATTTATTCAATTCAGATTCTGATATTTTTATGTGCTAAACATTCAATTCAACATAAAGGCCCTATGTGCATGTTAGATTTGTCGACCCCACTAAATCCTTGTGCATGCTAGTCTTGTTAATGTTATGCACCAAATACCCAAATACCGTAAAAAGAGAGAGAAGTAAATCCATGCCTTGAGAACGAGTGAGAATAATGAATGTGAAGTTTCTTCGAGAGGGCAACCTCCTTTTACCATAGAACAAATGTACAATATGAGATGATTTCTAAAACCAGGTCTCCTAGGTACATATAGGAGACAAATGGTACGATTACAATTAAAGGGTATAGCTGACAACACTAATATAACAATATAAATGTAACAATTCAATATCTAGAGCTTAACAATTAACCCCACCAAATCCGTGCATGAATCTTCTCATGCATGTTAGATTTGTTAACTCCATACCAAAACCCCCTCTTGGTAACTAAGAGGAGGATGGGGAAGCAAAGAGTAATGGTCTAACAGTGAATTCTCTCAAAGGAAACGGATCAAATTGGAAGAAAGCAGGCAGAATTATGCCTGTGACGTTTGAATTTACTAAGATCTGTCCAAGAAGTCCTTTTAGTATGCCACAAAAAATAATGTTTGCAGCCAATGGGTAAAAAATTATTGCACAGTACTTGGAAGATTCCCATGGTAGATCTTTTAAAACAATGAATCAACAATGGTGACATTTTCAATGGAGGAAGTTCAGGATGTGTGCTTCTATCTCCATGCTCGACCCTTGATAGTAAAGGAGGTTCTTTTACCYACTTGATTTCTTAGAAAATGAGCAATTGTGGGATGGAATGATGTAGTCCACCAAAGAGTACTTTTGAACCAAAGGGCAAATGATTCTTCAACATTTAGTTTGGGAGAGCCATGGGTTTTCAAAAACAAAGGATYGTTCTTAAACAKGCAGATTACCATGTTCGCAATAGAGTCCCTATGATTGTTAGAGGCTCCAGTCTACATATGATGATCACCTAGATGAATTTTGAATCTAGAGTACACTTGTGAAGATAGGGTCAATCTTTGTAATTGTACTCATGTTGGATCTTCAAGGAGTAAAATATGCATGCACGACGAGGGGGCAAGTAGGAAATGTTGTTATAGGGGAACGCCTCATAGATCACATAATCTCAAATGTGGGGCAATGTATGTAGAGAATCAAAGTACAAAGGGATTTTGTTTAGGTGTACAACATGTTATAGAGCATGCCACTTACACAAAGATGTTCATTGTTTCACCAACAATAGGTTAAGTAAATGATCGAAGAGGTTGACAAAGGGATATAACTTGTTAATTAACTTCAAAGTGTTGTCCAAGGGATATAACTTGTTAYTCAACTTCAAAGGAAAGTAAGCAAGATCAAGCTAGACAACCAAAACATTTTTGAAGGGGGTYAACAAGTAAAATATCTCGCCAGGTTAGGCCAACCTAAAGTAATGAGTTTTAGGATGGACCTAGAGAAAATAGGGGTAGGCAAGGAGGTGACCTAAGATCTAAGACCCTACGAGCTTGGGCCAAAATGAATAAGTATTTAGGTGACCTAAGAGCTAAGACCTTACGAGCTTGGGCCAAAATGAATAAGTATTTACAACAAAATACTATAAAAGGTTCAAATAGTGGGGATTTTAAAGCAATGAGGAGACCTCAATAAGAATGATCTCATGGAATATCTCCAAGCAACTAAAGATTATATAAATTGATAATTATTTAGACATCAAGCTAAGTTCACAAGCCCTAATGTCCGACAACAACATATCATCATGTGCTAGTGCATGGATATCGAGAAAGAGTTATGGATAATATTCTTTGGAGGGATGAGGAAGGTACTGATTTGATCATATTGACACCTAGATATATCACTAGTATTTTGTAAGAGGATTCATAAAATTTGTCGAAGGCTTCTATTTTATTTTTAGTGTCATTTTTCCAAAGTCGATTATTAAAGTGAATGATAATAAAAAACAATACAACTTTGGAATAGATGGAAGATATGTAGGAAAGAATCATATGTCCACAATAGAAGCACCTTCTTCAAATCTATTTGGGATTTTTACATTGTACTTTCACAATCAACACAATTGTCTTGAGTTGTGAGGTTTATTGCAAGATTTAGGCTTTGAAATTATAATGTTAGGAGGATCTCTAAATGATTAAAAGAATTACCAAAACATTGGCTCAATTTAATTCCTTAGTGTGAAATGAGCTTAATGATAATGATGCTTCTAGATAAGGTATTTGGAATGCTTTGCATGTTTGCACTTTCCTATGAGAGCTATACATGTGTTCAAACACATGAGAGAGTTTGTAATACCTTCCCTCCTATTTTATTGAGTTAGTGAGGTTTATTGCAAGATTTCGACTTTGAAATTATAATGTCAGGAGGATCTCTAAAGGATTAAAAGAATTACCAAAACCTTGGCTCAATGTAATTACTTATTGTAAATGAGCTTAATGATAATGATGCTTCTAGATAAGGTATTTGGAATGCTTTGCATATTTACACTTTCCTATGAGAGCTACACATGTGTTCAAACAAATATGAGAGAGTTTGTAATACCTTCCCTCCTATTTTATTGGGCAAAAGGGTTGATTATGACTATTGATGGACAAACAAGTTTTGTTTATCCTTAAGATCTATTGAGACAAAGCATTTTGTATGGAAGAAATAATTGTGTTCAATGATGCAACTCTAACCCTGTTTTGTTTCAAAAGGCACTTAATTAGTAAGATCTATTAAGATAACTTTTTGTATGGAAGAAATGAGTGATTTGATGATGCAACCCATGTTTGTTCAATCACCAAGATAGATGCTAACAATATGGGAATTCATGTGAGTTGCACTAATAGGGGATGGTTGCCTGTGAAGAGTAAGCTCATTGTTGGTAGTTGAAACAGATAAAAACACTCGTCAAAAGCTTTGAGATAGAGACTCACTGAACAATATCCCCAAATATTGGGTGTTTGCAAAGTTGTCTAATAAATGAAAACCCACCAAAAAACCTCTTCTTTTGTTAGTGTCATCGGTGTGATAATTTAGAAAAATAAAGCATTGCCACGAGGCCCTAAAGTCTAAACAATCACAAATTCCAAAGATGAAGTACATAAGAATAATAGTTTGACCAATCAACATGCTAATTAAGTTGTCAAACATCTTGTTGATGGACAAAAATGTTGCACTGAGAACTCAAAGATCGAAAAATAAATCCAAAATGTGCTATCACCTAACCCTTGAAAATGGTAATGCTCGAGGGAGGTAGACAAAGGGACAAAGAAGATCTCTAGATTCTTGACATTAGCAACGACAAGGAGTTGACATCGATCTTGGACACTAAAAATAGTTTGATTGGGGAATGATAGCACAATGTAATTTACATAAGCACAATGTCGATCTATGAATTCCATGTAACACCTAAATCTCTAAGAAGATATGATGCAAACAAACCTCTATTATTTTCACAACTATTAAATAGTCTTTTAGACCATTTGTAGAATAACCAGGTCCACTTAAAATGCTTTGTAGAATAACCAAGACAGATTCTACATCTAACAACTCATTCTATGGTTTTCTTCGCTATTCTCCAATTATGGTTAATTCACAAACTAAAATTCAAGAATTTAAAGGAATATAAGTAAAGAAAGAAATAAATTGTTCCATGAAACCCAACATATACTTCTCAATCTGTTTTACCAATTAGAATCAATATGCTTTACCAGTTAGAATTCTCAGTTTGAGCTAACTTTGAACATTACTCCTTATTATTGTCAATTGCATTGGTATTTTCTTTGGAACTTACACAACATTATTACTTCCATAGTAGAATTCACAAGCTTCAAAAACATTGTTGATTCAACTACCAACAACATGTTAACTTCAACACTGGTTAGTGAAATCTTTTGATAACAACGATGAATAATTCATAATATTGACTATATGGCCCAATCATAATATGATCAACTCTTGAATATCAAAGAACTAAGAAAACCAAGCTTGCAATTACAAGATAACTAAAAATACCATTATACCTACTTAAAAGTTGTTTCGAACTAGTAAGTGAATGCTCCCACCTTTATTCTCTTAACCTTTTCCAACTCAACTAGTGCCAACCAATTTTCACCCATCGTTACTTTGGGAAAATTTCTTCCATTGAGAGCCTTAAGCTATGTGAGGTCATAACCAAGAGTAGAAAACCATAACTAACCAACAAAATATGCACCGAAAGACTTGGGTATGCCACTAGTAAAGTTGATAAGTGTGTCCCTGCAACTCAAATAAGGGGATTATTTTTCAACATTTCCTTCCTAATCTAGTTAAATTATCTTCATTTTAATTTTTCCATAATTTTCACAGTATTTTCATAACATTTCCCTACTATTTCTAGATGCTCCCCAACTCAAGGATACCTCCTTGTATTTATATTCCCCGTGAATATTGACACCTCATCCTCATGCAAAATACCCATTTATTTAATTTCTCAATTACTTATTATCCACCCCTTAGGTGGGGGCTCCACCTTTTTGCTTTTTAATTTAATTTCATAATTACTTATTATTCACCCCTCCCCATGTGTCACTTGGAGATAATTCTCCATTATATAATTTCATTAATTAAATAATTCATAATTTTCATTAAAATATTAATCTTTCAAGTTTCCCCTTAAAAGTGGATTGTTTTCAGTTGAATTAATAACATCATGGGATTTGCTTATAATTACTTCATGTTTTTTTGGAATCTAGAAGACTAGGTTGCTAGGGACTAAGGGATTAACCTTTACTATATGCACCCCCCACCCCAA
The DNA here is from genome assembly GCA_009831015.1 of Picea engelmannii. Lineage (NCBI taxonomy): Eukaryota > Viridiplantae > Streptophyta > Pinopsida > Pinales > Pinaceae > Picea > Picea engelmannii. Next base: position 353,758 of record ML781490.1, read on the forward strand.
TCACAAAATTTGAAATAAGGTCTCTATGCCCTTATTCCAATGGCAGAAATACTCTATGTAGGTATGATACCTCTACTCCTAGATAGTGGGTATGTCAACAATTGACAATAGTCAGTTTGTCAACGACTCAATTTCCTTATCCCTACATGTTATTTAAAGGGAATTTGTGTCTCTATCTTGGGATTGATTAGGCAACTTGATCACCACGAATCATCCTCATAACTGATTGGGTGGCAAAAGCATTGCTACTTATCCTTGGGATCAAGTGGGTAAACACCATTGCTTTATAAATTGGGACCAAGTGGGTGAACACCACTACTCTATCAACTAAGACCAAGTGGGTGAGTAAAAGCATCACTACTCATTGCCAAGGACTAAGTTGATACACAAGGATACCTCAACTCATCTCAAGACAACCAAAACCAAAACCTCTCGGTCACGTCCTACACCCATATGTTGGAAATCTGGCAAGGCTTCACCTTATATCTTTCACATGTATGAACACACATACAAATATCAAGTAGATTGGCAACATAAATAATAAATCAACATCAAATTTTCATCCTAATAAGTTACCTTATGTAGGTTTTATTATCAAACTCACATCATGGAGTTCTCCTAGATAGTCATATGCACCTATATCATCCTTTAGGTGGCCAATTAATTGAATCACTAAGACCACTAAAATCATATCACAACATATACATATAGATATGAAACACAATTAGACAAGAGTTCATAATATGATAGTTTAGTAAGCCCCATGACCTTAGCTCGAGTCAACATAAAACATATCCATCTAGGAGTTCTATAGGTCCTGTCAATTTGCCACATTTCATACTTCCTCAGAAACATCAATAGTTATTTCATCATCATCATCATCATCATATGTCCAAGTATCAACACATACATAATCACATCCACATTACTCTAAATAGTTCCACAACAAGAATACATGTATCTCATCACTGGATAACAATCATACATATCATAGGTGTATACTGTTATACAAATATAAAAAAGTAAAAAAATTTACCCAATATCCAAAAGAATACATATAATAGTGCCTATAAATCATTAGTTTCTAAGCCATAAATAACGTAAGTATTTTATTCTACCAAGGTTAGACATCCCAATCCTCTACAAAGGCAATATAGGAAAAGAGGGGAAATACATAAAAACCTTCAAGCTATTCGCAATATACATTGAGGGCATGATTGATTCATTTTTCAAAGAATGGTTTATCAATGGTTTAAAAGAGATGATTCGAGCACAGGTCTTGATGGATCACTGTGCTACTTGGTTGGAGGCCTCTCAAAAATATAGAGAAGTGAAAATAATGGTTGATGCACAAACAAAAAGACCCCTTTTTATTCCTCAACCATAACCCCCTCTAGCACATACCACCAATCCCTTCCCCTCTTAGCCCTTGTGAATCCACTAGTTGACCTAGGAAGAAGAGGCCAAACACCAAAGCCTCAAACTTTGTTATAATTGTGATAAGAGGTATTTCAAAATGCACAAATGTAAATAACATAAATTATTTCAAATTGATTTTTCCCAATCTAGCCATCATGGGGAAATTTTTTAGGATGCCACTCACAAGTGGAATTAGTGGACCCCACACATCCTCCTCAAGAAGAACCCACCTTAGAAGGAACCCCAAATTTCCCTCAATGCTTTTTCAACAATTTCAGCTCCTCGAACCTTGAAGTTGATTGGCTACTTCAAACATTGAAAGATGACTGTCTTAATTAACAATGGTAGCAACCACAATTTTATTCATTAGTGAGTGGCCTAAGAAATCCATTATTATGTCTATGCAATGCACGATTCAAATTATGATAGTTAATGGAAATATGATGAAATGTGGTGGAAAATGTGATAATGTGAAACTTCAAATGAGGGACTATTAGCTCAAATCCCACGTGTTTTCTATTGAAATGGGTGGATGTGATGTAGTTCTTTGATCTGAACCTAGGGGGTGATTAGTTTTTGATAATTGTTTGATCCCATGACTCCTCCAAAGGGTCAGTTATAGATTGTTTTATTTGAGCGAATTGCAATTAAAGGTATAGTTGGAGTCTTTATAGACTTGAATCCAAAGTAAATAAAAGCCTCTTTTAGCTTCCTTATGTGTTATATGTCATGCTTGCATTTAATATTCTATGTGCAAAAATTCATGAAAAGCAACATAAGAACATAATACACATAATAGATATGACACTTCCCTTGATAACGAAGTTCACCCGATGTGGGCTACGTCTTCGGGTCACGCTCCAAAGCTTGACCGCTTCATTATCCTCGTTGTAATGATGTCTCTTATTTACAAGTTGTAAGGCCAAAGTACCTTTTCAGTGACGACAACAAGAGATCGAAATGTGATCAGGGATGTTTACAAGCTTCACAAGTTCTCATGCTCATGAGGCATCCATGATGCTGACATGGAAATCATTCCCACATACTCAATACAAAAAAAGAGGAAGAATAATAAATGACCCCCATCATCATGGATCCATAGAATGCATTAGATATGCTACTCAGATCCAAGCATATATGCAGCCCATACTCAGATCCTCAAACTACGAGATTCCTGACTGCTTCTTTGGCCACTTATCATCCAAGTGCCACAAATTCTCTATCATGTGTAGCTGATTTTTTTTATGCGTAAGAAGAGAAGAAAGGAAGAAATAGAAGGAATAAGTTGATCTTGCTGCGTTGCTACAGCCTCTCCATGCTCCTTCAGACCTATAATTCTACAACATTCAATGAGAAAACAACATAATAAAAATCATGCTTACATTGGCTCTTCCAGAATTTAGCCTACTAATCAGAGTCTTTGTTGCTGAAACAAACATCGCCATTGGATTCACGTCGTCGAATTACCCAAAAATGATTGTCAAATCATCTCCATCGGGCACTGTCACCTTTAGGCCTTCTTTGGACCTCTGCCTTGATCTGTGTGCAAGCCTCTGCAATTAATGCACTACATTGAAAATCATGCCTGGTACGGACTAGGCACACTCTCCTCTGTCTCGTGCATTGGAGAAAATCAATTCTTAAATTAAGAACTAAGCAGAATTAACAATGTGGGCGTTAGCCCAAGTGGTTGATGAAGATATATTAAGGCATATCTGTTAGGGGAGATCCCAAGGTAAAAACCGTGGGCCTCCCATTTTACCCCTCCATTGAACCTTACCATCGGATTTGGCGGATTTTTGAGATATGTCGCTAACTCTGGCAGAAGTCGCTAACTTTGGTGGATTGTTGAGATATGCCACCAGTTTTTGGTGGAACTACTCCAAGTTTGGCAGACTGGGGTTGGCCGTTGGCCAACCCCCCCCAACCCCTTTTTTAATTTGGAAAATTGGTTATGCGCTCTCATTGGGATTTTTTCTGCTTCCACGTGGCAGCCCATGATTGGGCCACGTGACGACCATCCATTGGCCCATCTGTCTGCCAAGTCATATGTTGATTTTACCTGTTGACTGGATGCCACTTGTCGCGCTTTCCTTAGGCCATGTGGCATATCCTGGGTGGTGCCACGTGGTGTCAGCTGGGGGTGCCACATTTCACAATTTCATTGGCCCATTTGGCAGCCTAAAGTGTCAAATCAACATGCCACATGGCACGTTGTCATTGGGCCATGTCAACATGTTGACGTCACTGCCACTATGCTTACCACGTCACCTGCCACGTCCTATACAGATGCCACGTCACCTGCCACATCCTGTATGGATTCCATGTCACCTGCCATGTGGTTGTATTGATGCCACGTGTCTGTCATGTGGCACTTCCTCATTGGTCCACATGTCGACCTGAAAATGCCAAAAATGGGTGACACATGGCAGCCTCTAATGTTGCCATGTCATCATGACATGTATCGATCTCTGATAGTGCCATGTACCATGTACGGATGCTGATGTCAACTGTACGGATGCTGACTCATCCCTGCTGACTGGGCTAGGTTGACTAAAACTTTTACTGTGAATATATTTCAATCCGTAACTCCGTTTGACGAATCATTTACATCGTTGGAAATATTACGACACACTCTTCGCGATGATGTCATTTTTTCTAAGCTTTGAGGACTTTGAATATTTTCCTTTTCTCATTTGTCGAGGCCATTCTGAGCCTCCTGAGACACTTCTGAAACTTCTGTGATGTTCCTTAAATCCTTCTGGATCATTCTTGAAGCCTAATGGCTATGAACATTGGATCTAGTTACCATGGTTTTCAAATAATTATACATGAGCTCCACCATGGAGGGCCAACAACATACCCTTAAGGGGATCATGTCCAACTCCTTAGAAATTGTCAACTCTCACCATATGAAAAATCTATTGAAGAAAGGCCAGTCCAACATTATTTCCCAATTCAACGCCATTCAAGTTTTGGGACACCCCCTACATGCAATTCACCCCTAATGTACAGTTGATCCTCACTAAGCATCAACAATTACTTGAAACACCATGTGTCTTACCCCTCTCACATGTTGAGTATTATATGTTATTCCATTCATTCTAGGTAGTCAACCGCCCAATGTTTGTCCCTATATGCACCCTTTTGCACAAAATAATGAAATTGAAAATATTATTCAAGAATTATTGGAGGCCATTGTCATATGTCCCAATACTAGTCCTTACTCCTCTCTAGTCTTCATGGTATTGAAGAAAGAAGAGAATTGACATGTGTCTAATTGACTTCCATGCTATTAATAAGCTGACCATCAAAGAAAAATTTCACATTCTAGTTAGTGATGATCTCTTGGATGATCCTCATGGTGCCACGTTCTTCACTAAACTAGATATTTTCTCAATCTACCACCAAATTAGGATGATGGAGGTGGATATTCCTAAGACGATTTTCCACAACATGAAGGACATTATGAGTTTTTACTGATTCCTTTTGGTCTTTGCAATGCCACATCCACCTTTCAGAGCCTCACAAATATACCTTTCCTCCTTTCCTATGAAATTTTGTGCCAACATTCTTTGATGATATATTGATTTATATAAAAACATGGGAAGCACATGTGGAGCATGTTGATAAATCCCTCCAATTAATTCAAGATAAATTATTCCAAATGTGATTTGATGCTTCTAAAGTGGAATACTTGGGTGTGCGAGTGGATTCTAAGAAAAAGTGAGGCTATGCAAGATTGGTAACGCCTTGAGACTTTGAAAATCTTACAAGGTTTCTTAGAAGCTATAGGCTACTATAGGAAGTTTGTAAAGAATTATAGGCAAATTGTAGCTCCATTAACCACCCTGCTAACAAATAATACCCTTGTATAACACAATGTCACAAAGTAATCCTTTTCATACTTAAAATAAGCCATGTGTACTACACTCGTCTTAGTAGTGCCTGATTTTAATAAGGCTTTGATCTTGGAATGTGATGCCTCAAGAAAATGTCTTAACACAATGTTGATGGAAGAGGGATGCCCATTAATATTCACCAATAAAAAATTGTGCGATAGAATTTTGGGCAAGTCCAATAATGACAAAAATATGATGGCCACCCTTCATAAATTCAATACTTTGGCACCCATATCTCATTGGAAGGTGCTTATATATCAAGATGTCTAGACCATCATAGTTTGAAGTTTTTTTTGGAATAGAGGCTAACATTCCTAAAGTAGCACAAGTGGACCACTAAGATTCTTAGGTATGATTCTAAAATCATACACATGAAGGAAAAAGATAATGAAGTGATTGATGCTTTGTCTCAAAAATATGAGGAGGAAGGATCTTTCTTTACTTTACCCTTACTGACATTGTATTGGCTCACAAAATCCTGACAAGAATGGTTGGAAAATGACATAGTGGTTCAACTCATCCAAAGAATTCAAGAAGATCATGATCCCCCTGAGGGTTATACTTAGTTGTAAGATACCTTGTGGCATAAATGGAATATTTTTCTAGTACATAAGTGTACTTTAAAATAGGGGTTGTTAGAGGAGTTACATTCATCTCCTTCAATATGTCACTCCGGATTTCAAAAAGCCTACAAATAAGCTAAGTGCTCTTTCTTTTGGGAAGACACAAACAATGGCATCCTTACTTTTGTTGTTGAATGTGACACTTATTAAAGGAACAATGGTGAAATAATTAAGACTTTAGGGTTGTTGCAACCATTGTCAATCCCCACCATTATCTAGACTAACGTTCCATAGATTTTATAGCGGGCCTCATGAAAGCTAACAACAAGTCGGTCATCATGGTGGTAGTTGACTACCTTTCCAAATATGCTCACTTGTGTACCTCACAACAACCATTTACATGCTCCATTGTGTCCCAAGTATTCATGGATTAGATATTTTATGTTACATGACATGCCCACTTCCATTGTGTTAGACTATGATCCCACCTTCACCAACAAATTTTGTCAGGATTTGTTTAAACTACAAGAAAACAAATTGAACATGAGCATATCTTATCATCCCCAAATCAATGGAAAATTGAGGTGGTCAATAAATGCTTGGAAACATACTCATGATACAATTTTGCAGCAGATTGACATAACCAATGGGTTCAATGGTTGTCCCTTGTTGAATATTGGTACAACACCACTTAGTTCCAAAAAAATTTCATCTTATGAAGCCATATATGGCCAAAAATTTCCTTTAGTCACTTCCTATCTACCGACACATCCAAGATTTAGGAAGTAGATTGCACACTTAGCACTAGAACAACCATTCTCTATGCAATTAAGGATAATTTAGTTTTGGGTTTAAATTGAATGAAGCAACAAATTGATCAACTTAACTCTAATAATTATTTTAAAGAAGGGGACCAAGTGTCCCTTCATCTCCAATAATATAAGTAGTCCTATACTAAAGACAAGGGTTCCTAGAATCTAGTACCAAAATTATGTGGACCCTATTAGATACTCCAACACATTAGACTAGTTGCCTATCAATTGGCTCTTCTAGCCCAATCCAATATTATCACAATATTTCATGTGTCCTATTTGAAGAAGGTCATGGGGCCAAATTGTTGAGTTTAGACCAACCTTCCAGAACTTGATGAAGAGGGTTGCATATGGATGCAACTAGGGGCAATACTAGCCACAAGAGAAAGTCATTTGTGACACCGTAAAATTTGTGAGGTCCTAATCTAATGGCAGGATAGACCGCCAAACGATGCCACCTAGGAGCTAGTAATGAATTGATAGTATCTTCCATACCTCCAACCTTGAATACAATGTTTATCTTGAAGGAGGACATGTTAGGTCTCTACCCTAACCTCCCTACTTTGGATTACTTAGGAGTTAGTAATTAATGTATGAGGACATAATATTTGAATAAGGCATTTTGGGTAGTTATTTGGTAGTTACTCAATGTATAAGGGTCCTCTTAATTAAATAAGGCCCACAACATGGTGAGTACTTGTTAATGAGACCACAAGTAGTTAGGGTTTTACTAGAGAGAAACTATTCATAGAGCTAGTAGGATATGGAATGTTTTGTCAAGTGTTGTCATCGCATTGGAGGTATGCTCAAAGGAGGCCACCCCCTCAAAGAGGCTCATGAATATTTCTTCTCTTTTCTTGATTATCAGTACAAGGGTTATATTCTGCACATTCTATAACATTGTCTCTCTCATTTGCTTTTTTATAATTTATATTTCTTGAATAATTGCTCAATAATCATTATGTTTTATAGTTAAGTACATTACATTTCACATGCTATCTTACAACCCCATTGTCAAATATGCCAAAGAATTGTGCATCTTGGAATTGTTTCTACATTGCAAAAATTACCTTCCTATAACTAACAAAAAAACAAAAAGATGAAAAATAATGTGATATAAAATAAATTAAAATAAATAAACTTGGTAATAAAAGTAGTATTTCCAAATGTGCATTTTGCTAGGAAAATAGATTGAATGTGGTTATTATGGTGAAACTATGTGTAATATTCTTGTGGTCATAGTTAGTGTAACTCAATCAAGAAAACACAAAAGTAGTGTTGTTAATGAGTTACAAAATTTAGATGTGAAATCTTGAAATTAACATAAGATCTTATATACAAAAGTAGTATTGATAATGAATTAGAAAAATTAAATGTTCCATAAAATTGAGAGATAATACCAACAAAATGAGAATATAATGTAAAACACCAATTAATAAATTATATCAATGTCATCTTCTTGCTTAGTCAAGTTTTATTTTGATCAATATAGTTCATTATGTTAATTGATATTTTTTTTGTGTTTTATAACATCTATAAATATCACATGTCATATTAAATGATATATGACATAATATTGATTGCAATAACAATATCAATTGATAGAACATTTTATCAACTGTTGTAATATTGTAATATTGATCTAATTTTTATCATTGTTTTTTATATTACTGACAAATATGTGTACACTTTATTAATCAAAATATTTTATGTATTACATGATATTGGATGTGACATTACATCAATTTATATATGTATTAAATGATATATTAATCCACATATGGTACTGCATGGACCATTATCATTGGTAAATTGTACTTGATTATAATGATTCGCTTTGCAATATGGATTAACAAACATGGGATGAAATGGATCGTGTATGAATTGACACCATGTTGATTGTAAGACTAGTGTATATCAAACAACATAATTTCAATGTTAATCATATATATTGATCCAACAATTATTCAATGTTAAGATGTGACATAGATAACTTGTATAGGATTTTCATTTTATTGGTTTAAGATTAAATATTATGCATTTTATGTTAATTAACATCTTTTGAGTATAATAAAGATAAAAACAATTAATGTAAATAGTTAGATGCCTAATATAATTGGTGTATATTAAGCATATGATTAACTTTAAAATCTAAGACTCATAGATGATTATGAAGGTTGTGAAAAATCTTAA
>ML781490.1:363174-375918 GCA_009831015.1 Picea engelmannii
ATTCTTCAATCCCACCATCTACTCATATATTTATACACACAAGCACATACACAAAGAAAGTGAGTATGGGATGTCATTTCACAAGCACATACACACCTATGAAAGATATAAAAGATACATTATTTTATTTTATATTGATGATCATAAAATTTTAAATGAGATGTGATTTCACAAGTACTTGCATCCACATTACACACCTATGACCTCACCTATGAGAGATAAAGATACATTAATATTATTTTATATTAATGGATGTCTACACAATTACATATAAACTAAAGATAAACCCTCCTCCCAACTTCATTTGCCATTTTTATTTATTAACGTATTAGTTTGCATATTTGATCCCCAAGTTGCAGGTTGTCTTGATAACTGTATCCAAAGAATAAAGAAATAAAGAAATGGGAAACAATTTCCAAGGTTGAATGTGAAAAGCTTCAATGTAAGCATTGGATACACAACCCTTCTCCCATCCTCTCGTATCCTAGTCCGACTCTAATCTCTCGGTGCTCTAAGCGAGGGTGCGGGTTTTTCTTGGAAAGATAGACTTTTGGAAGAAAATAAAATGTATAATAAAATATAGGTAATTATTCCACATGTGTAAAGAAAGTTTAATATGGATGTGTAAGTGAGTTACATTTAACTTGAGCCACTAAATTGATCATAATGAGATTGAAGGTATTTAAAAATACAGTTACTTGATTTATGAATTCTATCAAAACTCTGCAATTAAGTATACTGCCACTAAATTGATCATAATGAGATTGAAGGTATTTAAAAATATAGTTACTTGATTTATGAATTCTATCAAAACTCTGCAATTAAGTATACTTGGGCTAGAGTAATATCAGGATGGAAAGAGGTTAGAGTAATATTAAGATATTTGATTTATGAATTCCATCAAAATTCTGCAATTAAGTATACTTGGGATAGAATAATATTAGGATGAAAAAAGATTAGAGTAATATTAAGATACTTGATTTATGAATTCCATCAAAACTTCGTAATTAAGTATATTTGGGCTAGAGTAATATTAAGATGGAAAGGGTGCATATTAAGATGATAAGGGTGCGATTATATTTATATATATATATATATATATATATAATTTGTTAATTGTTTACATGTATATTTTAAGTGAATTACATGTATATTTTAAGTTAGGTTTAGTTAGGGTATATTTGGAGACTCCTTACGATGATCCAAGTGAATGAGGATAAAATGAAATGAGAAACTATTTGATCTAGTCATTACTAGATGAGATTAGAGGTAGCATTCCTATCATTAACTCCATATCTTTCTAACATGTCTATAAGTAGATAATGGAATTTTTTTAATGGCCTTTTAAAGGATGGACTTTAGTTGGACCAAACACGATGGATCACACGAAAAAGTATCAAAAATCCATTTGCACAAATATTTGCATACTCCTTTCTTTTAAAACTTATGGACATCATGCTAGGGGTAGTCTTGATCTATATTGGACATTTGTCTTGAGGTTTCTAGATTAGAAAATGGATAGTTAATTAATTTTGTGTATTATAGATTATGATCAGTGATATAATGTCTCCTTCAAGAGAAAATATATTGGACTACATTTTTATTTTTTTTATATAATGCTCGAGGTACTTTAGGAAGTTTTTTCTACACAATAAGGGAGAGGAACACATAAAAAAATGCTGATATTACTTTTTGTTTTTTTTTAAAGAAAACAAAAATGTTAGAAAATATATAGAAAAGATCATTTTGTCATATATATACTTCAAGGTAACATATTTTGGGGAAACCTTTTGGGCATTTCTTCTTATGGTGAGAATGATACCTAAGGAAAACCCTAAATGTTTTTGGGTACAAGGTCAAGGTAACATCTCATGAATAAATCATTTATAGTTCATCAATAATCAACATACTAAGAGCATACCTGTCATAAAGTGGGATTTGAACTTAGATGGGAAGGGTAACAACAACTTTTCTTCACAACCACTCAAGCTACACCCAATTCACACACACACACACACACATTTTCAAGGAAAAAAATCATGAATTTTTATTAATATAAACAAAATTGCATATATCATATGCTAACAGTATTCATAATTTCTCTTATAGCCAATGACATCTCTATTAATCTCAATTTCCTCTTTAAACATAAACTGTAAACTGTAGCAAAAAATTACAAATTCTTGTTTTTCATCAACTGAAAAAAGCAAGAAACTAAGAACATTCATCTTCTATTGTTCCTATGTCTACATGTGTTCTTTGACTTGTACAGAAAATTGAAGTATTATGTAAAAAATATACACCTAAGGTTCATATGTGTATTCAGAAAAGTGCCCATATTGATGTTCTGAGACAATCTATGTTCCACGGGCCAGTCCTAATCCAGTTTTTGATAGTCCATCTGTAATCATGATAATGTCCCTATAGATGTGTGACAAAGATATGTGTGAAAAATCTATAAGTAATGACTATACATCATCAAACAGAGGACATAAGGTGAAGTTTCTCAAGACGGTTTCATTGCACATCCATTGTATTAGAAGTAACGAGACACCAAAAATTTGAATATGAGATACTCCAAACTCTTGGGCCAACCTCAAAACCAATTTGAAAGGCATCAAATCACAATGGTTATTTTTTTCCTATCCAATTACAACTTCGAGTGAAATGCTATGTTTTGAAGAGATATATAATTCCTCTCACTCCACCCTTAGGATGGATCACCTGAAAAGCACCATCAAAATATGCCCATGGGATGTCCTTATTTATTATCTCTTCCTTAAGTTTATGTGTCTTTTGTTTTCCATGAACTAGTGAATAAGCATTTAAAATGTTTAGTGCCTAGAACACATTTTAGAGGTAATGTTTCTTTGTCCTCAAATAACTTCATATTCCTAACCAACCATACTCCCCAAACTAAGTTTAAGGGAAGAGCTCTAATCTTTTTTGTATCCATATTAATGCACCAAATCATGAAAGCCTCATCAATATCATCTCCTACGCAAAAAAAAATTAACCCACTCATCCTTTCCACTTCCTTCTAAATATCCTTTATATGAGAACAAGTCATGATTATATGTGCATTTGTTTCTTCTTCTCACTGACTAAGTCCAACACAATTTCTCTTTTGTAGAATATCTTAGGTGGGAACCATGTTGTTTAACATCAACCACTTGAATATTTTGGATTTTGATGGGATCTTTAATTTCCATTTGATTTTCCACCACCAATTTTTTTTTCCTCCCTTCCTTCCTTAGAAAGAGCTTTATAACCTATTTTGGGTACATAGATACCAGTTGGATTTAGGAACCAAACAAATTGATCATCATCCTCTCTTATTCTAACATTGTTGTCTTTTAGAATGATTGTGTATCTCTACCATGAAACTCCATTCTCTTCCCCAAGTCCGATCTCCCCCTAGGTTAGCCAATGTCGATGCCATATGGTTGACCCGTCCCAATTCATAACCAATATAAGAATTTAAAAACCTTAACTTCTTATCTCATGTATCAATTGGGGAGGTAGTCTATGCATTCTTTTGTTGCAAACCCATGGATCAAGACCGATCTGTAATTTGTCTCCTTTACCAACTTTCCATATCAACCAGTTTCCAACCAATTGAAAGGTAGAGTTGACCACTTTCCAAATTATTGAATAATTTTGAACTCGTTTTATAGGATTCCTTACCCATTCCTCCACAAAATCGGGAGCTATATACCTAGATTTTATTACCGATACCCATGACCCTATTCCTTGTATTAATTTCCAAATATTTTTTCTTCCAATTACTTTAAAGAAGAGAAAGGGGGTTTGAGTCCCTGTTGGGTATATGTTATATTCTTTGAATGTGTGTGTGGGGGCACGTTAGTTTCGACAACTGCATTTGACAACCCCTCTAGTAGTGCTCTTTGTGTCGTGTGCGTTGGGCGCTTCCTAGGGGGGTCCCAGGTATGCCCCCCTTGGTTACGCACAACGTTCGGGGCAGCGCCCCAAAATTTGTTTTTGGGCGGTTTTCTAAATTAATCCCGGATTAAGGGATTAGGGTTTTGGTATCTACAGAATACCTAAAAACATTGTATATATTGTATGGTGAATGGTGAAATTCGCTATAATGAATATAAGATAGGTTTTCCTCGATTGAGGGTTTCTGGTATAAATCTCTGTGTACTATGTGAATGAGCCATTGATTAATTTATGTTTTACTTAAGAATCTATATGCATTTCTTTACTTCACAGGTTTAAAACTTACAGTCCCTACCTCCATTTTCTTTTGGTAGATCTATATTTTTCCACGAAGCTAGAAAAAACCCTTTCCTCCATTGATCCCCTGACCAAATGAATCTATAACTTAATCATATGATAACTTCCAGAACACCATTGGAATCCATGCAAGCAACATCCAGTATACTAGAATCACTTAAATGACTACTTTTACTAGTACCATACACCCCTCTCTAGATAGCCATTAGTTACACCATGTATTTATCTTCTTCTTTTTTCCACTTGAGCGATCAACCATTGCCAATCACAGTTCTTGTACAAATTTAACTTTAGATGGAAACCTAAGTACTTCATACCAACATCTAGATCGACCAATTGGTAAGGAAAAAATTGTAGAAGACTAAAATATATTATCATTTCACGAAGATTTTTCTCTTAGAGTACTTGAATAGTAGAAGGATATCATGGTCGTGCGTTTTCCTAGGAAGAAGGGTGGCCAACCACATTTTCCCTTGGAATAGGAGAAACTAGTCGTGAGTTCCCCATAAAAAAACCCACAACCATCCCTTAATGCCTCAGAAAGCAAAAAAGTCACAAGGATAGTTAAGAACAACCAGTTTATGAAAGGAAAAAGGCTAACATGAAATCAATGCATGGTTTGTATCTTTAAATTTTTTCATTCCATGCAACCTATTATTATCTCCTCAAGAATATATAAGTATGAGAGATAAAGATAAGGGAAAGAGGTCCAGATAGAAGCATCCTTATGCTAGCAATTTGTAGCAAGAATCCTTGGTCTTGAGTGTGATACCATAGTTGAATGCTAATAATCAGCATTAGTGTGATCTGATCTTAGGTGAGGATTAATATCCATTTACATGGTTATCTTGTTGTGATACAGTTTCAAATCATGCTTGTTCAATGGAGGTGGACTTGAGACTGAGGAAGAGGCCTTTCAGTCTTGGAGCTGTGAGTATTATCTCAAGGTAATCATCATTGTTGTTCCTCTCTTTCAATAAACATAGATCTATCTTCTTCCACTAGCCCCTCCGAAATATCTATGTTTATGTAACTCTTTGCATCTTTTATGAGATTTTGTGGATCTCGTTTAGCTTGATATTATTAGATTAATACGTTAATCATGCAAGTTTTTATTGATCGTTTTATGAAAGAATGAGAAAGGCATTGCTTGTTGGATGATTGTGTAGGTTGGTGGTTGGGAAACCCAACATACATCCACATGAATCTCAAGGAAGGCACACTCCCTCAGCTAGTTGGATTCTTGGAAGGCGCACTCTCTCAACTTATTGGAGAAGAAGAACAACTGGGCACAAGTCCCAATGAATTAGTTGATCACATCTAACTAACTAGTTGTTAGAAGCTAGCTACGACTTGACCTATTCAAGATATCATGTAATAACAAGCATCTACATAAGACTGCCTCCTATTCTAAATAAAGGATGGTCATTTTTCTCTCGATTTTGGTGATAGTATTCATGTTTTCCTATTCTAGTTAAGTTCATGAGAATTTCTATTTTAGATCAAATGTTATCAAAGCATCGATAAGAGATTCTTCCACTACAGTGAGTTTCAGATAGAGATAAAAACAAATTATTGGTTGTTAGTGTCTGCACTCACCCAGTATTCAAATCCAGAGGTGCACTGGGGGTGGCTTCACCCTCCATCTCTCAGGAAATGTGCTATGGTTTTCTCTAGAACTCCACTGCCCAATCCTTTGTGGTGATTTCTAGCTTCAGAGGTGGACTTGGGATTCAACTCACCCTCCATCTCTCCCAACACAGTGCGTTTGGGTTACTCTCACCCTCCACTACTCATTTCTTTGGTTATGGGGATCTTCCACTCCTCCCCAACTTCTCCAATTCATGCAAGTGTGTGCTAGGATTTTCCATTCCCTCCCCTCTCTTCCAGTGTTCCTTCTCAGCGTGAGCTTGGATAGGGTTTTCTAGGGAACCCTCCCTTTTGGGCTCCAGATTGTGTGCTTCAAGGTTGGATCTAAATCCAAGGTTTTTCCATCTATATATAGATCCATATCGCATATATATCTAGATACAGATCCATATTCATATTCATATCTAAAGGATAATGCACTAGGGTTTTCTCCAGATGGTGTTCTTTAGGGTTTTCCCTCCCTCTTGGGCTCCAACTCCCTTGCTTTTTCATTTTCAATGCCCTCTCCTTTATCAGTTTTTAGTTTCTTCAGTATATGAAGACAATGCCTCCTTATCAAGACTCCTCCCCTGAGGATTCTACATCTGGGAATTCTTCTCCTATTCAGGACTTGACTATTTCTCTAAATGAACTCATGTGGCTCCAACAAAGCTCTCCAATTCCACTGCAATTATATACTCATTTACAACTTCCTAAGTTTTCATGGCATATGAATAATGAGGCCATTGATTACTTGGTACATAGTCTATCCACTTATTTCAAGACCTTCCCATGAATGAAAAAAGAAGAGAAGCTATAGGTCGCTAGTTTACAATTGGAAGGGGTTGCTCAAGCTTGGTGGGACACTCAAACAAATAACTTCTCTTTGGTAGTGGACTTGGGATATCTTCTTGCGACCACCCCTCAACCTATTGGTTCTTGGGATACCTTTTTTCAAGCGCCATGGAATCTCTTCTATCCCTCGGAGTGCCGTCATAATCTCCTAGCTCATCGGTTGCAACTCCACCAAATATTAGGCCAGTCAGTACAAATCTAAATTGAGGTGTTTACTAAGCTCCACATTCAACTGCAGATTCAAGATCCAAAAGAGGTACTCATTGTTAAATTTAATTATGGTCTTTTATTATTTATACACATAGAGGTTGATTTATTTGAAGGCTCTTAGATAAGGCCATTCTTCAAGCCTTGGCTATGGAATAGACGCTCACTCCTTGCCTTCGATCTCCTCTATCCAAAGTTGGACCTTCCTTAGCTCCTTCTTCTCCTTCCTATCCTATCTCACCCAAGCGTAGAAAATGGTGTTCTTATCATAAAACTCAGTTTCACTCCTCAGCTGAATGTCATGTTCTTCGTAATAAGAATCTTTTCAAAACTCTATTTGTCGATTCTCTTGAGTCCTCCTCAAGCATCATGACCCCCCTAAGTTGATCACCTTGGAGAATCCTATAGAATTGGACCCTTCTCTCCTACTCATGGCCACTGATCCCCAAACTTATTCACCAACTCCTTTTTTGACTCACAATTTCTAGATCAAGAAATTTCTGGCCACACTCATCCTTGACAATGGTAGACAAAAGAATTTGGTTGCTCGATATTTGGTTTAGCGGTTGGTTCTTCCTACTACCCCTCATTTGAAACCCTACCAATCATTTTGGGTTCAGAAGGATGGTCCATGTGTGATGGTGACCCATGTTGTGCCCTTACTTTTTCCACCAACCCTTTCCGAGATATTGTTCTTTGTGATGTGTCTCCTTTGGATTGTGTAGATGTACTTCTGGGTATTCCCTATCAATAACTCTATCATGTTGTATACCATGCTTTCAATCATCAGTATCATCTTCAGAAATATGGACATACCTATGTGATCCTCACATCATCCTCTTTGAAATCCCCTACCTTACTTTTCGCCCAACCTGTTGTTCATCAAATTAGTCTCAACAAATCCATTTCCCTCTATTTGGTGCACCCTCTAAAACCAAATATCCCCTCTTGCACCCTTCCTTCAGATCTGGTTGATTTGATCACATCCCTTGAATATGTATTTTTTTCACCCACCAAACTACCCCCGTCCGTTCCATTGAACACTCCATTGATCTTATTCCTGGAGCATTAAAAAATTTGTGTATGAATACCAAAGGTTTCTAGAAAGCAACCCTTGAGGCTGGAGGCGTAAATATCCTATTAATATTTATTTATTTTGGGAGTAGAGTTGCTCAATCGAATGCTTCCTCCCTCTTGGATAGTCTGATGGTGGCTTCAGTGGATAGTTGTACTAAGGTTATGAATTTTGATACTATTCAACACCTATTGAAGCTTTTAGGTCTTGAACATGAAGTCTCTATCCGTGTTGAAGCAGTTGGTGCATTACAATCTCTTTCTTCTAAATTGATTAGTGCAAAGAAAGATATATGGATCAAGGCAAAATTCTCATTTTAATCAGTTAAGTCCTCGCACCTTCAAAAGATTTTATGCAAGGGCTACCTACTAAATCCCTTCAGGAGCATGCAATGGGTGTTTTAGTGAACATTTCAGGTGGAATGTATGCTATTGTGCTAAGCCTCAGAGAAAGCATTAAGGAATTTTAGTATGAAATTCAGGTGGTTGGCATTATTGGTGCCCTGGCCTATGAATTAATGGTTTTTAATGGAAATCCATATAATTCTAGCTCACTTGATGTAGTTAAAATAGAAGGAATATTAGTGAGACAAATCAAACCTCGTTTCTCTCAGCTGGTGCAAAAACATGAAATTAAAGCTTTGGCTAACCTCTATGGCAATGCTTTTCTCTCTATAGGTTTTCTACACACTATAGAAAAAATAATGCTAGTTGGACTGGAGGCTATGGCTAGTTGTGAGATACAAGAAAGACTCATGCACTTATTAAGAAGCCCGTGTTCTGTCAATTCATATCTCTAGCAGTCCTTTAGGGGGTGAGAAGGAATTCAACTTTTAATTTCATTCCTTGGTATATCTACTGAAGAAAAATAGGAGCACGTTGTTGCCTTGATTTCTATTTTGTCCATAGAAGTTTATGACAATAACTGGGAAATTACAACAATAGGTGGGATACCTCCACTTGTCCTGCTACTAGAAACTAGATCCTGGAAAACAAAAGAGGATATTTCACTTTTGCTAGGAAATTTATGTTCTCATAGTGAAGAAATTTGTGCTCGTGTTGAAAGTGAAAATGATGTTCCAAATCTCATGTGACTCTTGAGAAATGTTGGTCCCAAGGCGCTTATGTAACACCCCCACTACCGTAAATCAAAATTTTGGTTCATTTTTCAATAAAGAGAATCCTTCAGAAACTTGCATTAGCGAAATGCCAATTCCCGACTCAATATCGAGATTCGGGGTTTCGGACTTTCCGCTGCGAGAGTCCCTATCCTCTCGAATCCCCGATCACCGATGGGACAATTTTCCGATGCGCCCCCTTTTTCACCAACCCCTTCTAGCGTACCGCTGGTCCACGTAACTTGCGTTCATATGACAACAGTCATATGCTTCTGTCGGGGTTTCTTCTATCGGGGTTTTGACACCCACGATGTTTTGGCGACTTGAATCACCGACCTCCGATCTCCAAATCTCTCCTTTGTTGCCTCAACCCCACTTGGCTAAGACTTTGGCCCACACGACCGGCTCCTATATGACCACAACAACAACTTCTCATCGGGGTTTTGGGGTTTGCGGTGCTGAGGTGCACATGTACCCGAAACTCCCGATTCTCTGATCCCCGATGTGCTTCGGCCCTCCAAGCTAAGCCTTGGCCAATGTGACCACTAATTTCGGGACTATAGTCCTACCTCTCGTCAGGGCTACTGGGTTTCCAATGTCATAAAACACTTACCCCTAGGTTTCCCGATCTCTCGAACACCGATTCTCCATCAAGCTGACAGCTAGCTCCCACTACGGCTCTTCCCTCAGCTCCGCTATTCGGACAACTGTTCCCCACTGATCAGGGTTTCACAGATTGCGATTTCAAAGTGCACAATTCACTTATCACCGGGATCCCTGATATCCCGATGAATTCCAAACGCCGATAGATTGACTCCCTGTCGATATTTTCTCCGATGGCGCAAATCTCTACTAAGTGTCCTCTAAATGAACGGTCTCGATTCCCTCCGGGGTTCGGGACTTGAACTGTCTCGAGTTCCCTGTCCTCGGGAACTCCGATACGCCGATTCCCCACTTCTCCCGGAGGTCTGACACCTGTCCTCCGCTAGTTCCACCTGTGGCCCACACAACTCTCCTGTCGGGATTTCACGTATCGCGGTTCCAAACTACGAGGGTTTCTTCCCTTCGATATCCTCGATGCTCTGAACTCCGACCCTCCTGGATCTACTGACACGCGTCCTCCAAAATGAATGGTTCAGGTTGTGTCGGGAAATCGCGGATCGTGATTCTGTATGACAAGGTTTCTTTGTGCTCGAAAACTCCGATTCCCCGATTCCCGACTTCCGGGATCTCCTGACACGTATCCCCCACGATAAACGGTCCTGATCTTGTCAGGATATCGTGGATCGTGATTCCAAGCAGCAAGATTTCTTTGCTCTCGTAAACCCCGATTCTCCGATATGCCGATAGACGGCCTCCCTGTCGGGACTTTTCCCGGTGGCGCTCGATCGCTGCCACGTGTCCTTCCAGATGGACGGTTCCGATTCCTCCAGGATTTCGAGACTTTTGACGCCCCCATTCTCGCAGCCTCAGGAACTCCAATTTCCCGATACCGAAGGTCCCGACTCTCTACGGATTTCGGATGCCTGTCTCCCTAAAATGGACGGCTGATGGGTAATTGGACCGAGATCTAACAGTCTAGGTTCGTTCTTCCTACGCACACTCCAGAGACTAGACTTCGAGTATCTTAACTCGATCCAACGGTTCGGATTGTCCCCTCGTGTGCATCTTCCACCACTTCATGGATGTGGGAAGATCACTGGTCCAAATGTTCTTTTGGGTCTTGGGATCTACGATCCCGATTTCTCGTTGCTCACGATGATAGAGGAAAAAGGGGCAAGGCATGTAACACCTTCGTTACTTTCGTCAATCTAATGGTCGTGAATGGCTATGGGTCCTCCGACGAGATCTCATCCGTCGACTTGTTACATATCACAACACTACTATCTCGGAACCTTAAGAGGATCGTTCCTCCTCGTACAGGGTTAATAAGACCTGCGCGTTCAGGTCCTTTTTCTGGGTTCTTGGTGAACCTTTCTAAGGAGGGAATCTCTGTGAAGAGATCCCTACCGGGGCATTTCCGAGAACAAATAAGGGAAACAAACTCCCGAGGATGGACTGGAAGTCTAACTTGGTTCATCTCATGCATAATCAAATCCATTTATCAACATAAGTCATGCATGGTTTCCTCTATTATAAGCACATATCTATTCATTCTTATCAAACACTGCATCGACATTCTAACACTGAAATCATTTACAATTTCACAGTTCTATGAGCATATATATGCATATACCAGTCTATGAATTTCAAGATGTAATATATATAAAACACTTATCAGAAATACACCAGAAGTGGGTGCGACTACTGAGAGGGGTGCTCGTTTCCACCCAACCGTAGGCGTAGCGACTCCCAACGGATTTACCACTAGCCACCCCCGAGCTGAGACCACGATGCTCTGAGACTGCGTCTCTCTGTCTGCCAGTGACCAGGAGCGAAGGTTTCAATCCTTCCTCTTTGCTATCACTCACCCTGCCTAATTCCAAAGTTCCCCTCGCGTCTGCCCTCTCAATCGCTTCTGCCATACGCCTTATCCTCTCGCGAGGTTGCGTGTGGCATGATTACCCTCGCGTCGATCAGGCCTGACATATCTACGGATGGGCGGTTCACCATCCCATCCCTCATCAAGCCGCCCGCCTACCAGCCTGCGAGACATTAAATTTCAGGGCCAACGAGCCGCTTTTGGTTCTCCGGGCCAGTGGAGTCCAAATACGGTATTCATTTAGGGTGGAAGTTAACGCCACCTTTCCAGGAGCCTTCCACCGCCATCATGGTCTCTTTTCTGCACATCCCCTCTCAGTAGTCCTGCAATATATATTCATAATGTTATTTACATTCATCGAACTTCTTCATAAGGTCCATTCACATCATACATTCACATTTTCATCATGCTTTAGCATGGTAATTCCTATATTAGGATTAATTACAAATATTGGGGGAAACAGGGTGTTACAATTCCCTCCCCCTTAAAGGAACACCGTCCTCGATGTTCTTTCTCAAAACACATGCCATGCCTTTCTTATTCGGCCACTTCAGAAGTCTTGATCTTCGTCATCTTCCTTCAATAATTCCTGGACAACAAACCCATTAATTCACAATTTTGTGCAAAAACATCTTACAAATGTTCAAATTTCAAAGATAAAAGGAAATTTCATATTCTTAGCACAATACTTATTTGTGCAGTTCGTGGATTGGTATCCGCATGGTAATTTTTTTATCCATGCTCATTGTCCTCCTTGACGTACCTATAGGACGCAAAATTCCAATTCAATAGCTCACAAGAGCCATCATAATTTTCATCTTTCTTTCCAAGGTTTTTCTTCCCACACGAGAAACTACCCACTGCGTGCATTACCCCCAATAGTTTCGAAAATTATTAAGGTCTCCTCTTCCTTGTGGTAACTCACCCTCTAGGCCCAGGCTCAGGCATCCCCTTCACTGTCATACAGTCCCTCGGGCGATCCATATTTCCCTGCCAAGGTTTTCTCACTTAGGAAGAATTTTAGAGGCTCTATCGAGTCTTACAGTCGAGGCATCCTTCCGGCTGGGGTTACCTCAACACAATTTTATTTTAAACGATCATGACTCATCACAGGGTTTT
>ML781490.1:378371-389551 GCA_009831015.1 Picea engelmannii
TGGGCCTTTAGTATACTTATACTCTTACATTATATATGTGCATTACTTACACGCTCAATATACCATTCATACCTTACTGGTACGAGTATCAGGCTTCTTAATATGAAGTTCCTCGGTGCATTGACTCATGCACTATTCATCATTTTGGCCTATGCCCTCTCCTCACATGACCACCGACGGTGAACACGATCCGAATTAAAAGGTGCTTCGCATTTCACAATTTCAGAATTTTCGTTGCAGGGAACTCTATTTTCCCTGACTCCCGAAATCCGAAAACCCGAAAGACCAAGGCTAAGGTTTTTCTTGGCTCTTTCATCCATATGACCCTTCGCTCAGAACCTGGGATCCATTCTCAGACACGCGTCAAGATCCCATATTTCAGCGAATCCGTGGTCAATGCTCTATCGTTTTCCAAACTTCTATTCTATCCAGACCCGACAATCTGGATCCCACTGTCCAGATCTCCCCGGCAATCAACGGTCCTGATTAAATCGGTGATTTACCCGGCGCGACTTTGGGAAGTCTACGCTTCCATTTCCTCTATAGACGAAACCTCGAAGCTCTATATCAACGAATCTCGTTGATCCCAATCTAACGGATACTATTCCTCTTGAGCTTATCAGGTTTCCTACCGGACTAGTCTCATAGTCCAACTCATACGGGTGTTACCCTCCCTTTTATGAAACGACCAACAAGGGTCACTATTGGGAATTAACAATAGTCCCAAAGGACTCCTTAAATAGGTTATCCTCATGGTCGATTCTAACCATTATAGGTCGGGTAAATCTGACCCTACGTATTTTCACCAATCCTCTCAATCATGAGGAATTGTACACTCAGGGTTTAGTCTCTTAATAATGCAGAAATCATAACTTTCTAAGGATCCTACCAGACCTTACCAGATTTTCCCAAAATCATGAAGGGTTTCTTCATTTGGGTCTTAACCCTTATCTAACCAACCATCTTAACCGCAATAGACTCTACCTGTTTTAGTAGATAGTCATCGTTATGCTAAGACATAACAACTCAGTTTATGTCATGTGCCCGGCTCGTGCAGCTTCATAGCACAATTTATTCTACCTCTGTTATTTGCACTCAAATCTTATCAATGACAACGATCAGTGCATCCCTACTCCTATAAGAGTAGTTGCCATTTTAACAAGGGGTTATAGAAGTTTCCAAATTATAGTTTCATTCTGCAATCCTTCTCCTTAAAGAGAAACACAGATAACAATATCTTCTAACGCGGCTCGTGCCTGAGCCCAAGCAAGACAAGTGTTGTAACCATGCTCTGATACCACTTTGTAACACCCCCACTACCGTAAATCAAAATTTTGGTTCATTTTTAAATAAAGAGAATCCTTCATAAACTTGCTTTAGCGAAATGCCAATCCCCGACTCAATATTGGGATTCGGGGTTTCAGACTTTCCGCTATGAGAGTCCCTATCCTCTCGAATCCCCGATCACCGATGGGACAATTTTCCGATGTGCCCCCTTTTTCACCAACCCCTTCTAGCGTACCGCTGGTCCACGTAACCTGTGTTCATATGACCACAGTCATATGCTTCTGTCGGGGTTTCTTCTATCGGGGTTTTGACACCCACGATGTTTTGGCGACTTGAATCACCAACCTACGATCTCCAAATCGCTCCTTTGTTGCCTCATCCCCACTTGGCTAAGCCTTTGGCCCACACGACTGACTCCTATATGACCACATCAACAACTTCTCATCGAGGTTTCGGGGTTTGCAGTGCCAAGGTGCACATGTACCCGAAACTCCCGATTCTCCGATCCCCGATGTGCTTCATCCCTCCAAGCTAAGCCCTGGCCAATGTGACCACTAATTCTGGGACCGTAGTCCTACCTCTCATCAGGCCTACTGGGTTTCCAATGTCGTAAAACACTTACCCCTAGGTTTCCCGATCTCTCGAACACCGATTATCCGTCAAGATGATAGATGGCTCCCACTACAACTCTTCCCTCAGCTCCGCTATTCGGACAATTGTTCCCCACTGATCGGGGTTTCGTGGATCATGATTTCAAAGTGCACAATTCACTTGTCACTGGGATACCCGATATCCCGATGAACTCCAAACGCCGATAGATTGACTCCCTGTCGGGATTTTCTCCGATGGCACAGATCTCTACTACGTGTCCTCTAAATGAATGGTCCCGATTCCCTCCGGGGTTCAGGACTTGAACTGTCTCAAGTTACCTGTCCTCAGGAACTCAGATACGCTGATTCCCCACTTCTCCCAGAGGTCTGACACCTGTCCTCTGCTAGTTCCACTTGTGGCCCACACAACTCTCCTGTCGAGATTTCATGTATCGCGGTTCCAAACTACGAGGGGTTCTTCCCTTCGATATCCCCGATGCTCTGAAATCCGACTCTCCTGGATCCACTGACACGCATCCTCCAAAATGAACGGTTCAGGTCATGTCAGGAAATCGCGGATCGCGATTCCGTATGACAAGGTTTCTTTGTGCTCTAAAACTCCGATTCCTCGATTCCCGACTTCTGGGATCTCCTGACACGTATCCCCCACGATAGATGGTCCTGATATTGTTGGGATATCGCGTATCGCGATTCCAAGCAACAACATTTCTTTGCTCTCGTAAACCCCGATTCTCCGATATGCCGATAGATGACCTCCCTATCGGGACTTTTCCTGGTGGCGCTCGATCGCTGCCACGTGTCCTTCCAGATGGACGGTTCCGATTCCTCCAGGATTTCGAGACTTTTAACGCCCCCATTCTCACAGTCCCAGGAACTCCGATTTCCCGATGCCGAAGGTCCCGACTCTCTACAGATTTCAGACGCCTGTCTCCCTAAAATGGACAGCTGACGGGTAATTGGACCGAGATCTAACGGTCTAGATTCGTTCTTCCTGCGCACACTCCAGAGACTAGACTTCGAGTATCTTAACTCGATCCAACGGTTCGGATTGTCCCCTCGTGTGCATCTTCCACCACTTCATGGATGTGGGAAGATCACTGGTCCGAATGTTCTTTTGGGTCTTGGGATCTATGATCTCGATTTCTCGTTACTCACGATGATAGAGGAAAAATGGGCAAGGTATGTAACACCTTCGTTACTTTCGTTGATCTAATGGTCGTGAATGGTTATGGGTCCTCCAACGAGATATTATCCGTCGACTTGTTACATATCACAACACTACTATCTCGAAACCTTAAGAGGATCGTTCCTCCTCGTACAGGGTTAATAAGACCTGCGCGTTCAGGTCCTTTTTCTGGGTTCTTGGTGAACCTTTCTAAGGAGGGAATCTCTGTGAAGAGATCCCTACCGGGGAATTTTCGGGAACAAATAAGGGAAACAAACTCCCGAGGATGGACTGGAAGTCTGACTTGGTTCAGCTCATGCATAATCAAATCCATTTATCAACATAAGTCATGCATGTTTTCCTCTATTATAAGCATATATCTATTCATTCTTATCAAACACTGCATCGACATCCTAACACTGAAATCATTTACAATTTCACAGTTCTATGAGCATATATATGCATATACCAGTCTATGAATTTCAAGATGTAATATATATAAAACACTTATCAGAAATACACCAGAAGTGGGTGCGACTACTGAGAGGGGTTCTCGTTTCCACCCAACCGTAGGCGTAGCGACTCCCAATGGATTTACCACTATCCACCCCCGAGCTGAGACCACGATGCTCTGAGACTGCGTCTCTCTGTCTGCCAGTGACCAGGAGCGAAGGTTGCAATCCTTCCTCTCTGCTATCACTCACCCTGCCTAATGCCAGAGTTCCCCTCGCGTCTGCCCTCTCAATCGCTTCTGCCATACGCCTTATCCTCTCGCGAGGTTGCATGTGGCACGATTACCCTCGCGTCGATCAGGCTTGACAACTCTACGGATGGGCGGTTCACCATCCCATCCCTCATCAAGCCGCTCGCCTACCAGCCTGTGAGACATTAAATTTCAGGGCCAGCGAGCCGCTTTTGGTTCTCCGGGCCAGTGGAGTCCAAATACGGTATTCATTCAGGGTGGAAGTTAACGCCACCTTTCCAGGTGCCTTCCACCGCCATCGTGGTCTCTTTTCTGCACATCTCCTCTCAATAGTCCTGCAATATAATTTCATAATGTTATTTACATTCATCGACCTTCTTCATAAGGTCCATTCACATCATACATTCACATTTTCATCATGCTTTAGCCTGGTAATTCCTATATTAGGATTAATTACAAATATTGGGGGAAACAAGGTGTTACAGCTTAAGCATCTTGTTAGAGATGCATATGCTTCAATTGTCAACCAATTGGTAGCTATACTTTGGGGGAATAAACCAATCTTAAAATTTCATGTGATAAAGATGTTGGTTTGCTTACTTATAGAGGCATTTCATGAAGAGATCATTCTGAAAGGAGGTGTTGCAAATGTAGGTATCTAATCACTAGTTCAAATGCTTGGTTCTTCTAAAGATGAAACTCAAGAAAGTGTTGCATCAATTATTGCATATTTTTTGGTGTACGAAAATATATTTGTGAAAATGTTGGAAGGCTAGAAATCATCAACCCTTTAGTCAAGTTATTAAATATTAGAATTGAGTGCATTCTTATGCAGTTAAATTGAGCACTTGCGACACTTTTTTCATCAACTAAAACTAAACAAAGATGCTTTAGAATCCCTTTCCATATTCACTAGAGTGAAACAAGGTGGTTGTCCTGGAATTCCAATGTGGGTAGTCCTTGTTGAATTTCCTAACAACATGGAATCATTAGTGAAGTGCTTGGTCATTAAACTTCCACCAGTTCAAGAAAAGGAAATTGAGGTTCTTTTGAGCCTTTGTAGAGACCAGTTTGTAGTTCTTGGAGATTTGGTGATAGAAATGCCAAGATGTATTGATGCACTGGAAAACCGAGTCATATATTCTTCTAGATTAGAAGTGATAGTTGGAGGAACTACTCTTGTTATTTGTGCTCCCATGGAACATAAGAAAATAACATTGGATACTCTTAATGAATCTAGGCTCTTTGCACAACTTATGCACTTTCTTTTTCACGTGATGAAAAATGTTATGGAAATGAATGGTTTTATACTTCATAAATTTGAAGAAGTTCAAGGTTGCACAAGAACATGCCAAACTCCTGCTCAGGATAAATGGTTTTCTGAAGCTACCATGCACAAGCATTTTCCTCATTTGTTGACAGAAGTGGGGACACTTCCGAGATTAAACAAGGAGGAATTGGGAAACCCAACAAACATCCATGTGAATCCAAAGGAAGGCACACTCCCTCAGCCAGCTAGATTCTTGGAAGGCACACTCTCTCAACTTATTGGAGAAGAAGAACAATTGGGTGCAAGTCCCAAAGAAGTAGTTGATAAAATCTAGCTAACTAATTGTTAGAAGCTAGCTTCAACTTAACCTATTCAAGCCATCATATAATAACATGCATCTATATAAGACTACCTCCTATTCTAAATAAACGATGGCCATTTTTCTCTCAGTTTTGGTGATAGTATTCATGTTTTCCTATTCTAGTTAATTTCCTAAGCATTGCTATTGTAGATCAGTGGTGAATGAATGAAGTTATAGCAAGGTCAAGTGTAAGCCATTGGATACGCTGGAAAAACATCTATGATATGGTATGCGCCTTCTCCCTTCTCATATTTAATTTTTAAAATTCATGTTAGTATTAGGAGAAAGTAAGACGTTATCTATCCCTCTATTTTCCATTGAACTACACCCATTCAGTGGGGTTTTGACTACTTATTTGTAGTCAAATTATCCCATAGCAGAGTTGGTGACTCCACTAGGGAAATAAAATAGAAGTATTTCCTTAGTTTTCCTGAGTGATTTCTTGCTCATTTTTCATTTTAGAAAGCATATGTTGACTTTGTAATGTGCGCATCTAAATCATGAGTGTTTGCATGCATGTTTGATCAAGTTATGGGTGGTTATTTGGCTAAAATTACCTAGTTTCCCCTACACTCGTGATTGTTCCTAAGGACAAACATGGTTGGTCATGACTTCCCCTAAGGAAACCTACAACCATAGGCTCTGGTTGTTTTTTACTACACAACAACCCACAATTGTACCTTTATGGTCGCTTGTTGTTGCACAAACAAGTGTGGTCAAGTCTCATAGGTGGTTTTTTTGTTTTTTCTCAATTTCTTCCTGTTTGATTGAATATTTATTTGCTTTGAAAAGTTGGTGGTGATCATTGGTTGGCATGTGCACCTTAGGTCTTTACATTTTTATCTCATTTGAATCGGAAAAGAGTCTAAAAAAATATTACATTACCTTTGTTTATCATCTAAGATTTTGCACTTTTAGTTCAATTGAATCGAAAAAGAGTTAAAAAGAACTACATATCATTGTTTAATAATCTTAGGTATTTGCATTATTATCTTATTAGAATCGTGAAAGGGTTAAAAGGAATTGCATTACATCTTTGCATATCATTTTTAGGCATTTAGTGATTGTTTTAGAGAAAAGTTGTGTGTTGGAGTTGGTTTGATTTTAGAGATCTGAAAATTATCGCAAACAATTTGATTTGGAAGTTTTATTTAGGAGTGATTGTTGCATCTTTATTTGAAAAGTGAAAAAAGGAAACCTCTTGCTCTCCTCCAATTCTATAGTGTTCATCGAATCAAAACGAAAATTGCATTATCTTGCATTTTTTTATCACCTTAATAAATTCACTTAATTTAAAGAGTCAAGAACATCACCGACATTCATTCCATAGCTTGAGTAAACAACAAACCTAAAAGCAATGTTACTATAACAAGAACTAGACATTTTCTTTATAGAAAACACATTTTAGTCTAAGTTCTAGGACCTTGGTGTAGGGTTGGAGAGTTAATTCTCCAAGGCCACATAACCGAACTAGGAATTGATTAATGAGTGTAAAAATCCATTAGTACCAAGGAGCAATTGTCAAGAAGTACCTCTAACACAGGTGTCAAGCACAAGGTCACACTAAAAGCAAGTGGAATGATATCCATATTCCCTTTTTTTTCAATGTTTATTGGATTACTACACGTATGGGGGTTTCTTAAAGTGTTAGGTCCTCTAGTGACATCACTTATTAGAAGCTTTGGTATTTGTTTCCCTTCCCATATGTGTGACCCTGACCCACGACTTCTAGGTTGCCAATTATGAAGTGGTATCCATAGTGACTTTTCCTAGGGAATCACATGGGTGACTGTAAGAGGGAAGTGCTTGTGGTACCTGAGAGAGGCATCTAATATCCATTTCAAATCCCTTGGAGGGTGCTCATATTCATAAAGATATCTTCACCTTGAGCGATTGTTGCATGAAGGTTATTGTAACTATCTCTCATACCTTCGATGGCTAGGTTTTTTGGATTTCATCACCATGAAATTTTGGTTTTCGGAAGGCCCATTTGACTATTAGTTTCTTGCTTGTTGGAGCTTATATATTTATTAGGGTTTGCTCTATGAATGTGTCTAGTTGGCCTAGGATTTTTTCTTTCATTTAAAAACACATATTTCACCGTGAATGACTAGCCTCTTCTTTGCTCTTGTAGGAAATGAGGGTTTCCTCCCGAGACTAAGGAATCGTCGTTCATAAGGCATTGGTTGTCCACACTGAAAAACATAAACATAGTTATTGAGATCCACACATCATATTCAAAGGAGGTTGAACATATAGATCGAAATCACTGACACAAATCTCCCTTTTCATTTTAATCCCCCTTTGATAGAGACTTTGTACCCTTTACTTGTTTCATTGGGTGGATTTTGTTTTGGTGACCCTTTTTACCTTTTTAGGAGTTCTCATGTGATGTTGGGTGTCAATGGGTCATCCACAATGGGAGGACCTATTCCTTCTTCACCCAATGTGTCTAGATGAGCCATATTTTCTTCTTCCATTCCATCAGTTAGTGTGATAGTAACTCCCATGCCTATGCCTTCATAATTAGGTTTTCCTTTTTGGGGAATATCGTAGGTCACATCTCTTCCTTACACCAATACACATATCTTTAATACACCCCTTGTGACTCTATAGGTTCCAACCTCCGATTTAATTTTTTGCAAGGGATAAAGCATTGGTTTCAATGTTGGTAGTGGGTTTCCTCCTATTTTTGGTATACCCATAGGTAGTTCGATTAGATGCATGTTTTCCTTTTGGTGGGAACCTTAATCCTAGGTTTGGACCAACAACTAGACTTCCCACTATCACTGGGGGAAATAATGCTCATGGGGGTAGTGGGGTGGGGGATTTGTGATTTCGTCGAAATCGCAAGTTCTGTCACTTATCCATCAAAATACATTTGTCAACCCTTGGTTAACATTCTTGGATACCTTGAAATTAACATATTTATCATGTTTGACATACAACCTCATCCAACATCAACCACATTTGTCAGTTATTCCTACAAAATTACCATCAAACATACCAAAGTTTGATAGAAAGTTTGAAGAAGATCCTTCTACCCACGTTATGACCTTTCACCTATGGTTCTATTCAAACTCTTTGGTGGATGATAGTATTATATTGTTTCTTTAGAAATCATGACAAGGAGCAACGTGAAATGGTACATTGAGTTACCAAGTTCCTTTTATCATGATTTTTTATCCCTATAAATGGCCTTTTTTACCCATTTCCAACTCTCGATCTGTTATGAAACCAAAAATGAAATTTTGACATCATTGCACCAGAATATTGCTACTCATATCTATGACCATATCCATGAGTGGAGACAACGACATAGGTTTATCAAAACTATAATTATGCATAAAATTCTCATAGATTGGTATGTTAAGTGTTTGTTTCCTAATATCACGAAAGATGTAGCTACATCAGGAGATTTAACCAAAGAGCAAGTTATACTGCATGCTCAACATATAGATTTGATTTATTCTCAGTCTGGCACATTTTATGAGTTCATACCTCTTGCTCCTTAGCCATCAACAGATCCTCCAAAGCCTACCCCAGGACCACATTTCGATGGCATGATTGGTTTTGTTTCCCATACTTCTTCTAGACAGTTGGAAAGTCAAATGGGTCATATGACCATATATTCTAACCCACCTACCACTGTGTTAGCATAAAAAAATTCCTCAGACCCCACCCTAACCTCCAATATTCATTCGATACAATCCACCAATCTGAAGAATTATCAACAACCTAGAGGAAAAAAGACTGTCTGTAATCAAAATGTTAAAGTAGGAGGCACTGGTGATCCAAATAAAATGAAATTCCCTTGCACAATCTTCACTAGAGATCATCCTACTCACACGTGTCCTCAAATGGATGACATTCACCGATACTTATCCCAGTAGAAACTTGTTGTCCTAACAAATCCTTTTCCCCCATAGTAGCAACAGATGGTTGTGACACACCTTGCACCTTTTCAAGGATGTGATACCCCTCTAGGGGTAAATCCCACAAATGCAAACATCTACATGTGTGACCACGAAGTTAATATTCAAGCCAGAGCTCGTAATTATTACAATACTAAGAGTGGTCCTCTGATAAGGATCCATATTCATCCCAACCAAGTGGCTCTTTGTAGATAAAGAATCTATCCATTGATATGATGCTTTCCCCCCCTAAGGGTGTCTTAAGAAGGTTTACACACAACCCCAATGTCCAAGCCTCTCCAAATTACAGTATTGTTGAAGATTTAGCTCAATCACCTTGTGCTATGTCTGCCGTAAAGGTTCTTCATAACTACCCTATGCAATGTAAATAATTGTTGACCCCAATTAACAAAATTGATCCCTCATAAAATCATCTGATTACATTTGACATTGACTAGAGTTGGCCAAGGCTTCCTCCCCACATTGATTTCTAGATCTAAGTATCTTCGTGTGGGACAAACATCTTAGATGCGTTGTTGATGAAGGAGCCTCCACTTGTATTATGTCTTTGTCTCATTGGAAAACATTAGGTTCTCCAAAGAATATCTAGTATAACACCATGTTGAAGGAATTTCATGGTCATACCTTTAATCCTCATGGAATAATTTCTATCTTTCTAGTTACGTTAGGCAGAAAGACTATTTCAATTGAATTTGAAGTAGTCGACGCTCCTTTAGACCATAATATTTTGCTACAGTGTAGTTGGTTTTATGTGATGAAAAATTTGTATATTCATTCTTTAGAGTCCTCTGCTTTCCTCATCAAGGAAAAGTGGTTACCATAGATCAATTGGAGTATTGTATGCCCAATTCACGAACTAACACTAGTGTGAATGTTCCATTAATTAGTGATTCCAAGAGTGTTTTTTACTGTATTGGTGTTGGGATGTTTAAAGTTTCATCTCTCATGGGAACTTTCCATTTCCCTCCACCAATCAAGTCCATTGACTTATCTTTTATATGTATGATTTCGTCAGGTACTATTAAATCACAAGTTTCATCCTCAACATATATTTCTATTATAAATCATGTGCTTCAACACTCGATTTAATCGAACACAATCATTGTCAATAAAGACACTTGGGTAGTTCCTCGTCCATCTATGATTGAGTCATAGAGTTGAGTATGTAGTTAAGTTCGATTGAGATTGCCTATCAAATTATCCAATTGTTAAATGTGGAAGATTATCAAAAAATCCATCCTTATATGGAATATGATCAGTTCACTTCGCCCATTTGGGCCATCAACCCTCCCAATTCACACGATTTCCTAGATGTTGAGAAGCCTTCTGGTGAGGCTATCTTTGAATCCATGATTAAGTTTGAAAGATAATGGGAATATATGCATCATAGATCATTTTTTCTTCTTGAACTAGAGACTTTATAGGTTGGCACACACAACCTTGTTTCATGTACGAATATCGAGTGGTAACAAGTCCCCACCCTAACATGTGATGTGTAAGTGGAGGAAAATTTGGCGAACCTCTTGAAATCTTTTTGAAACTTGGCCCATTTGAGAACACATTGATCAGAATATATTTTTGATTTGAAATATTTAAACTTTATAGTGCTCCTTTTAAAGACTTTTGAGATGCATTTTCTTGGGCATCGAATGAAATGCTAAGCCTTAACCTGATTGTTGTTATAGGATAAATCGGTAGGTGTGGACACTAAATGATCTCCCTAGATCCACCTAGAGCTAGAACAAAACACACCAGAACATGACACTTTCCTTAAGTTTTAGATATTGAATTTACTAACTAAAGAGGGATAGGTGACATACCGTTTAAACATCGCTTCCTCTCGCCATC
>ML781490.1:438920-458142 GCA_009831015.1 Picea engelmannii
TTGGAATGTACTAGGGTACCTTGGGAATCATTGACATTAATGGTGATCTCCCTCGCACTTGTTAACGGTTCACACCATCGACCGGTAATCAAGTGGTTTCTACCATGTTCGACATCAGGACATCTATTCACATGGCTAGAATCATACCACATTGGGATCGGTAAGAAGACCCTAGGTTGAGTAATCACTTCGATACATACTTTTCCCAGGTTGCAAAGGAGTTTCTCTTGGATGAATGATGCATACACTGTTACATAGATCCACTTTGTATTGATCGTGGCTATGTCTTGTCACCTCATAGATCCACTGTGTATTCTTCATGGCTATGATCAGTTTAGGTCATCAGAGTATAGATCCACATTGTATCTTTAGTGGTTATACCTTTTTATCAATACAATTATGGATCCGCAGTGTATTTTATGGCGGCCATATCTTGCAAATCTTGATCACCCAAGCATAGGTATGCCTGCCTTGGGTTTAAAACATGTCATGATATTTGTTGGATGTTTTTTGTGCATCTTCTGTCAGGTTCTCCGAGTATATACCCTTGCTTGAAAGTCTACAAATCATTTCAGTTATCAACTCGCATCTTCTAACTTCATACTTTGGGGGGAAATCTGTTACACCTCAATATTGCTCACTTTGATAAGTGTCGTAAGTGTCGCATGATCCTCTCAACTGTCGCAAGTGTCGCATGTCATTAACAAGTGTCACAAACATCAAACAAAGCATATTGTCATGACGACGACACCAAGGAGACATCTAGAATAACTCAGACACTTGATTTGGAGGAGGGAGAATGATTAACTGAAGTCAAGGAACTCTTATCACCTGAAGGGAGCTCTTAAACAAGGGTTTGGAGGGTGATCGCTCCCCTACATCAGCCTTAGGAGCACTGGCGCTCCCCTATAAAGTCTCAGGGAGCGTTATAACACTCATCTTCCCCTCTGAAGGAGCGTTATCCATATTTGGAGCGCTAACGCTCCCCTCAAGCTTCCTAGGGAGCGCTATAGTGCCTTGATGCCCCTTTTGAGGGAGTGTTGTCTAATATGAGGCAATAGTTGGCCCGTTGAGGAGAATAAGGGGAGGATATTTCAAGTTTGGAAGGCAGTTGCATTCGAATTCTTGGCTCCATCAGGAGATCCCTGATCCAAGGAGGGGATTCCTCAGCTTATTCTAAAAGATAACTCAAGAGGTTAAGCTTCTCTTAACCTATATAAGCAGGCTTTATGATGGTGAGGAGGGGGAAGAATTTCTAGCATGAAACCTATGATCTCATAGGAAACACACAGTCAGTTGAAGGAGATTGATTAGTGAATTTTCTATCATCCAGGTCGTGGATATTTCGAGCAAGGGTTAGATGAAGGGGACTTGACGAAGTTGTCGCATTCACATCTACAATTGTAAGTATTGTTGTCGTTATTCTCATTAATATGACACGCTTGGCCTATTTCTTTCTAGTTCGTGTCTGATCTTACATGAACTTATCGTTAATAGATAGATCTGTTTTCAAGCTAACATCAACAGAGTAGGAAGTGGTCATACTTTGTTTGTCTACAGGACTCAACGAGGAGCGAAAGATTGGAGCTCAACTCGGAGCGTGTAGGGACAAACGTCGATAAAAATGTACCTCTATCATCCTTCCTTATCATGTGTTATTTTGTATAGATTTGAAAGGAAGTTAGTGTCCACGTTAAGCACTTTTTGTCTTAGAGTTAGGGTCTAGCTCTTTGAGGCGATCTACCTGTCCGCAGGGAGATTTTCCTACAACACCAAGGTCCCAAGCCTTCAGTCCATCGAAGAATACTTTGGGATCATTCCCACATGGTAAAGTCTGTCCGACCAATCTTGGAATGTCTACTCGATATCCTCCTATAGATATAACAACAACTCAAATCTTCAGTCTGTCGAAGATTATATCTGAGCCTATTCCCATGTGATCAAATCCATCTGATCAATTTTGAAATATTGACATGATGTTGCAATCATAAACACTCCCCTAGGGAAACATTTTCATTCCTACCATGCTTGTCCCAGATAGAAGCTTAGTGCAAATGTCAACTACCTTCTCATCTGTGGATATGTGATGGAGCCTCATTGCTCCTTCCCACACCATGTCTCTGATGAAGTCCTACAAGATCCTTTGAAAGCCACCCTGCTTCATAACTTGCATCACTGGATGGGATATACAACTGAGTGCTAAAGACATCCGCTTCCCTACTTGTCTGGAAATCCTGCTCAATCCCAAGCTGAATTATCACCACAGGTGCTTGATCTGTCTTCTTCACTCCCAATCCAAAAATTGTATATCCCGACAGTCGTACTTTAGCATCAGAGACCAATCATATCTATCTATACCAAAACATAACTACCTACATGTTGTGATATAACCCAATAATACAGTCATGGCTCAACCATATACTGGCACAAGGTGCTCTCTACAAGGAAAATGTCTATCCCATCACACAACTTCCTTATATGTTTCATCATAGGTGTGGCCATGGACTTCCTGTCCAACATGATAAAACTCTTCAGTCTCCTCAATGAAGATCTCATATGGTGCCTTCCATGATTCCAATCCCAATATATCTAGTCAATATCCTTCATCTCGAACTCTGAAATCAAAACCCTCTATCTAAGGGAATCCTTGAACCATGCTTCCATTTGTTGCATGCCCCTTTGCATCCTACAAAGTGTCACAAAACCATGTTGGATTCTTCCTAATCACTGACTCCCTTTGAGTTTGTACAACCTGAAGATTTATTGTCTGTGACTCTTCCTTTGAGCCAATTGACTCCCTATGAAGTATGACTCCCTTTTATTCCTTTCAATCTTGTTGTTCTATTGTCATACATTTCTTGTTCTTAACCTAGAACAAGGGGCTCCCATACCAAGGATAATGACCCTTCTGCCAAAATAAGGATAAGGATTCTCGTACCAAGTATAATGACCGTTCTATCAAAAATAAGAATTATGGCTTCTCGTATTAGGATAATAAAAAATATGGCCTCCCGTAGGGATAACAACCAAAATGGCCTCCTGTACTAGGATAATAACCAAACAAAAAATGGACCCCCGTACTAGGGAAAATTTCCCAATACAAAAGAAAATTAAAATAACTAAATTATACTTACAGTGAGAGTTGTAGAAGTCCTCTTGATGTATTTAGTATAAATAATCTCTTTGAGGATCGTCATCAAGTTTAGACTTCTTCTGTGGATGTTCATCAACATCAGTTGTCGATGCATGTTGCTTTTATTTTCTTTTCCTTTGAGGACAATCTCTAGCATAGTGACCAAACTCGTCACAAATGTAGCATTGGATGTTTGAAATATCCCTCTTCTTTCTTGATGGTCATGTATTATACTTCCATAATTTTCCTTTCCATTTTATTGCATGGGCTGCAAATGCTTTCTCTTCATCTTCTTCTTCTGGAGGTTTCTGGAAGATTTCTCTAGATAGCATTCAAGTTTCTTCTTGAACACAATCATACCATAGATTGTCAAACTTCGATAACTTTTTATGTCTGCAAATGCTCTTAATAAATGGCTCCCATGATATTGGTAATCCATTAAGACATATAGTGACAAGTTTTTTTATCTATAACCTCATCTCCAATAAATTTAAGTTGATCTATTATCTCAGAGACCCTTGTTAAATATGTGTTTATTGAATCTGACTTCAACATCTTGATGCATCGGAGCTGATTTCTCAAAGCTAACTTTCTCCTGATGTTCTTTCTTTCAAATAATTTTACCAAGGATTTGTACATTTCCTTGGTAGTCTTAAGTTATGTAATGTGTGGAATCATATGCTCTCTAACAAAGTCTACCAGGGTTCTCTTGGTCATTACTGCTTTCTTCCTGTGCTTGACCTTCTTTTCATCTTATTTTGGATTGGGAATGTCTTGGTTTATGTAGTCCAGAAGATCATTTTATTCTAGGATACGAAGTATCTTAATATTCCATGCTTTGAAGTCGGTGGCACCTTTCAATCTATCTTCTTCTTTGAAATTGGTCTTCATCTTGAATAGGGTCAAGCCTCCAAACCCTAAAAATTCAAACTTTTCCAAACTGCAATCTAACAGCACCAGGAGGTGCACTTGATAAAGGAGAGTTGTTATGTGCAAGTATTAGTCCCAACATGGACCAAATATACCCCCATCAAAACTTCCAAAGATTCAAATTTGTAGTAGCTGCTACAGTGCAATTGCAATACCTGAATTTCAAATGTCTACAGTTTCCCAGTCTCTGTGCTATTGCGGATCTTCAGTCCCGTTCTGATACCATGTTGATTTTTATATGTGTTTCCAGATCTAGATAATTATATGTCACATTATAATTATACACATAAAAATATTCTAAGATCATTGCAGTCACACCATGCACAAAGAGACATAAAATTTACCCTGGGAAAACCCACAATGGGGAAAAAACCAAGCAACCCTTCCTCTAGAAAAATATCCAACCAAGAACCACAAGTACAATTTCACAATGAAGAAACCCTAACCCAAAGCCTCAAAACCAAGAAAATAATGTCTTCTTGCTACAATTTCGGCTTCCTGGCTACTGTAGTGAACCTTCTTAAGAAGAGGATGAGTTCTAGTGGTTGCAAATGAGGCCTAGGCACCTCCTATTTATATTAGTCAGTTGACTTCTGCCTGGGCCGACCTGATCCTTCACTGGGGCCGACTTTACATCAAAGTAGTGTTATTTCATATTAAATTAATATGTTTTCTTATCCTGGAGACGACTTCTCATTCTAAACTTCTTCTAGGGGTTTCTTTAGTGTTTCTTCTATAAATGGATTCCCGAAGTTGCCAAAAGCTAACACAAAGGAAAGTGTTGATCGTTGATGGTCGATAAAGTCAGATCAACAATTGTTGTTTCTTTTGATTTAAGATCAACGATTGAGATTTAAAGGGATCTTATAGTGGTAAAACAATCGATATTATGTGAAAATTTTGGTTTTTTGAAGGTCATTAACTTGTGGGGAAATTTTGAACCCATAATGACGTTATGACCCATGAAAATTCAAGTAAAATAAATCAGAGAGAGTTATCCAATGAGATAAACAGTTCACAAAATGAAACTCACATGAGAAAGTTATAGCTAAAACAATGAGGGTAAAATTTTGGCACCAATTTTACTTCCAGAGGGAATAACTCCATGCTCAAATGTCTGTTTGGGGCACAAGAGTAGTCAATAGAAATATTATGACCCATAAAATCTAGTGGTGAAGTCAAATTTTGGTTTGGGTAACTGAAAATGCGTAGGAAGAGAAATAATACACATGTAGCATACATGGGTGTTGAGGGGTCCAAATTTTCTCGACAACAGTAAGGGGTTCTCCCCAGTAAGAATTACCAATTATACCTCTCAGCGTTTGGAATAGGGAATCCATATGAATTCCGGCCTTGAAACCATTGTTGGTTTGGTTCTACCAGTTGCATCTCGGTCCATCGATGATGGTGAGTGATGGGTGATTGTGAAAATGGAATATGTAGATGAAGACTATCTAAATGTAGGCCTAATCTAATTCTAATCTAACCTATCCTATCTAGGAGAAAACTATAGTAAAATCATGAGTTGTGATGAAACTAAACTATAAATAAAACCCAATTAGATAGTTGTCATGAAGTTACACAGTTAGCAACACATGAATACAAGTCAATAACTAGAATAGTCTAAGTCACATTTCTGCATACATTCACAACTCATTTTCTCAGGACATGTAATATAAGAAAGAATGAAAAAACTACAAGAAGACATATATTGCATCATAATAGTCCATAAACAAACATGCTCTTACATCCCATGTAAACAACAAACATTATGTTTGAAATAGTTCGCAACAAAACAAGAACACATGCAAGTCCTTCTCTCAGTCAAAAGTTGGCCTTGAGGGCTTCTCTATATTAACAGTTTCAACAATAGTATATGAAAACTCTTAGGAAAACTCTCCAATTTTAGTTGACATTGTATTCTCGAAGCAGTTCAAAGGTGTACAATGTTTGAAGAGCCAAAATCCCTTTCTCTTGGTTCTATTCTAGTATTTATTGAGGTTCAATAAGAATTGTGGCCTTTAGTCTCCCTCGATGACCTTTCGTCTTCCAACGTTTTTCCTCATCTTCTTTGTAATGATGAGAAATAAGGACAATGGTTAAATTTCAAATTTGTCTCCTAGCGCTAGTGGGTCGACATGGATTTCGGCTATATGTGTCTTGCACATCATGAAGACTAGCTTTGGGTGTGTGGGAATCTTCGTCATCCTGAGCTTGATAGTCGATCATCATGGAGTTTCTAGATCCCTTCTTCATACATTTTTCTGATACTTTCTTTGTTGATATTTCATTATTTATCCTTTATCATGTTTAGTTGTAGATTTCATCGTGAGAATGTTGAACGTGATCCTCCTTTGCTCAATACCTGAAAACATTCAACATACAATAGATAAGAGTAAATCCAGATAAACTATCAAGAATAATTATTTGAATGCAAATAAATGGGGCATATAATAATTTAAGTATCATTTATAAACTTCCCTGAGTTAGATTCATGGTTCCTCCACTCGCGGTCGATTTATGGTGTTCTTCGAAGCTGCCAATAAAGTGTCATATATTATTACAGAAATAAGTATATCGTATGTTAGGAATTTATCACATAATATAACTAGGAAGTTGTATATCATGAATATACATTTCCAACGGTATAAATAAAGTGAAAAATTGACACCCGAGTCAAACGTTACGACTATTTTATGAAATCCAGTCTTCTTCTGCTCGAAGGAGTTTGAACTAACTACTCTGACCTTGATGATAACTCCTACGAAATGGAATAAGTTTATCATTCATTAGTAATTTCTTAAATATTATAACTAGAAAATTGTAGATCTATGAAATACCTTTCCAACAGTATAAATAAGTCGTAAAATGGACACCCAAGTCAAACGTTATGGTCGATTTACGAGAGACAGTTCTCTTTTGCTTGGAGGAATTGATGACAACTCCTCCGACTTGCTCGGAGACATTATTAACAACTTCACCGAATTGTTCGGAGGATTTGAAGGAAACGTCTTCGATCAGCTCAGAATATTTGAAGGGAACTCCTCTGAGTAGCTCAGAAGAGTTGAAGGGAACTCCTCCGAGCAACTCGAAAGAGTTGAAGGGAACTCCTCCGAGCAACTCGGAAGAGTTGAAGGGAAATCCTATGAACAGGAATAAGTGTACCATTCATTAGGAATTTCTCAAATCACATAACTAGAAATTTGTGGATATATGAAATACATTTCCAACGGTATAAATAAGTCACAAAACGGACACCCGAGTCAAAAGTTATGGTATATTTACGAGAGACAATTCTCTTTTTCTAGAAGGAGTTGATGACAACTCCTCCAACTTGGTCGGAGGAGTTGATGGAAACTACTCCAAACTACTCGAAGGAGTTGATGAAAAATCCTCCAAAATGCTCATAGACTTTCTTAACAACTTCTCTGAACTTTCTCAGAGGCTTTCTTAACAACTTTCCCGAACTTGCTCTAAGACTTTGTTGGCAACTCCTCCGAGTAGCTCGAAAGAGTTGAAGGAAACTCCTCCAAGAAGCTCAAAATAAATGAAGAGAACTCTGAGCAGATCAGAAGAGTTGAAGATAACTCCTCCTTCCGAGGA
The DNA here is from genome assembly GCA_009831015.1 of Picea engelmannii. Lineage (NCBI taxonomy): Eukaryota > Viridiplantae > Streptophyta > Pinopsida > Pinales > Pinaceae > Picea > Picea engelmannii. The sequence goes on from ML781490.1 coordinate 446,587, forward strand.
AAGTAAAAATTGGAAAAAATCTAAGTGTTGAACTGGCAAGAGACAATGAGAGCTTGAGTTCAAAAGCTCGTAACTTCCTCATACAATGCCCGATTGAGGTGTCGTTTTTTGAAACGTGGAGAGAACAAAGAAACATTTATATCAAGATAACTGAACATTTTTTTCTATCATTTGAGTGGATTCATTTCTAATGATGGCCATGACTATCGAGGCTTGCGTGGCGGGAAATCCTAGAAGATCGTTTTGGCACTTTTGGACCTTGGATTTCAAATTGGTCAGCTACGTGGGAATCATAATGGAGAGAATAATACAATTATCCTATTTCAGAGATGAAATATTTAATTTTACGGATGCCAAAAAATTGGGCCCAAAGGAATTTATTTAATGAAAGTTTGGGTCCCGTGTTCGTTGGTGTTTCATCCAAATGTAATTATGTCAATTGTTGGGTCATCTGTTATATACAGGATATTGAGCCACCAATTAATATTGAGGTTATGCATTAATAGCACAAAGTTATAAATCCTCCAAAACTACCAACTGATGTCCAATGTGCTTAGCATTGTCTAGGAGCTGAAAGGACCAAATTTCTCCCAAAGTGTGTTTCAGAACCAACACAAGACCTATAGTTGTTATGATTAACCCATTTGATGCTAGGTGAGGCTTCCACGATGAATATTTAGTTGTAACGTCAAGAAACACAAAACAAACAAGCTAGTACCATGTGCGTGAAGAAATCCAATGGGAACACTAAAACTTGATTATGACTTTGATCTTAAGTGAATCAGATGAGATAAGAAATTATTGACCAACTATATAGATAGGCGTGGATAGTTTAATCATTGGAAATGTAAGGAGATTGACTGATGAACGCAACAAGAAGGGATCTAAGCTGGGAGGGGGACGAGATAAGCCTCAAGGTGAAAGTGGGCTATGCTGACCTACTTAGCATTGGCGAGAGGAAGCGATTTTTCCTCGATGTACCTGATGATGATGAGGGGTTGACACCTTTCCATTGATGCATTTGCGATATGAGAGGGAAACTTGTCAACGGGTAGTGTGTCGGGAAGAAGAGGTGAACCTCTTCAATAAGCAATGTAATGAAGCGAAAGGGAGAGAGCGTCACTGTATGTGATGCAACAATGTGAGTAGAAGTGAGTTAGCTGGTGAAAGGTGTGCGTGCAATAATAATGTGACCAATATCGGTGAGACAACATTGATCATGCGAATTTCGTCGACAATGAAGATATGAGTCAGTGAGGTTTGGCAGAAGAGAGATAGCGTGTTATCCAATTTCAAAGGGAGGTAGACGATGAAATGATGAGAAAACCAATGACATGTCAATGCAAAGGTGGAAGAAGGATGCACACGTCAAAATGCTATGTATCACTACAGGAAGAGGGGACTTACCGAAGTGTGGATTGTCGAATATAAGTGGTCTGATGAGTAACTGGAAGTGGTAAAGCGAGGTAGGGTGGGGAGACCTTGGGCGTAGCTATTTGCACAAAAGAGAGTGTGAGGGATTTGATTGGAATAATTAAAGGGGGGTCCAATTTCATGTCTTGGATAGAGGCTAAGACAAGAAAATTGGGAGGTTGTTGCGGGGGCACAACAAATGGCGGCACACTGGGTGAAGCCAGAATCTCTCCTAGTCTTTCTTAACCGATAAGCATAAAATATAGAGGGTCATTAAATTTACTTTTAAGTTCAAAACAAATTTTGGGAATAATGCGTAACAGTTACCTGAATGATTCCATCATGGTGGGCTCATTGGTGATGCTTTCATATTGGCTAGTAGAGATTGTCTGTTTTATATGGAGGATGGATGGTGATGAAGTTTATTTCCTTAAACTACGTCGATGATCTGGGTTGGTATCTCCATATTGGGGATGATATAGGTTTTGGATAAATAAATATTTTTCACTAGGTGTGTATACATATATCTCACAGGTGTTTCTCCACTTCCTATGAGCATCCATAACCCTGATGGAGTCACCACGGCATCACACAACTTTCTCTGTTGTGAGCCATCGCCCATAGCCCCGACAGAGATATCCACATGTCCCCAAGTCTATTCAAATTTTCCTTTCCATTCCTTCTCAGCTTATTTAGTGCATTTTTAGCATTCGATGGATGGGGAAAGTGATGGAATTTTTTATCCTAATAGGGGATGACTGCCAGCCTTTGAGATTTATTTGTATATTTTCTAAACCTGGCTACATAGAGATATCCCTTTAGGTTTTTAGCATTTAGATTTTGACAGTTCACCTTTCATGAGAACAGATATTTAGTGCGTGTATGGTTCCTCCATTACATAGGATCTGCTCACCAACTAATATGCAAGGATGACCATTTATTAACCACTATTCTCAATGATGGTTTAACTGTTGTCACAACATCCCAAATAGTTCTGATTCATTTTCAAACAGAGACCCATAATTCCTCTCATGATCTAGGAAAGAGATGCAAGTTGATTTGTGCCTACTTCCAGTGCGAAAGTTCTTCCTATAAAAAGACAAACAGAGGTGAGTGGTTTCTACATCATGAGATATAATTAGATATCATAAGACAACAAAATTGAAGAAAAAAAATGCTTTGAAGGGAAAATATGATGATGAAAGAATGGGAAGAAAATATTAAATTAGGAGAGATGACGTATTCAGGGTTAGAGATGAATTCGGTCCAATTTCTTGTTGCAATTGAAAAATCAAACCTTTTAGATGCATGATAATCAATAATATGTAATTAGGAAATGAAATTGACTGATAAATAAATTATAGATTGAGTGTTTCCAGTAGCTTAGAGGATATTCACGCATTCTGACCAGCTAGAAGTTTGCAGCCTCTTGAAACTATCAATCCATGTGAAAGAATATACATGAAATACTTCGTTCAAATAGGTCTTTGTGTTAGCGTTGGCTGAGAATTGCACCTCTCATCATGGTTTTCTGAAGGCTTCCAATTCATTTGTGCAACCTTGTGCTTTAGGGGGAAAGGGTTGGCCATAATTCCACTTTGTTGTCCATCAGATTCCTTTGCTTTGGCCTTGTGAGATATCCACTTCTTCCATTCCTGGAACTGATGTTGCAACATGACATGTTCAATTATCCATAGTTCCAATTGTGCATGGTCAATTTAAATTCTCTAAATATGTGCATATTCCTCAAATATTGTCCTTCTTGTCCTTGTATTTCTATGATCAATCTTCATAAAACATTTCTGAAGATCCTCACCACAATAATCTGAAAACGATAACCAAAATTTGTCTGGGTGTATGATCTCATGCCATTAGTATCACCCATTCCAATTGCCATGAGATAGGGTAGGATTGAGCCTGAATGTTGGTTTGTTTGGTGGAATCTCTCCTTTTTTGGACAACAAATGACTATAACTATCATGATTACCAAATCTTCCCTAAAGAGATGTGTTTGAGAGCCATTTTATTGACCAATATCCTTGATATCATATTCCACTTGAGATAAGATAAGAGGGAGACTAAAACTTGATACTCTATTTCTTGAGGTGTATACTAGATGTGAAATATAGTATTACTTTCCCCCGTGATTGAAAACAAACTTTAAGACTGGGAAAAAAGAAATAAATGTAACATGAAGTTTCAAGCATAACCTCTATCATAGATCCACAAATGCTTGAGTGAATTCTATTCAATAGACACCATCTTGAGTAAGGCATTGAACAACAAACATGATTTCTTTAAACCAATCTCAATCTTGGCCAAACTGTAAATCATTTCCCAACAAATGTTCTTTCATCATTTTGGGGCAATTGGATGCCCAACTATCAATGTCAGGGTAAATGTTGCTTAGACAAGTGAATTTTGTAATTGAACCTTTCAAAGAATTTATGCACATGGTTTCCTCATGAAGATGGAGGAAAACCAATATTAAGCCAAAATTTTAGTGAAACAAAATGAAGAGCATTGCACTAAAAGAAGAAAACTTTGATGAAAAGGAAATTAAACTAAAGAAATCACCACTAACCACAAATTAAGTTAATGATAGTTGGTGTTCTTTATTGAAGAAAACAAAACAAATCTAAACCTATGTTATTTAGATGAAAATAAAAATAAATATCTAAGTTATGCAGGAAGAAAGGAAATAAGGTGACTATGCTAATCATATTTATAACCTAACCTACACTAGTTGAAAGGAAGCTAGATATAAGCATAGTGCCAGTGAAGCCAATCAAGTAACTCCAAACCTGCAATCACATGTTGATTGAAGGCCAATTGCAGAGAATGAAGTAATGAGAGATGAAGGATAAGAAGAATTGATTCAAACAAGTCTCCACTCAACAAGTTAAATTTAGAGGTGTCATGATTCATGGTACATGCAAATATGTAAGATTTATCCAACCATGACTCAATTCCATCATAAAATTTACAATTATCATCATATGATTGTTGGAAGGAAATCAACAACGAGATACATACCTGATGAGGCTCATGAATGAAAATTTCATGCAACGTACTCTATAAGGGAGACTTGGAGTGGGTGATATTGCTCATCCCAGGGGTAGAAGTAAGATAGAAGGCACTTGACATAATCAACGACAGAAATTAGAGTGTCTCATTGTCGATGTAGATCTCCCTGGGTTCAAATTCCATGTACTATGCATGCTTAGAGGAGAGATAATGGTGGATTGTCCGAGGGAAACATTGAGTGAAAGATAGCTCCAAAGATTTTCTTATGAAGTCAATGAAATCATGTGAGGCCTGTTGGAGTATTAGTATAGAATCCACAAATAGGTGATGCATCTGATCGTAGAGAGTAACATGTAATTCTAGAGTAGACTGAGATGATATCAGTTCCTGGATTAACTTAATGTTTCCCATGATTTGCATGATGATGGGTTGTCTGTTTGCTATAATTTATTCACGAGGATCAACAAACTAATTGTGGTCTTCATATTTTAGATTTGTAGTGATTAGCATATGTGCATCAAGGTCAAAAATCTCAGATTGTGAAGGATCAACGAATGATAATTGGGTACCCACACTCAATTCTGGAACATAACAGTAGTCATCAAAAACATGATCATAATGATTAAATTGTGATTCAACATGTTCCTTTCAAAGTAATACATCTCAGATGCAGTGTCATTCAGAATGAGTGTTTGATCGATTAAGGTTGGGCACTCTTCTTAATCTGGTATATCATTCAACATTTCATTAACAAAAGAGTATTGTGAAGGATGTATTACATGATAAAAATATGGTTTCTCATGTGGATGATAATCATCAAACAAATTTGTATACAGTGCATGAAAATATTTAAATTTTGAAGATGATGGGATTTCCTCAGTAAGAGATTCATCACAAACTAGGATATGATCATGATTTTTGGAAGGGGGGTCGTTACATGGTTCACACTTCGGGGCTACAGGGTCTTGGATTACTGATAAATATTTTGTTGCAACTGTGGCGGAGTGCTGGTTGAATATTATGCCCCCTATATCATTTGTGAATGGATCTAAATTATGTGAATAGGAAATGGCTTGATCGTTCATATCGCATTATTCAGAAATAGAGACGAGATATGATAACCAATCAAATATTTCTTGGACTGAGGGTTCATCCCTTTCAGGGAATCTACAGTAAATATGCATGACTCTCCGAAAGAAATCATTCTCAAATTCATTCCTTAGCTGACGGATTTCTTCCAGTTCATCAATGAGTTTTTCATAAACTTAATTTTCATGAGAAACTATAAACATTTCCATGAATTGTTTCCATCTATGAATTGTTTTTGCTGGAAATGTACTAAACCAAGCTTTAATTCACCCTTTGAATGTGAGGATGAACAGTCAACATGTTTCATTGTCTTACACAATATTAAGATTTCGTCGAGCGATGTAAAATCATTAGAGATGTGTGAATGCAGAGACATGTCCTTCACCATCGAATTTGGGATTTGACAAGAGATTAATTGTCTTGATTAAGATGGCCTCAATGGGTCTTGGAAGACTCAAAGGGTTATCCCATATAAAGGTACGGAGAGGATCCATGGGTTGGTTAAGAGTTAAGTGAAATGAATCCACATGGGCAGTATTGTCATTCGACCCTCCTTCTAGCGCCAATTCTGTTGAGGGGTCCAAATTCGTCCGATAACAATAAGGGGTTCTCCTCGGTAAGAAGTCCCAATTAGACCTCTCACCGTTTGGAATAGGGAACCCATCCGGATTCTGTCCTGACAACCATTGTTGGTTTGGTTCTACCGATTGCAGCCAGGTCCACTAATGAGGGTGAGGGATGGGTGGTTGTGCAAACAAAAGATGTATATGAAGACTATCTAAATGCAAGCCTAATCTAATTCTAATCTAACCTATCCTAGCTAGGAAAAAAATATAGTAAAAGAATGATTTTTAATGAAACTAAATTATGCATAAACCCCAACCAGATAGCTTTCATGAAGGTACATAGTTATAAACACATGCATACAAGTCAATAACCAAAATAGTCTAAGTCACATTTCTGCATACATTCACAACTCATTCTCTCAAGACATGTAATATAAGAAAAAACGACAAAACTGCAAGAAGACATACATTGCATCAAAATAGTGCATAAACAAACATGATCTGATAGCCCATGTGAAAAACAAACATTATGCTTGAAATAGTTCGCAACAAAACAACACATGCTAGTCCTTATCTCAGTCAAAAGTTGGCCCTGAGGGATTCTCCGCATTAACAGTTTCAACAATAGTACATGAAAACTCTTAGGGAAACTCTCCAATTTTAGTTGACAATGTATTCCCAAAGTAGTTCAGAGGTGTGCATTGTTTGAAGAGCCAAAGTCCCTTTCTCTGGGTTCTATTCTAGTATTTATTGAGGTTCAACAAGACATTTGGTCTTTCGTATCCCTCGATGACCTTTCATCTTCCAACATTTTCCCTCATCCTCTTTGTAATGATGAGAAATAAGGACAATGGTTACATTTTGAATTTTTCTCCTAGCGCTAGTGGGTCGACATGGATCCTGACCATATGTGTCTTGTGCATCATGAAGACTAGATTTTAGTGTGGGGGAATCTTCGTCATCCTGAGTTTGGCAGTCGATTGTCACAGAGTTTCTAGATCTTTGCTTCATACATTTTCCCGATACTTTCTTTGTTGATCTTTCGTTATTGATCCTTCATCATCTTTAGTTGTATATTTCATCATGAGAATGTTGAGCACGATCCTCATTTGCTCGATAACTGATAACATTCAACATACAATAGATAAGAGTAAATAAAGATAAAATATCAAGAATAATTATTTGAATGCAAATAAATGGGGCATATAATAATTGAAGTATCATTTATAAACTTCCCTAAGTTCGATTCACGGTTCCTCCACTCGCGGTCGAGTTATGGTGTTCTTTGAGACTGTCAATAAGGTGTAATATATTAATCCAGAAATAAGTATACCATATGTTAGGAATTTCTCAAATAATATAACTCGAAAGTTGTATATCTCGAAGATACATTTCAAACGGTATAAAGGATGTGAAAAACGGACACTCGAGTCAAAATTTACGACTATTTTAAGAAACTCATTCTTCTTTTGCTCGAAGGAGTTTGAACTAACTCCTCTAACCTTGATGGTAACTCCTCCGAACTAGAATAAGTGTATCATTCATTAGGAATTTCTCAAATCACATGAATAGAAAGTTGTAGATATATGAAATACCTTTCCAATGGTATAAAGAAGTCGCAAAAAGGACACCTGAGTTGAAAGGTATGGTCAATTTACGAGAGATAGTTATCTTTTGCTCAGAGGAGTTGATGACAACTCCTTCGACCTGCTCAGAGACTTTAACAAATTCGTTGAACTATTCATAGGATTTGAAGTCAACTCCTCTGAGAAACTCAGAAGAGTTGAAGGGAAATCCTCCGAACTGGAATAAGTGTACCATTAATTAATAATTTCTCAAATCTCATAGCAAGAAAGTTATGGAGCTATGAAATACCTTTCCAACAGTATAAAGAAGTCGCAAAACGGACACATGAGCCAAAATTTATGGTCAATTTACGAGAGACATTTCTCTTTTGCTCGGAGGAGTTGATGACAACTCCTATAACCTTCTCGGAGGAGTTGATGACAACTCCTATAACCTGCTCGGAGGAGTTGATGACAACTCCTCCAACCTGCTCATAGACTTTCTTAACAACTTCTATGAACTTGCTCGGAGGATTTCTTAACAACTTCCCTGAACTTGCTCGGAGGATTTGTTGGCAACTCCTCTGAGCAGCTCAGAAGAGTTGAAGGGAACTCCTCCGAGCATCTTGGAAGAGTTGAAGAGAACTCCTTCCGAGGAAATAAAAAATTGAAAAAATCTAAGTGTTGAATTGGCAAGAGACAAAGATAGCTTGAGTTCAAAAGCTCGTAACTTCCTCATACGATGCTCGATTAAGGTGTCTTTTTTTGCAACGCAGAGAACATAGAGAAACGTTTCTATTAAGATAATTGAACATGTTGTTCTATCATTTGAGTGGATCCATTTCTAATGATGGCCACGACTATCAAGGGTTGCCTGGCGGGAAATCCAAGAAGATTGTTTTGTCACTTTCAGACCTCAGAATTCGATTCGGTCAGTTACGTTGGAATCATAATGGTGAGAATAATACAATTAAAATATTTTAGAGATGAAATATTTACTTTGACGAATGTCGAAAAATTGCACCAAAAGGCATTGTTTAATGAAAGTGTGGGTCCCGTGTTCATTGTTGCTTCATCCAAATTTAATTTTGTCAGTTGTTGTATCATCTGTGATATACAGGCTCTTGAGTCGCCAATTAATACTAAGGTTATGCATTAATAACACAAAGTTATAAATCCTCCAAAACTGCCAATTGACGTCCAATGCGCCTAGCACTGTCTAGGATCTTAAAGGACCAAATTTCTCCCAAAGTGTGTTTAAGAACCAACACAAGACCTGTAGGTGTTATGATTAACCCATTAGATGCTAGGTGAGGCTTCCACAATGAATATTTAGTTGTAACATCAAGAAACATAAAACAAACAAGCTAGTACCATGTGCGCGAAGAAAGCCACTGGGAACACAAACTTGATTATGAATGTGATCTTAAGCGAATCAAGCGAGATAGGAAATTATTGACCAACTGTCTAGATAGGCGTGGATAGTTTAATCATTGGAAATGTAAGGAGATTGATTGATTAATGCAACAACAAGGGATCTGAGCTGGGAGGGGGACGAGATAATCCTCAAGGTGAAAGTGGGCTACGTTGACCTAATCAACATTGGCAAGAGGAAGTGAATTATCCTCGATGTTCTTGACGATGATGAGGGGTTGACACCTTTCCATTGATGCATTTGCGACATGAGAGGGAAACTTGTCAACGAGTAGTGTGTCAGGAAGAAGAGGTGAACATCATCAATAAGCAATGTAATGAAGCAAAAGGGAGAGAGCGCCACTATTAAATGATGCAACAACATGAGTAGAAGTGAGTTAGCTGGTGAAAGGTGTGCACCCGATAATAATGTGACCAATATCGGTGAGATGACATTTATCATATAAATTTTTCCGACGATGAATATCTGAGTCAGTGAGGTTTGGTAGAAGTGAGATAGTGCATTAGCCAAGTTCAAAGGGAGGTAGACGATGAACTGATGAGAAAACCAATGGTGTGTCAATGCAAAGGTGGAAGAAGGATGCACACGTCAAAATGTTTTGTATCACCATAGGAAGAGGGGACTTACCGAAGTGTGAATCGTCGGATATAAGTGATCCGATGAGTAACCGAAAGTGGTAAAGTGAGGTATGGTGAGGAGAACTTGGGCGTGGCTATTTTCATGAGAGAGAGAGAGAGTGTGTGAGGGTTCCAATTGGAAGAATTAAAGGGGGGCCTAATTTCTTGTCTTGGATAGAAGCTAAGACAAGAAAATTGGGAGGTTGTTGTGGGGGCACGACAAGGAGTAATTTGAGTAAAACAACCTAAACTTCTATGAACCATAAATTTCAACTCGAAGCTCGGATTTGAGAAAATGAATAGTCATTGAAAAGGTATTTAGTAGAAAACATTTTTCAACCTAGAAGTTTGTTTTAGGAAATTGTTTTTATCAGAAATTAATAAAGAGATTTATGTATCAGTAAAAGAGTGGAAATTGAGACATGTAATTGTTATAAACTTTTTCTTAGAACTCATATTGAGGCATGAGTACAACCATTGGAAGGTTGTTTCAGAGAGGAATACATCAAGGGTATAATAATTTGAATTGGTGTAAAACTTCCTTCATAAATTGATGAAGAAGTAACATGTATTCTAATGGATGGAATGTTTTATGCTATGCATGTTTTTAACAGTAATTATTACATGCACATTTCTTGTATATTTAAAGGTACATGAAAGCAACTTTGGTACTTATATGAGGACTGAAGTTATGGAATATTCTCAAGGATATTATAGCCATGAGGAAGAGGTCATAGTTTTGCATGTCTGCATGGGAAATGTTGAGATAGATTCAAATGGAATAAAGGGTAGGAAAGAGTATGTCACTATGAGAAGCATGCATAGATAAGTGAAAATCTATAGAGTTGATAATGAAAGGATTATGAAGGATCAAGAAGAGATACTTCAGATCTTGAACATGTTGCATAAGCAAGTTAACAAGGACTCTGGCACTAAACAAGTAGCTATTGCTAGACAAGTGTCGGCATCAAGATCACATAGAAAAATGGATGCTCATGGAAATGATAGGAAGTCAAGAAGCATGAGAAGGTGTCATCATTCTCCAAGGAAATCCACTCAAAGAACTCATGCAAGTTTAGGGACAGGGAGAATATCAAGTGTGTCTCTTGTTCAAAGGAAAAAAGGAAGGCCCGAGGGAGATATATTTGAAGGTGAAATCGGGAAGATCAAGCCACCTAATTTCAATGTTGAGCACATGAAAGGAGAAGAGGCAGAGGCCTAGCTGTTGGAAATGAAGAAATATTTTCAACTGCATGATTACCCCTCTCGTGTAGAAGCTAGAATTTCTACCTACCATTTGCAAGGAAAGGTATCCATGTGGTGGGATCAACTTAAGTAAGCCAAGAAACTTGATTAGAAGAGGATCTTATGGAGGTAGTTTAAAGGATATTTCCAAGAGAAATATATATCCGAGCATTACTATGAAATAAAGATGAAAGCGTTCTTTGAAATAAAGTTGGGAACCATGACAATGGAGGAATATGAGAAGAGGTTCTTTGAATTGTTGAAGTATGTAGACTTCATCAAAGATGAGAAGGTCAAAATCCAAAGGTTTCTAATTGGGTTACCCTCCTTCTATAGTGTCAAGATCCAATATGATAACCCCAAGACTTTGGAGGAGACCATAAGGAGAGAAAGGCATATTTATGAGCAAAGCAAAGGAAGGCCAATGTTCCAAAAGGTTTGGAATGAAAAGATGAAAGGGGAAAATGATCAAAGGAAGAAATATTTTAAGCCACCCTTTTTCAGAAATAATTCCCAAACAAATTAGCAAGGTCAAGAAGCCCAAAATGAGCACAAGAGTGCACATTCATTGTAAGGTAGCTAGAGAGGTAGTGGGGGGG
>ML781490.1:504264-524253 GCA_009831015.1 Picea engelmannii
AAAACCCGAAATGGTGACGTGGCACTTATGTAAAACCTTATTATAGCGATTTTATTTATGTTTATTGCATTCTTTTAGTACCTCCTCATGACTTGATTTCTGGGTAAAAATGCATCTATACTTTTGGCAACTAAGGGCATCTAAAACCTGAGAGTTAAGCTACCGAAAGTCTGCACTTTCGGTAGCTAAACACTATAAAAAATTTCCTCTTGAGCTACCGAAAGCCAAAATTTCAATATTTGTTACAACATCATCAATAAACAATAGGTATGTGATATTGCAAGATGCCCCAATATTAACCCCTTTGAAACTGCTATTATTAGAGGCCTCTTCTAACAACATGCTCAAACCCTCAACAGTTAATAGGAAAAAGAGAGGGGATAAAGGACACCCTTCTCTAAGGCCTCTTCCTAGCCTGAAGAAGGGAGATGTTTCCCCATTTATTAAAATAGAAAATGATACAAATGTAATGCAATTCGTCACCCTTACAACAAAGTGATAATAAAAACCGATATGTATGATAATTAGTCTAAGGTAAAGCCAGTGTACCATTTCATAAGCGTTGGATAGGTCCATTTTAACCACCATCGATATTTGATTTTCAACTTTGATTGAGTGGAGTAATTCTTGAGTGATCCCCATCACCTCATGAAATTGCCTTCCCTCTAAAAATTCAAATCGTTCGCCAGAAATTTGCCTTGACAAAAATCTTTTTATTATTTTTGCAAATACCTTTGAAACGATTTTATAGATGCAATTGCATAATGACATTGGCTTGAATTTTTCAAATGTTGTCAAGTTATCATCTTTGGGAATCAATGCTATAAATTTGTGTTGAAGGCTCCAAGGATTTTTCATGTAGATCTTGTAGCCTCAACCACCCTTCTTAAGTCTTCTTCTATAAAATCATAACGCCCTAAGAAAAATTCCACGTGAAGGCCATCTGAACCTATGATTTTGTCCTTTTGAAAACTTTGTAGTATTAAATGAAATTCTTCTTTCCTGACGTCCTCCATCAAAGCATAATTGTCCTCGGGATTGACAAAACTTGGAAATGAATCTGACAATCTTATTACCTCTACTATTGTGGGTCGAGAGTCCTCTTTGAAAAGGGATGTGAAGTAATTAACTCTTTTTGCAGCTATACTTTAAAATTTGTTTCCCACATGCCATCTCCCTTCTCAATTTTTGATACCAAATTAATGGTGTTCCTACAATTTGCATATATATGAAAAAATTGGTTTTTCATCACCTACCTAGAGCCATAATACCCTCCTTTTGAGCCTCCATTCTTTCTCTTTTTCCAAGAGGATATGTCTCCTTTTGTCTTCGAGTAATTTTACATCCGATTTCCATTCCTCAATCATATAACCAAAACTCTCATTATGGTAGTGTGATGCTAAAGCTTCTCCACTTCCCTAAGAGTTTTTTCATCTTTTTGTTTTTTTTAATCTTTTGACCATTGCACTACTACCTTTTTTGCTTCTTTTAGGTTTTGGTGAAATTGTATAGGAGCATATTCTCTTAAATTTCCATCATAAGGTTTCCATACATTTGTTATCTTGTTTACAAGATCCTCTTCCTTCAACCATCATGGGTTCAACTTAAAAGGGTTGGCTAATTTCTCTTGGGAAAGGGCTACTTCTAGTATTACTAGATTATGGTCAAACTCCCCACCCCGAGGAGACCCATTGTTTAACCCAAATGATTTCATCAAGGAATGCTTCAGAGAATAGTAAGTGGTCGAGCCTCTTTGAAATACGTGCCTCGCATGATCTCGTATTACTCCAAGTTGGAGTTAGTTTGCTAGGTTAAATATCCAACAAGCCTACTTCTTCCAACTTTTTATTAAAGTAACCAGAAAGGCAAACCACTTATGCAATTGGTCCTCATACTTCTGAAGCACCAAAAGCAAAATTTAAATCCCCCACCACCACAACCACCCCACCCCCCACAACTTAAACCAGTTTGGATCTAATCCATTTTGAAGAACTTATCCCAATACTCCACCCTATCCATATATGGTCCATATGCATTCAAGAGAGTAATATATTTCCCAATATCTAGAGAGAATAGGGAAGTCCCTAGACTTATTGTAAAATCCCATGAATTAGTAAGGGTAAAAGAACAATTGTTCTACCTAGTATTGTTCCCCCTTGACCTCCCTATAGAATTAATAAAACTAAAATCCCATCTACCAAGCATTTTTTAAAGTGCCTGAACGATTTTGTCCCCATTAGTCATAATTTCGTGCAGTAGGATAATAGAAGGGTTTGTTGTTTCTATTAATCTTTTTAGGGCCAATTTTTTGAGGGATTAGCTAGCCCTCGACAATTTAGGGTCAAAAAATCATTTAAAACCATCTTTAGGGGCATTTCCTCTATGAGCCCCAATCAAAGACAATTTTTTTCCACATTTGATTTCCGAACTTGCTTGTATTTTAGCTAGGGACATGATCTAGGTGGATATTGGTGGCCACCCATCTATTCCAACTGGCTCCTCGTGTTCGTTTTTATTTAGCACGTTCTTCTGTACTGCTTTGTAATTGTGGGTTATACACTTCTAGGGTTGTCTGAATCCCCACACATCCTCCAGGTGGATATGGGTGGCCTCTCGCCTAATCCAACTAGCTTATTTTGTATGTTTTCATGTCAGCACATCTTGTTGTACTTTCGGGGCCATTTTGGGGCCCTAAACATTTTTTTTTGGCTCACCACACTCAAACTATAGACGAAGTCAGAGTTTGATGGCAAAATGTGTAGTTCTTTGAAAGACCTTTCCAACGGGCTATCACACGCCTAAAAAGGAGGTCGTATGCAAAAGTTACGACCATAGGAAGTTGAGGTACCAAATTACACCAACTTACCCATACGGCCCACATGACTTTTGATGTTTCACCTTCTAGGGTTAGGTTTTTGGATGTCTAGGGTTTTGGAATTCATGAGTAATATGAAAAGGGTCTCTAGAGCCTCATTTTAATCCATTCTTCTCATATGGATGCGCGTAGCAGCCACATCTCTTCTCAAATATAACTACCACCAGTCGAGCAAGTTTCAGTTATGCAGTTTTACAGTTTCAACCTATTTCATTATTTAATAGAAGATATTGTTCACTGGATATTTGTGTTATTCTTCCTATCTTTGTGTTTATTGTATTAAGTCTGTTAATCAGTTTGTTCCGCTCCTAAATCCATATTAGAGGTATCAGAGTGGTCTTCTCTTCATTTATTTTTCTTCGTGCATGTCCTCGACATGGTCTAGGTACAAGAAGTTGGGACTCGAACCAATCGAGCCATTACCAGATCGGTCATGCCAAGCCTGAAAACAACCCATGGGAGAGGAAAATAAAGATGATGGAGTAGGAGATCATATTAAAATGTTGGTCGAGGAAGCCCTCGTGCGACAAAGGAACGAAATGATGGACAACTTCGCGCAGATCCTTTGACGGTTGCCCACAAGAGAAGCATCTTCATCAAGCGGCCATGCAACCCCCTTCAAGGTACAGGTAAATTTTGATATTCCATTATTTGAAGGACTGATAGATGTGGATGTTGTAGATAAATGGTTGAATCTGCTCGAAGGATATTTTTCGGTCCACAATTTTGCCGATAGGGAAAATATCACTTTTGCACTCCTCAAGGTCGTTCCCCATGTTAAAGATTGGTGGGATACTTACTCTGAGCAAAGGATCGTGGAGGAATCTACAATATTTGTGGTGGCCCCTACATGGGATTCCTTCCGGGACACCATTAAAGAACATTACTACCCTATTGGAAGCTACAAGGACCAGTACACCAGATGGACCACCCTACGTCAAGAAAGGGACCAGACTTCACCAATATTTTCCATACCCTACACACCAAATTGGGTATCAAAGACTCTGAGCGTCATCTGGTTCTCAAATACCACGGTTGTTTGCATAGATACATTCAAACAGAAATGGAGTTCCTGGACATCGCCTCATTGGGCTCGGCTTATAGATACGTTGTCAAGATCGAATAGAAATTTAAGCAGAAACGACGAGAATTTGGATCTGCAAACCCCTCACAGCCGAAGCAAGGAAAAGGTAGTCCCAACCCACACAGTAAGGGACTGGGTCGGGATGGATTCCCTCAAGACAACCAGTCCAAGCCGCAACACAAGAAGGGCAATGAGAAGACGAAGAAGGACATGGGAAAATGGTGTGAGTATCATAAAAGTCCTTGGCACAATATTGAAGAATGTCGCTCCAAGCAATCCCTCGTGGCCGATATGAAGGCTTCCAAGTCAGAGGTCGATTCTGATTCCGAGTCAAATCCTGAAGGAGGGAAGTGGATTATCAATGTTGAACCCAATGCCACTGTCGCTGCCACCAAAGTACGGCCAAGCAAACCAAAAGAACCAGAGGAAGGGGAATGCCTCTTTCACTCACAGATGTGGGTCAAGGGGGCTCTGATTCATTTCATTGTCGACAATGGTAGTCAGAAGAACCTGATTTTAGCAGAGGTCATCAAGTGGCTAGACCTGCCAACGACGTCGCACCCACATCCCTACACCATCGGCTGGCTTCGCCAAGGAAGAGATCTTCATGTCAGCCAACAGTGTTGTCTTCCCTACGACATCAATCCTTTCAAAGATGAGGTATTCTGTGATATTTCTCCCCTTGAGGTTTGTGATGTTCTTTTAGGACAACCATATTTGTGGAAGCGTCATGATGTGTATGAGTCTAGACCCCGCAGTGTTATTATTACTTTGGGTAGACAATTGTACAGGATCCCTGAGGTGGTGTCGCCTACTGCTATTTCTTTAATCTCTACTAAGCAATGCAGTAAGGTCATTTCACAGACCGGGAGGTTCATCTTCTTTGTGATCTGTGCTCATAGTAAGAAAAAGGTCATCACCACATTTGTGGCCTCTACACAGCGCCTCTCTTTGCAGCAGCAGAAAGTGGATGGGATCGTGGAAGAATACATAGACATCTTCTCCTCACCTACAGGGGTACCGACACACTACCAAGTCAAGCATCCAATTGATCTGACCCCTGGCGCACCTCTACCTAATGGACCAGTCAATCGACGTTCACTGATGGAGAATGACGAAATCAGGCATCAGATCTGAGAGATTATTCAAAAGGGGCACATCAGATCCAGCTCCTCCCCTTGTGGAAGCCTGATTTCACTAGTGCAGAAAAAGGACGAGACTTGGCAACTCTGCATTGATTACAGAGCCTTAAACAAAATCACAGTCAAGAACCGCTACCCCATTCCTAGGATTGATGACCTTCTTGACCAACTCAAGGAGGCCAAGTTATTCAGCAAGATTGACCTAAAGTATGGCTACCATCATGTTCCCATCGAACCAACTCATGTCTGGAAGACAACCTTCAAGTCTAAAGAAGGTCTCTATGAATGGATGGTCATGCCCTTTGGCTTAACAAATGCACCAACCACTTTCATGAGATTGATGGATGATGTATTGAGACCCTTCACCAACTCCTTTGTGGTAGTATATTTGGGTGACATCCTCATCTTCAACAGAACGTGGGAGGAGCACATGCAGCATATTC
Source organism: Picea engelmannii (assembly GCA_009831015.1). Taxonomy (NCBI): domain Eukaryota; kingdom Viridiplantae; phylum Streptophyta; class Pinopsida; order Pinales; family Pinaceae; genus Picea; species Picea engelmannii. Next base: position 509,809 of record ML781490.1, read on the forward strand.
AACAGGTTTTGAGCACTCTGTGGCAGCACAAGCTTTATGTCAACTTGGAAAAATGCTCTTTTGGCATGAATAGGGTCCAATACTCGGGCTACATTGTTGATGAGCATGGGGTACATGTTGATCCATCTAAGATCCAAGTCATCTGTGATTGGTCAGCCCCAACCACACTGACCGATCTTAGAAGATTTTTGGGACTAGCTAACTTCTACCGACGATTCGTGTTGGGATTCTCCCATATTGCATGGGCCCTCAACCAGGCTACCAAGGGAAGTGGTAGGGCCAAGTTCGTGTGGGGGAAGGAGCAGGAACGAGCATTCGATGATATGAAACATCGCTTGTGCTCAACTCCAATACTCTCCTTGCCCGATCTGCAAAAACCATTCGAGATTGAGACTGATGCCTCTGACTATGTTGTGGGTGCATTTCTCACTCAGCACGGGCATCCAGTGGCATACCATAGTGAGACACTCTCTGATACGGTCCGTAAATACCTCACCTATGACAAGGAAATGTATTCCATTGTACAAGCCTATAGACAATGGAAACATTACATTTTGGGGAAAGAGACGATCATACACATTGATCACAAGCCTCTGCAGTTCATACAGACACAGGGGAAATTGCAGAACGACTGCCATCAAAAGTGGTCCACCTACCTGCAGCAGTTCCATATCAACATCAAGTATAAGACAAGTGTCTCCAATTGTGTTGTTGATTGACTCTATCGGCCTCATGTGGCTACACTCACCACTATGCTACATTCATTTGGACATGAAGCATCTAAGTGGCCCCAACTTTATCAGCAAGATCCAGACTTCACCACCACCTACCATCTCCTGGGTACAGGCGCAACTGTCACTGATTTTCACATTCAGGACGGACTCTTATGCCACCTGGGCCATCTCTATGTTCCTACAAGAGAGCATGAAAAGTTGATTTGGGAAGCTCACTACAGTCGGGTGGCAGGAAATTTTGGCATAGAGAAAATTGTGATCGTTCTTCATAAACATTTTTATTGGCCAAACTTCGACAGGACGTCGGTGAGTATATCAGATCGTGCACTATCTGTGCCATTGCCAAGCTAGCCATCAAGAAGCAAGGCTTATACACCCCTCTTCCTATTCCCGAGAAGCCTTGGGAATCCATCTCAATGGATTACATGTCTGGCTTGTCGTCCACCAAGCAAGGAAATGACTGTGTTTATGGTCATTGATTGGTTTTCGAAGATGGTCATCCTCACAACCTGTAACAAGAATGTCATAGCGGCAGATACCGCCAAGCTCTTCTTCGAACGAGTGTGGGTCCAATTTGGGATACCACAGACCATCATCTCCAATTGAGACATCAGGTTCCTCATCACCATTCGGTCGAGTCTCTGGTCTCTGTTGGACACCAAGCTCACAAAATCCATTGCTTTGCACCCCCAAACTGATGGCCAAACAGAGGTCATCAATCGGATGATTGTGCACATCCTGCGCATGTACAATTCGAAGAATCCACGTACATGGGACGAGACTCTCCCATATGTCCAACACAGTTACAAAAGGGATCTCCATGGTTCCACCGACCATAGCCCATTTCAGGTGGGTCTGGGATTTCAACCCTTGGGACTCATTGATGTTGCACTTCCTCTTGCCACCGAACAAACAGACTCTTCCCCTGATGAGTCTATGATCGACAAAGCCACTAGATTCATTGAGTGGATTCAACACATCTGCCAACAGGTCCAGGAGATTTTGCATAAATCCAATGCTAAGTACAAGTAGTGCCATGATCAACATGGGGTACCACACCAATTTAAGGACAAATTCTGGTTACATCTACAGAAGGAGCGTCTCACTGAGCCCCGTCGGAAGCTTTTCTCGCTTCATTATGGGCCTTACACTATCACCAAGGTTGTGGGTAGCAATGCTTTTGAGCTCAACACTCCACCCTTCCTTGGTTTGCATCCAGTCTTCAATGTGGACCTCCTTCGGCCATATTTTCCACCATTATTGGACACCTCTGAGATTGCAGAATATCTAACACCAACAGAGCTCAACCCTGACTACATGGAACAAGCATCCACTGATAAGATAGTGGACACATAGGTCAAGGGCACTCGCCAACAACGGATCCAACTTTATCGGGTTGTCAAGGCAGGGCAACTCCTACACCAAGGCAAGTGGCTCACCCGGGGCCAAATCCAGCAAAAGTTTCCTCACTTGATGGGGGAACTCAACGCAATGGATACCATTACTTCCTAAGGGGGGAGGATTGATCCAGGTGGATATTGGTGGCCACCTACCTATTCCAACTGGCTCCTCATGTCTGTTTTTGTTCAGCACGTTCTTCTGTACTGCTTTGTAATTGTGGGTTATACACTTCTAGGGTTGTTTGAAACCCCACACATCCTCTAGGTGGATATGGGTGGCCTCTTGCCTAACCCAACTGGCTTATTTTGTATGTTTTCATGTCAGCACATCTTGTTGTACTTCCGGGGTCGTTTTGGGGCCCTAAACATTGGTTTTTTGGCTCACCACAGTCAAACTGTAGTCGGAGTTAGAGTTTGATGGTGGAATGTGTAGTTCTCTGAAAGACCTTTCCAACGAGCTATCAAGCGCCTAAAACGGAGGTCGTATGCAAAATTTACGACCCTAGGAAATGGAGGTACCAAATTACACCAACTTACCCATAGGGCCTACATGACTTTTGGCATTTCACTTTCTAGGGTTAGGTTTTTGGATGTCTAGGGTTTTGGCATTCATGAGTAATATGAAAAGGGCCTCTGGAGCTTCATTGTAATCCATTATGCTCATACGGATGTGCGTAGCAACCACAACTCTTCTCAGAGATAGCTACCACCAGCCGAGCAAGTTTCAGTTCTACAATTTTACAGTTTCAGCCTATTTCATTATTTAATAGAAGATATTGTCCACTGGATATTTGTGTTATTCTTCCTATCTTTGTATTTATTGTATTCAGACTATTAATCAGTTCATTCCGCTCCTAAATCTGGATGAGAACATATATGATTTCCTTCCCCTATGAAGATCTTTTTTACCTTTCTCATCTAAGAATCCCAAACCCCTTGCCACCTTCCTTGGGAAATAAAGTGTATCATTGCTCCTCAATCTAAGATTATATTTTGAGGTTTCCATGGGGTTTAGATCTCTATGAGCCTCTAAACATTCTAGTTCCTTACTCAAGTTTGTAGAGGACCCTATCTATCCCAAGAATAGGAATGAGAGGTGGGGGGTTAGGGTTTTTAATTTTAAAGAGATTGGGAAAAAAATCACTCAAGGGTTCATACCCTGTGTTTTCTACATCTAGATCCCACGTCCCAAAAATCAAATTTCTAAAGGACTTTCTTTTAGTCAAAGGAGACTTTAAGGAATTACCCAATTGTCTGGTTAGCAATCATTTTTGTCACTAGATGCTTCCATATTCATATCCTTATGTTGGCCTATGTTTGGTGATAGGTTTTCAACGTCCAAAGGTGCTTTCTGAGGACAACCAGTAGCCACATTATCCCCCCAAGTTCTCCATCAAACTAGTGTTTTGCTTTATTCCTTGCAGGTCTTGCTCCACACCTCTTGCGTGTTTCTTTTGAGCCCATATATTTATATAAATTGAATAGGTACATTCAGTTGCTAGGTGTCTATAATGATGGCATCGATTGCACCTGAAAGAAATACCTTCATAGTCTATGGTTCGGTGAAAAAAAATAGAACCTCTTATTTCCATAGACTATGCCAACCCCTTACTTATATCCAAACCTACAAGTATACAAGAAAAACCCATATACCCTGAGTTGTGGTAAAACAAATTGGCTTCATAAAAGATGTCAAGGGAATTCCCTATTTCCTCAAAAACGTTTTCTGGCAATATAACCAAAGGGAGCCTTGAAAATCTTACCCACACCAGGATGATATCCAGTTGAGCAGATCTAGCATCAAAATCTAAATACCATTTATTGATAAATAGTGGTTGTCTTCCCTACTTCCACTATTTGTGAAGAATTTTTTCAACCTCTCCCACAGTCCTTATTACCCCCAACCTAGGGGTAACTAAGGAGATTATGTCTCAAGGCCCACAGGTTGTAGACATGGAGTGTTGAGATCCAAATGGATAGAGCATAGCCCTGGAGGGGCCCTTCTTTTCATTGATGCATCCTACACATTGCCAACAATAGCATCCACCACATCGACCTGGTTCCTACAAGGAAGTGGGTCTTGATCCATGAGGTAATGAGTCTAGGTATCATGGTACGTATCACTCTGATATTTAAAGCATTTGAACATGTTGCAAAGTATATTTCTTTATTTCATAACATTTTCTTGGAATTATTGCTCGTTTCCTTATTTAAACCTGAGAGGGGTGTCATTGTGTCCTAGTGAGTTGGTTTCCCTCAAGAATAGGTTGTTACTAGGTGGTTCCTTGAAAAATCATCTTCTGCTTCCTACAATACTTGTCATTTTCCATACCTTTTCCCCTCCGTCTCCCCAACCTTTTGGGATCTTCAGGTGTATTGACCCAAGAAGGGATTGTACCTTACCTCGTGGGAAGAAGGAGTTGAAGGCCCAGAGGGTAAAAGTAGTTGGAGAAAGATAAAAACCAATCATAAAACCTTTGAGATGCTTTGCCTAGGTATTCCTGAGAAAGCAATGAAACGCTTCTTTGTAAGAATAGGGGACCTACATAATGAATGATACTGAATACTCATGGTGTTAGTTGGGGATAGGAGGTCTCATCACGAGCCGACCTATCATGATCATAAGTATTTAGTAGTATGACATTACCATCCTCTGGTCACCAAGCCAGGGTAGTGGCTCTCAGTTACATGACTGAGGGAAAGGGGGTCTCATCACAAGCCAACCTTCTCATTCCTGCGAGGTATTTGTGAATGACACAGTCATATATGGACACCAAGCCAGGACAATGGTCTCCAACTAATTCCTTGAAACATGAAGAAACATGAAAGAAAAAGCTAAGATGAAGAATGGAAAAAAAATGGGCTTGGAAAAAATTGCATTTAGGACAAGGCGCAACTCACCCTCCACAAAGGCACCCACAGGTAAGACAATACAAACCATTGTATGTCATGAACCCCATGCCCAAAAGTTTACCCCACACCATCTCACAAACACACATGACTAGGATAGGCTCCTCCTAGGAAACACCCTAGACCTGGGAGTTATTAACCCAATAGGGCATCTTAAGACCCTTCCCAAACCTAGATTTGGCCAGTTGTATAACGTCCTTGAGCATTTGTTTGGTTTGGGAGGGGGGAGGGGTTTGATGCACATGTTTGGGTGCTTTGATTATTAGATGTGATTTACTTGCTATGATACTTGTGACTCATGGACCCCTGGAGGGCGTACATGTTGTCTTTGCAGGACTTTTCCTGGTGGATAGGTATGCATGAGGAGATGATCAATTTGGACCTTCATGAGGGTTTGAAGCCCACGGATGGATGCAAAGACCCCATTCTTGGGGCAAGACAGTGATCAGCTTGCATGATGAAGGAAGAGGTTGTTGCCTTTGGCGGCACTTTAGCAGGCTTAGATGAAGGGTTCCCAACTCCTCCCACCTAGACGTTAACCCTTGGAGGCCTTAGGCGTCACCCTAGTAGCCCTAGACTTCACCCAAGGCTAGGGTTTGACATTTTGAGGACATTGATGAGGTTTTGGCACGTGTGTGCATAATTTAGGACCTTTGGAGGCCTAGCGCTACATCTTCCTTGCCCAACATACCACCTATGGGGCTCAACGTCACCCTAGAGGAGCATGACGTCATCCTTAAAAGGATTTTTAATGTAATTTTGTGTAAATTCAATTTTTAAACTAAATGTTCAGGTTCAACCCTGATTTTTTGACCTAAAGTAATTAAAGGTCAWTTTTTTGTATAAATAAACAAAAGTGACCTTCATTTTTCATCATAACTCTAACATTGGAGAAGAGAGRTCTGAAATTTGCACCCTATTTGGGAGTTCTTGGYTGAAATTGTGAAGCGCACTTGTCTTGGAGGATAAATTTTGCAAGTTGAAACATTTTTTGGTGAAGTTACTTGGCAATCTAGGGTTTTAATGCTTGATTATTCTTAGTGAAGTAAGTAAATCTGCAATTTTCATTTCATTTTGAATGGTTATGGTATATTTTCTTATTCATGTTAAAGATTATGAAATTGCTTGCTTGACAAGCCCTAGGAGTAAAGGACTGAAGGTGCTACTTCTTTTCTCTTCATTTGTTATACTTTACTAAAGTGATTTAACCTAGACAAGCTTCTAAAGCCCTAAAGTGCTATCACTTTAGAATCCATTGCCTAGTTGTTGTTGCATTAAATATATTCCAATAGTCTAAGGAGAAGGAAGGCGCTAGGGCCTAGAAGTGCCTACTCTCTAGTTATCTCACCTCCCTAAAGTTTGGATCCTAGAGGACTTAAGGTGCTACTCCTCTAAGATCCTCCCTTTTACTTAGACAAGTATAATCATCATTATTTCTCCAATTAAATGTTGCTAAACTCTTGACTCCACAACCCCTTAAAGGCACTAGTCTCTCTTCTCGTTGGTTGATTGATCAAACAAACACTCAAACTTTAAGCTCTCAAGCCTCTACTAACCAAAACTAACACTAACTTAGCCTAGATCTCTAACCTTCTTGTTGTTGTTATAAATGTTTGCTACAGCCATCTAACTGCAACAAATTTTCTGCATACTCAACATTAATTGCTAGCTAATCATTTCATAATTTGTTTGTGACAAGTTGTTATCATTATATACACTATATGCTATATTTTCAATGTCTTTTAAAGCATTTCTGATGAGTTTTTCTTGCAGTTGTTATACATTACTTATTGTTCTTGTAAACTTGTCTATTGCTGCAATTTTATATCAGCTAGCATATATTTTATTGGTTTACTGTCTTTTGAAGCTTTAATATCATCTTTGTACTTATAACTGCCACATTTGTTCAATTATTGTCTTGTTAAGGGTAGGTACACCTTATTTATGCATTTGCTTCATCTATTAAAGACATAAACTTAGTGATATCTTTAACTTAAGTGATCAGTGAGAGGGGGGTTAATCTTTACATCTTTGCTTCGTTTCACCAGCCCTTTAGATCACTAGGGATGTCTCCCTTGGGGTAGTTTTATCTTACTCCTAAACGGAAAGGGGTTTCCTATTAAGGTGACAGTGATAGGTCACCCCCTTGTTATGCCAATCTTGTTTCACTTGCCTTGGGCTTTGGGCAAGTATAGATTGTGCAATAACAGTCCTAAAAATCCAAACCAAACTCCCTTTTACCAGAGTCAATGTTCGAGAGTGCAACCTACAATTGGCTCAAAATTAGATTTTTTCCATACCTTTAGTGTTTGACTAGTCATCCTTCTACCAAGAAATCAACCTACTTGTGTCAAATCTGCCATCTCCATAATTTCATCTCCCAAATGCATATTGATAAGAGCCTACAACTTCTCGATACATTTACAATGTTTTTGTTTCCTCCTTCCCTCCAAGTTCTGTGACCCTAAGTTCTTTGAATCAAGGTTTGGAGAACCACTCATATGCTTGAATTCCATAATTTCTATGATAAACCTTGGCTCTATTAACCGTTCGTTCCTTCTAACTGTGCCATAGAAGGGTATTTCATAATCTCTGCAAGTATCAACTGGAGGAAAAAAAATGACAACACAATCATGAGATGGTATTAAACCTCGTCCCCTCCTAGCCTTTGGATTAAAGTCCAAGTATCTTCCAAATCTGACCCAACATACTTTAGAGGTGGTGTATCACCCATGAATTTAAAGACCTTGGGAGGTACATCGACCAGTCCCATCACCCCTTCCCTCAACTGAGCATCAACCTAAATACAAGGATTAGACAGAGCTTGTGCCATTTCACCAATAATGGCCACAGTCTCCTCTTCCATCGGGTGTGATCCCAAGTGAAGGGTCCTACATGTATCTAGTGTGTCTCTAGTTGTACAGATCATCAGATTGGACCATATATGTTAGCCCTCCAACGAATCATCTAAGTAGTCTAAGACCTCCATAATTGACAGTGTTTCAAAACTCTTGACCTCCTCTGACACCTAGTCACCACCGCACTTCACTTTGCATAAACCCTAGGTCGCTTGCCTACAGAAACCCTAGGTCCTTCCATCTCTCCCCCTCATGTGGTTTATCTCATGCATTTCTTAAAGCATGTCCTATTATTATAAAATAAAAGTGATATTATAGTTATTATATATTATATAAGTTGTCATTATGTATTATATATAAGTTGTTAATATATATAGTTAGTTGTTTTTTACATCTTATATAATATAATTTGTTATTATATATTATTTTTCTCTTAAAACAAATTAATGATACAAAATGTTTATTGTATTTCAAGGTGACGTCATTATGATTTTAATTAATGTAATATTTATTTTTTAAGAATTGGTAGTGATAATCTAAAATACGTCATATTTAGTATTTCAAGAGTATTTATCATATCATTAAGATAATCTTACCAAGACATTAACTAATGTGAGGTTTATATGGAGTTAACTATTGCCAAATAAAAAAATATGACACACATCATTTTTCACTTCCATAAATCCAAGTCAACGATTATCATTGACCCAATTTCTTGAAATTCAATGGTTTTTGAATTCCAACTCATGAACGAGGTTTTTACCTGAAGCCCATTTTATAACCCAAATTTACTCTAATGGATAACTTGAAAAAAAATAAAGGATGAAAGTTAAGTTGATTTAAGTAATGGATTGTATAATTGAATCAAGGGAGAAAAGATGGAAAACATGAAGTAAGTTTATTTTCTAAATAAGCAATCTAAAAATGGAACAATAAAGACCCAGATGTTAGACAAAACATCATTCTAAAACAATGATCCACCAAACCTATTGTAATGAAATACATTTTAGAATTTACTTTGTTTGGATAGTCCATTTGACATGGCATCCTCAACGAAGCTTGTTATGTGTCTAAGATCTTAGAATATTAAACTCAAATAATATATCAAAATTTGTGTCAAGAAAGTGACTAGGTTTAAATAGAGTAGCTTTACGCATCTACAAAGTATATAGTTTACACAAAATTAACTATGTAAAAAAATTAGGCTTAGATTGTGACTAAAATTTGAAATGTGTGTGTGTGTGTTATTCGAAATAGTTAATTTATACAAAGTCAAAAGTGGTGGCCATTATCATGACGCAAAGAGTACATAGTTCATACAAAATTCTAGTTTCTGTAATAGACTTGAATACTTCAATGTCTCTGCTAGCAAACAAGAATGTTCGAGTCTTGCGCAACCAAAATATATTGCTATATTGTCTAATGTGTTGGCCCAAAAGCAATATTCAACGTTAAAAACATTAATGTTACATTTCAAAAGAGAATTATCGCCCATCCCAAGCACTAGCCATTGATTCCATCTAAATTGAAGAACTTGAGTGTTCTATTGTCGCTACATAGGCCCTGATGCTTGGCAAGGTAGTGGGATCATGAGAACAACCGGGAAGTTGACAAACAAAGATAGGTGCACTACCAATTCTTCAAACATGTTCATCATAGTATCTAGTTCCTCCGACTTTACCTTGATCTTGCACAATGTAACTTGGATTTCAAGTTCCCAATTCCTCAAATGCTAGATGCAGGCTTGAATCGAATTGAACGTTGCTAGAGGGCTAGTTGTTCTAGCATTAGACAAGAGAAGGAATCTTGATTATCGATCACCATATGGATTGCTTATGAAGCCATTAAGTGGGTAAACTCTACCCTACTCTCACTAGGATGAAAGTCCTTGAGCTTTGCTTAAACCCAACATTGAAAGCATGGAGAATCCATTGCAATGGTGAAGGGTGATGGGGCGCAGAAAAAAATGGGAGTCCAAAGAGGCAAAAGGATCTTAATACCCAAGGCCTTTGACAAAGGGAGTGCTACCTAATAAGAGATGGACAAGGGGAATACCAAGGGTCTTCGACAACAACTAGAGATTGAAGGATACAACATAATTCTTCATGGTTGTTTGAATTATCCCAATCAACAATCATTCCAAACCCATATGACAGTTGAGTCCCCTCAACTTGAAAAAGAACTTGGTTTTGAGAATGAAATAGTGTTGAGATCATTGGAGAGGATTAAAAGGCCACATGCACTAGTATGTGTGGTTGGGGTGGCAGGCTAGGGCAGCCTTGAATGCCCCTCCCAATACATTAATTTGATTTGACAAGTGATGGTGGGAGAAACCTTAGGGTGATTATCCCCCTCTCCTCATTCTTGCTAAGAGAAGATTGATGTGTTTTGGAAAACATTGCTCCCCTACTTACCTTGCTCTTTCAACGAGTTGTCTATCATAGTGTCTCCTTTGTTCGCCATCATGTCTACCTCAACATCATTTGCTCATTGGACATGATGGAAGTGGACTATTTTAAAGTTTTTCACAAGAGTTTTGGATCTAAGTAAGATTCTAGCCAAAGTCAAAGATGAATCATCAATACATTGATTATGAGGGATGAACCATCTATTACTGTAATCATTTTCCTAGTGATCTAGGTGAATATTTTGAATCCTTAGAGTACATCCAAAGCTTCAACTTCATTATCCATAACTTCTCCAATGCCTCGTGACAATCAGATTTGTTTGTGTCCTTCGAGATCAAAGATGACCCCCCACCAATCTACCACTCCAAAAAGTTGTATATATTTATCTCAACAAACAGATTTGAGTTAATGGAATTAATGAATTACCACACCTTGAACAACATTCAAATTAATGAATTATCTTTGGTCCATATTACTTTTCAAAAGAAAATGGCAATACATATAGTTTGGAGAATCCTAAATTATAAACAACAGTGAAGTTCAACAAGTTTCTCTCTCATGCTATGAGTGAAATGGTGAGCAAATACAATGTGGTGATAAAAAATTCATTGAAAATTTGTGAGCAATTGATAAAGACCTTGCAAACCATGATAAGAGCATAGGTGCCTAATAAGCACTAGGTTAGATTTGAACAATGAACTTCAATAGCTCAAAATCAAATCTTACAAGTAAATTGCTAAAGTCATAAATTGGATGAAGTGGTGGAGAGTTGTCATATGAAATATGAAATCTTACAAGTAAATTGCCATAGTCATATAAAGTGGATGAAGTGGTGCAGAGTTGTCATATAAAATGGATGAAGTGGTGGAGAGAGTTTGTACACAAGGATGGTCCCCAACCACATGAAATTGTATGCCTCCATAAAATGATATTCCTAATGAAACTCTGGATCACGGGATGTGTAACCCTCAACCATATGTGGGGAAAAGGATAAAGATGCTAAAGTCTATTCCGTAAAATCCTTTCTTCTATTTGTGTATAGTCTATCGTGATGCCTCTCATATTGTGGTCTATAATTCACAAGGGTATGAGCGTGGAAATTAAGAAACAAGTATAACTTGGAAAAAGGCTATGTGAAAATGGGCAAAGCAATTTTCAAACTTCTTTAACTGATTAGTTGGCCATTTCTCATTTAGAAAGATGTGATGTTTGGTCCACTGTCATCCATATTCAAGTATAAATTGAAGTTCTTTCTCATCTATATAGTTTTTTTTTTAAGTATACACCAGTGAAATGTTCTGATACAATATGAAAAAACTAAAAAACAGCAAATTCAACTTTATACTTGGGGTCTCTTGTCCCACAAACAAGTGGGTCTCATACACCAATTTGGTGTCTAGCTTGGCCCTGACCTTAAAATTAGATTATAATAATTATTATTATTATAAGGATATATCCCCATGGAAAGACCAACGAATCACATTCCATGTCACAAAGAGAAAACAAATGCTCTAGGGGTAATGTCAATGGCTCCCCTTCTAAACAACCAAGCAAACCCTGGGATTGATGAATACAAACATCAAATTTAGCTTTTCCAGTTCCTTGAAAAAAAAGTGTACAAGCAAGGGTAAGTTGACTATGGATAATAATTCCTTCTAAATTAACAAATCCTTTACAACTGAAAATTACGATCTTCCTCACTTGAAAGGACTTAACAAACAACAAAAACAGATGTTACATAGTAATTTCTATCTTCTTTAAAAAGGCATAAAGACAAGTCAGACAGCAACCAACAATTGGAACTAGATGGCACATTGTAAACAAATAGACTTGTATGAAAAATTCTAAATATATTCTTAAATTTCCTGTTTAATATGGATATTACTTTGATAAAAATGGCATTTGTAAAAAGAAATAATCTTCCCCAAATAATATATTTTACTGATTTGCAAGTGCCTGCAACAAGTCGATCTATTGATTCAAATAAGGTACATCTAAATTATGAGACCTTGGAGACAGAACATCTATATCAAGCTGATAAACATTGAATATACCCTTAGATGTCAGACCTTTCTAAAACATTGTCCTCTAAATACATGATTGGTCAGCAAGTCCATATCTTGACTGGACAACGGTAGCAATTATAAATTTATAATAGTATAAAATTCAATGGGACAAGGTGAAACTAACAGTTAAGAAGCCTGACTCTTTGTCCCTTAGTCTTATGTGTGAGACCAAACTGAAAAAATGTGTTAATAGCCTCAACAAGCTCATATGAGGGAAATATATATAGCTCTTTCCAACCCTGACCCCAAAAGTTTAAAGAACCCCTTCCCCCAAAACAGAAGTTCAGATGAGAGACAGAGCAAGTTGATTTTTTAACAGATTTGTGAGCAAAAATATCCCAGATTTAGTCAGTAGTTTCAGTAGCCATTTTATCATGATCTTACTCTTCAGTGTTCACTGTTCAGATGTAACTTATGATCTAGCATCAACAAAGAAAGTTTGAAGTGATGGCATATAAACTATACTTGTTCAGTAAGCTATGACCCTTAAACCCTTGATAATTGATTGATTTGAAAATGGATTTGTGATTAAAACTATCCCAGATTTACTTAGTAGTCTCAGTGGTGATTCTATCATGATCTTACGCTCCACTGTTTAGATGTAATTTATGATCTAGCATCAACAAAAAAAGTTTGAACTTTGAAGTGATGACATATTACTCCTTCATTAAGCTTTGACCCTTGAACCCTTGATCCAGACTGCTTGCCAGGTTAAATTTTTGCCACAAACAAATTCCACAACTTGCCAATTCTGACTAAGTGAAGATCTAGCAATGATTGTTGCATGGAAAAACAGAACTTGTCTAAAATAACTTCACTGATCAAGGGCTGACTAAGAAATCAGTTCAATTCCTAATTCACAGATTATGTGGCTACATATGAAAGAGATAAAGCTAATGGAAAAAGGTTTAGAACCAATGCCTTGTCATTTTATGAATGTCACCAATATTATGTCTGTTTTGGTCCCCTGGCAAAGTCTTTCCTACCTGTAGGCATTCAGTACTCACATTCAGATTATTTCCTGCAAGCAACAGGAAGTTTCAAATGCACAAACAAAAGCAGATGAATCTCGAGCCAGTCTTTAAGAACAAGTACTGCTATAAGATAACCATTAACTTCATACTGTAACTTTTGTAGCAATTCATGATTTATACAATTTAACTGTAATGTTGCCAACATACCGAGATTAGTTTCAATATCAGTATGATAGGCTACTGAAGATCTGTATACAGAAATTAATTTCAATCTTTCTGTACAAGTAGAGATCAGATTCTTGGAAGCCGAAATACACTCCAACAAAAACCTTTGAAAGGCAAAAAGTATACTGAAAATACTCCAAGGTCAACATCATCTTTCTTGTTCTCCAGTCTTGTTCCCATCTCTTCATCTTGAAAGGGAAGGAGGTTGGCAGATTGAATCAGTTGACAACTTTGATATAAGGGCAAGGACTGATGCAAGACATAATCCTGTTTACCATTACAGCAAAGGATGAATTTTATTACTGGGGTCAAGTTCTGATTTCATGTGAGTGCAACTGCAATTATCAATATAATTCTACACTCAATAAAATTACTCGGTACCTGCATATACAACTGTTGCACCTGATATTGCTCTGCCCACTACAGATAGAACATACAGAACAACTACTACCTGAACTCAAAGAAAGACAATAATTAGGTTAGAAAATCTCATTTACACTAAAATAATGTACATTGAAGTTAAGCCCAAGACTGTGGACCAGAAAACCTGAAAGACAATTACTCAAGCTCAACCTTAGAACATGTCTGAAAAACAATTACTCTGGAACAGCAAAAGTACGAACCGAATATTCTTGAAAATGTTTAAGTTCGGTGTACTTCAAGTGAAATCAAATTAACTTCGCAAATCTTACAATGGAACACAACATGAAATGACATTAACTGAGCATTGGTTGAGGACATAGTTACAAAAATTAGATGTGCAGTACTATGCATATTATCTTAACTTTAAGGCCACTTCAAACTGGCAAACAATTTAAGGTAGATAGGACTGGCACAAATAAATGGACAACAGTTGCCATGTTAACCCAA
>ML781490.1:605192-620313 GCA_009831015.1 Picea engelmannii
TGTGAGCATGCTTGGCTTCATGTGTTGATCTCTTTATCTTATGTATCTTTAATTCCTGCACATGTGAGCAAACTTGTGAGTTTATTGTATATCTTGTATCTAGTCTTAATCTGTATATCTGATTTATTCTTTTGTATCTAATCATATCTGTCTTATTGTAATACTTTGTAATTTATCTTGTAACGAACATTCCCCCTAACTTAGTTGACCCCATTGCCCAATCTTAGGCACTAGTCTTAGTTGCCCTAGGAAAAGGTCTGACTCTCATACATAGATAGTTGCATCTTGCATTTGTTGATTGACATCTTAGGCTAGATTCCCCCTACCCTTTTAACCAATTAAAACCAACTCCTAGAACATTAAATATTAATCTCATCTAGTAACTAGGGTCCACCCCCCTTGGCTTCCCTAGGAGTTAGCCTAGACGTAAGAAGTTCAAGTCAAAGTGACAGCGTGGGCTTTGAACCTAGGCATTGTGCCTTCGAGGACACACTAAGTGAGCAGGACTTGGCTCACGTTTGCAAGTGTGTATAAGGACGGCAACAGTACAGATGGAAGTGTATCGGGCAACAAGAGCAAATGTCTCCTCATAATCAATTCCCTCCACCTGAGAGAATCCTCTGGCCACAAATCTCACTTTGTACTTCTCGACACTTCCATCAGCTGCATGTTTGATCTTATAGATCCACTTGGAAGTTACTACAGACTTCCCTTCTAGTCTCGGAACAATATCCCACACATCATTCTTCATGATGGATTGATACTCTTCAGTCATGGCATCTTGCCAAACCTACTGACCTGTTGCTTCTCCATGACAAGAAGGCTCAGTATCAATGATGTGGCTCATAGCTAAAATGTAGCTCGAAAATCTCTATGGTCTCTTGCTCTCTCGAAATGTGCCTCGAGGAGCTGCATGTCCCTCTGCCTCCTGTAGAGTCTGTCGAGCCCAGGCAGGCCTCTTATGGCCTACTGCAATGTCTCTGGGAACATCAACTGGAGCTAATGGGATCAATTGGATCAGTAACTATCTCCCTCTAAACTGTTGAAGGGGGAGAAGGTACTGTCTCTTCATTCTTCTCGCTATCAATCTCCATCTGAGATTCTCTGGATCTTCGAAAGGCTATCTCTTCCTCAAAGGTGACATCTCTGCTCACCTCAATTTGTCTCTGACCAGGGATGTAGATCTGGTATGCCTTCGAAGATTCATTGTACCCCACAAATGTACCCTTTCTACCTGAAGGGTCTAGCTTGGTCTTCTTCTCCTTGGGTACATGAATGTATACAGGACACCCAAATATCCTAAAGTGTCCAACCTCATGCTTCACTCCGATGAAGGCTTCTTCGGGAGTCATGTTCTTCAGAATCTGATGAGGACTCCTATTCTGAACATACACAGCTGTCATGGATGCTTTTGCCCACAGAATCATAGGTAGATTTTGATCATGTATCATTGCTTTGGTTGCCTCAATAATGGTTATGTTCTTCCTCTATGCAACCCCATTCTGCTGAGGGTTATAAGAAACGGTGTACTCCCTCTTGATCCCTGCCTCAATACAGAAATCCCTGGAGGTGTACTCTCCTCCATTATCTGATCTCAACACCTTGATCCTCCTCCCGGTCAGGTTTTCAACCTGAGCTTTAAACTCCTGAAACCTCGCAAGGACTCCATCCTTGGTTTTCAAGAAGTAAATCCATGTCTTCCGAGAGTGATCATCGATGAAGAGCACATAGTACAAATATCCGTTCAAGGAAGCAACAATCATGGGTCCAAAAACATATGAATGTATCAAATCTAAGATTCCCTTGGATCTACTATCACTGCTCAAGAAGGACCCCTTGACATTCTTGCCAAGAGCACAACCTCTGCAAACGCCATTATGTTGAACATGTATCTCTGGAAGGCCTGTTACCATCTTCCCCAGAGCGGCAAGGGCTCGATAATGTAAATGAGCAAATCTCCTATGCCATAGCTCGCTCAAACTGATAGTATCATGTAACAGGAGTTGGACTGGTCGGACAATCAATCTGTACAAATTGTTTTCTCGAACACCAATCATTCGGGCAGAATCCATGCGTGAGTTCTTGTGCCATGCAAGAACTTTTCCTTCAGAGAAGGTAACCTTGTAGCCTTTATCCTCTAAGGCAAAAACAGAGACAAGGTTCCTTTTCATCCCAAGTACATATAGTACCTCACCCAACTGAAGTGGTATGTCAGAATCTAGTTGGAATGTAGAAGTTCCAACTCCTTTCACAGTATATCTGGCATTATCTCCAAGTGCAACATGTAGACGAGACTCTTTCTCAACAAGGTCTGTAAGATGTTCTCTGTATCCAGTCATGTGTCTAGAAGCACCACTGTCAATTAACCAAATATCACTATCTGTAGGAACCATACCTGAGAGTGTTGATATGAACAATAATGCTTCATCTTTTGTGTCTTCATCTCTCTGATGTGGTTCTGGATCAACATTGGCAGTGGATGCAAGTTGTCTTCCTTTCTTCCTAGTAGGACAGTTTCTCGCAATGTGTCTATACTTGTCACATCTGAAACATTGAATCCTTGATATGTCTTTTCTCTGTTCATGAATTTGAGTTGTTGAAGTTTTATTGTCTTTGGATGCTTTGCTAAAGCTTCTTCTATTTCTTCTTCCTCTTTTTGTATGAGAAGCAAGAGCTTGATTATCACCATGATGGGAGTCTAGCACTCCTCTTGCTATAAGTCTGGTTTCCTCCTGGATGCAGTCTGTCCATAAACAATCAAATCTAGGTAGATCTGCTCTTCCACTAATACTTTGAAGAAATGGTTCCCAATGTCTTGGTAGAGCATTGAGAGTAGTCATGACAAGTTCTCTCTCTGATATGGTCTCTCCAATGGCACCTAGTTGATCTTTGATCTCTGAGATCCTTATGAAGAAGGTAGCAATGGTGTCATCTTTCGTCATCTTGATATTTTGAAGTTGGTGCTTCAATGTAAGGGCTTTGTTTGTATTATTGCTCTCAAACATATTCTTTAATGCATCATACATCTCCTAAGTTGTCTTCAAGGTAGAAATACAAGGTAGTAGATAATCTCTTACTGAATAGATGATTATCTTCCTTGCTTTGACATCATTTTCCTTCCAATCATCCTTCTCTTCATCGGTAGTTGTTTCTGGTAGAGTCTTTTCTATCAAACTCAATAGGTCATCCTCTTCCAGGGTAATTTGTAGTCTTGATTTCCAGGAACTGAAGTTGCTTGATTCATCAAGCCTATCTTCCACCAAAGTTTTGTTCCTCATGGTTTGCAGATTCTTCCACAAACCCTAACGGCTAGCAACCTTAGGTTTCGTTGAACTTATCACTGCCAACAATAAGCCTTGGAAAGTCAGAAGAACCCTAGTGAGCTACAAAAATCCTTCAATGAGCTGCAGAAACCCTAGAGGCCAAAATTCTATAGAAACCCTAGAAACCCTAGGGGCCAAAAATCAAAAATTTTCAGAATTGCAATCTGAGAGTTGTTGGAGGTGTGTTGAAGGAGGTCGTACACTCCTATGCAAAAATTAGCCCCAACGCTCAAGTGGAAGGTGCTAAAACTAGCAAAAGAAGGAGGGTCGTTTTTGCAGTTGCAGCAAGAAGGTGACGGTTGGCTCTTTAATAGCTTGTGCAATGGTCTCTTCAGGAACTCTGCTCTGATACCATGTTGAATTTTAATGCTTAGCTCATGCACATGTGGTTTATTTCAATTTAGCATGTATTTGAACCATAAACAATGCAGCAATACCATACACAAGTGTTGCAATAACCAAGATCACAAGAAGAATACCCATGCATAAGAACACAAGAGTTTATCCTGGGAAAACCCTTCTCAATCAAGGGAAAAACCCAGCAATCCTTTGCTATAATGCCAAGAGAAGATCCTCCACACACCACCAAACCCTAGCACACAAGAGGGTGCTTACTTGACCTAGAAACTTGCGCCCAAGAGAGATGCGCACTTCAGCCGTACAAGTGTTGCTGAAATTATGAGATGACAAGTGAAGTGAGTGAGATCCAAAATGGGGATCTCCTCCTATTTATACAAGACCTGACACAACAATAGGTGTGTCTATTGGCACAATAGAACCGACCTCTTCAACTGAATAATATAATTACACAATATTAATTATCTCTTACATGGTGGGGCCGACTTGTACCCTTTACAACACAAATTAGGGTTACAACAAGTCTTACTCTCGGACAATATAGAAAGGGATCCACACATCCTCTAGTGCTCAGCCACTAAGGACACGTCCACTTGTGCTCACCCACAAGAACGTCACACTCAACAGATTAACTCAACTGTGTCCACAGGAGTACCATCTGGAGAACCATCTCAGGCCGACTCAACTAAGTCCATAGGAGTACAAGGCAGGAGACCATCTCAAGCCGACTCAACTCAATCCAGAGGAGTATAAGGCAGGAGACCATCTCAAGTCATCTCAACTCAGTCCAGAGGAGTAGTCAAGAGACCACACGTCATCACAACTCAATCCAGAGTCTAACGCACACCCATCAAATGGGCACACCCAACACATGGGCTCTCTCACAGATTGTCTCAACTTAGTCCAGAGGAGAACGACCTGGAGAATGTCACACAACGCTACAATCATCAACAAGAGGCATATGGCCCATGTATGAATTCTTTCCTTCTGATTTTCTTTTAGAGCTTGTAGCAGCTTCCACATTCTGATAAGATTCGCTCATGACATTTTGGCTAGCGAAGGTGCCTCTTGCATCTACTGCCATTTGAATCCTCAAAAGCTCGGATCTTTCCAGCATGCTTAATTTTGCACATACAGTAACCCCTTTGCCACCTATGCCCAAAAGGTGCATCTTAACTCGACTATAACTCCCAGTCCAAGGATGGCCACAAATATTGCATGTCCATTTGCGTGTCCCACCTCTTTTGCCTCCTGGTTTTCTGGTGGTTGAGCCAGCTACTTTGGTGGCATAGAGAAAAAGTAGTTTTCTTGGATCTAATGTCCCCTTTGCATAACTTGCCAATATCTTTGGTGGGGATATATCATTGCCTTGGGTTTCATTCAATGATAATGAGGTGTTTCCAGTCCCACTTTCAACCTGTGTCCCACTACCAACATGACTCTATGTTTGGGTATTGTAATCATTATCAATGTCACTGCCACTACCATTGTCACTGTAGTCACTCATACTGTTGTTTTATAAAAAAATTGTGCAAGTTTTTAATTTATGGCAACCTGCAGCAAGGGTTCTTCATTATTTTTTTTATTTTATAAAATTATTTAATTATATCGTTAACTACATACCCAAATGTTGAGTTTGAAGGATAAAAAGTTCGAAAATTTATGATAAAAACTAAAAACAAATCACTCAGAAATTAAAAAGTAGCAAGCAAGAAATTAAAAAACCCTACCTGCCCGCTGCTAGAAGAAGAAATTTGTTGAAGGGAAACTTAGAATGCTCCAATCGCTGGTTGAATGTCAATGCTGAGTGATTTCCGCTCCACTGCTCTCACCTGTGGCTTCTTAATGGTTGCTTACTTGCTTGACTACCCGCTGGCTGGAAGTGTAAATCATCAATGTTCCACAGGGACGCGTCCCCCTTTGATGGTGCACGCACCCTATGTTTCCCACGCACCGGGGACGGGGGGACTCTTGGGGAATCGTCTCCCCACGTCCCCCTTTCAGGGAGGCGCGGGGAGTCTCGAGGGGACTTGACTCCCCAGGATGGGGGACGTGACTCCCCAAAAAGGGTGTGTGTGGGTGTCCCCCCCTCGAAAGGGGGACTCCTAGGCGTCCCCCCTAAATTTTTGCATAATAAGATTGAAAAACAAAAATTAAAAAATATATATATATAAAAAAAACAATTCATGAAATAATTTTTAAATTTTAATTACTTAAAAGTTAAGTCTAAACCTAAGGCTAACTTGCTAAGTCCCTAACTCACTTAAGCAACCACTATTCGAGCCACTTAAGCAGCCGCCATTATTCCCCCCGAGCAATTGCTGAGAGACGGGACCATGAGGAAGTGAGGGAGTTTGCAGGCCATGAGGCGGTTGAGAGAGAGACAGCGAGTGAGGGAGAGAAGTCGGGGTATGAGGGAGAGAAGTCGGCGCGTGAGGGAGAGGAGGAGGGTGAGAGGAAAGAGAAGGAGGGTGAGAGGGAAGTCGATGGGTGAGGGAGAGAAGTCGGGTGAGGGAGGGAAGTCGACGAGTGAGGGAGAGAAGTCGGGTGAGGGAGGGAAGTCGACGGGTGAGGGAGAGAAGCCAATGGCTGAGAGGGAAGCCAACAAGTGAGGGAGAGGAGCTGGCAGGTGAGGGAGAGACAGCCAGTAGGTGAGGGAAATAAAATTAAAAAAATTGCAACCAGTGGATGATTTACACTTCCAGCGAGCAGGTAGTCAAGCAAGTAAGCAACCATTAAGAAGTCACGGGTGAGAGCAGTGGAGCAGAAATCACTCAGCATTGTCGTTCAGCCAGCGATTGGAGCATACTAAGTTTCCCTTCAGCAAATTTCCTCTTCTAGCAATGGGCAGGTAGGGTTTTTTAATTTCTTGCTTCTTGTTTTTTAATTTCTGAGCGGTCTTTTTTTAGTTTTTATCATAAATTTTCAAACTTTTTACCCTTCAAACTCAGCATTTGGGTATGTAGTTAACCATATAGTTAAATAATTTTATAAAATAAAAAAAATAATGAAGAACCCTTGCTGCAGGTTGCCATAAATTAAAAACTTGCACAGTAAATTTATAAAACAGCAGCATGAGTGATTACAGTGACAGTGGTAGTGGCAGTGACACTGATAGTGATTACAATACCCAAACAAAGAGTCATGTTAGTAGTTGGACACAGGTTGAAAGTGGGACTGGAAACAGCTCATTATCATTGAATGAAACACAAGGCAAAGATTTATCCCCACCAAAGATATTGGCAAGTTATGCAAAGGGGACATTAGATCCAAGAAAACCACTTTTTCTCTATGCCACCAAAGTAGTTGGCTCCTCAACCACCAAAAAACCAGGAGGCAAAAGAGGTGGGACACCCAAATGGACATGCAATATTTGTGGCCATCCTTGGATTGGGAGTTACAGTCCAATTAAGATGCACCTTTTGGGCATAGGTGGCAAAGTGGTTACTGTATGTGCAAAATTAAGCATGCTGAAAAGATCCAATCTTTTGAGGATACAAATGGCAATAGATGCAAGAGGCACCTTCACTAGCCAAAATGTCATGAACGAAGCTTATCAGAATGTGGAAGCAGCTACAAGCACCAAAAGAAAATCAAAAGGAAAGAAATCATCCATGGGCCATATGCCTCCACCATCTCCTATTGATAGTGGGATATCAGTATCTTCATCCAAACATAAGGATTCTCGTTCTTGTGCAATGGGACCAACTATTGCAAGGATGTACAGTAAGCTCAATCGTAATGATACAGATAATGCCATTGGCAAGTTTCTTTTTTCCAATGGCATTCCTTTCCATGTTAGTCGCTCTCCTTATTATAAGGAGATGGTCAAGGAAATTACAACAGCAGGACCCTCATATGTACCCCTGGGTGAACATAAGTTGAGGACTGTGATCTTAGACAGACAAGTGTCCAATATCATTGTGCACAAAGAGTGGATGAGATAGACATGGGTGAGGGAAGGTTGTTCTATTGTCATGAATGGGTGGACAGAAATTGCCAAACGTCCACTCATCAACATCATAGTTACATGCAGAGAGGGGCCTTTCTGGAAAGTGCAAAGACGCAAATTTCCAATTTGAGCTTCTTCGAGATGCTATAGAGGAGGTTGGGCCCATCAATGTTGTACAAGTTGTGACAGATGCAGCAGCAGTGTGCAGATCAGCTTGGTTGTTGATTCAGAGTAAATGCGGGCATATTTTTTGGACACCTTGTTGTGTGCATGCACTCAACAATGCATTGAAAGACATTGGCAAAATTTAGTGGGTATCCATCTTGGTGATAGTTGCGAGAAATGTGCAAATGTTTATCTGCAACCACCAGACCTCCTTAGCCATGTACAAGTCTCACTCCAGGAAGGAATTCCTCAAGCCCACAGAGACTAGATATGCTTGCTATTTTCTCTTATTGGAGAGGATGTTGGAGGTGCAACCGGCATTGCAGGCCATGGTTGTGACACCGGAATGGAGTAGGTGAGCAAAATCCAAGACAGATGAGGGCAAGAAAATCGGGGTTCAAATATTGGATAATGATTGGTGGACAGATTGTGGTTATTTGGTGTCACTCTTACGCCCTATAGTTGAGGTCATTCGCTACACTGACAAAGATTCTCCTAGTCTTGGAGAAATCTATGAGACTTTTGATAGCATGTTAGGTCAAGTGAAGGTAGCCATTAGTGAGAAAGATCCCTCCTTACAGTTCTATACGACCCAAATTCGACCCATTATTCAGCGTAGGTGGGATCGAATGAACACACCTTTGCACATGGAAGCATATGCACTCAACCCAAAATGGTATGTGGAAAGGCCTGGTAGAATTCTTCCCATTGAGGATCCAGAGGTCAAGAAGGGATTTCGAGCTGCCATTACAAAGATGTGCAATGCAGAAGAGGGGAGAACACTTAGGAGACAGTGGATGCAGTTTGCAAGTCTCAATGGTCCCTTCAACAAGCCTGATGCGAGGGAAGATCGCAATGACTTAGGCCAGGATGACCCCATTGGTAGGTGGACCATGCATGGGGATCACGCTCCAAAGATCCAACATCTTGTTATTCGCTTGTTGTCTCAGATTGCTAGTTCCTCCACAGCAGAGAGGAATTGGTCCACATATAGCTTCATCCACTCTATCAAGAGGAATAGACTTGCTTCTCAAAGAGCAAAGAAGCTAGTTGCAGTGCACAGTGCCCTACGTCTTGCACATAGGAAGACACCAAAGTATAGGAGGGGACCGGCGACATGTTGGGATGTGGATCCAGAGGATGGTGCACAGACAAATGAGGAGGATGAATCAAATGAGTTGCAACATGGTTTGGTTGGTGTGCCATCGGTTATTCATGAGAGTGACTCTAACTCAGAGATAGATAGTGACATTCCCTTTGATGGTCCTAATGACTTCATGCAGCAAATGGATGTAAAGGACCAATCATTGAGATTGACTCCATGATGCTCATTTTATTTTCAATGTTTATTGTCCATTGTTAATTTTCAGTTTTAACTTTTGAGTCTTGACTCTAGATACTGATGACCTCAGACCGAGTCTTTGACTCGTCACTCTTTACTATTTTTGAGTTTGAGTAATTCCAATTTACTATTTTAGACTTTAGTATCTAATATTTTGCTTAGTACTAATTAGATTCTAGAATGATGAATGATGAGTATCAATATTTTTATTTTACTATTTTTGTTTCATTTATGATTTATGAATCAATGTATTTCATTACTGAATTTGAATTTGAATCATGCTTATATCATTTACAAATTTGAATTTTCAATTTAGTAGTATTTAGTATTTTGATTTATCATTTTACTAATGAATTTGCATGAAATAAATTTTTATTGTTGAGATTTTATCATTATTATTTTTATTTTTAAAATTACATATATGTGTGTGTGTGTGTGTGTGTGTGACATCCCCCCGTCCCCCATTTCCCTAAAATCCCTAAAACTTGGGGGTGCTTCCACACGTCCCCCCTGTGCGTCTGCCCGAATCGGCGTCCCCCCGTCCCGGAGTCTTGTTGGAACATTGGATAAAAATTGTTGTTGTAGCAATTGTTTGCTACAGCCATAGGGCTGTTACAATATTTGTTGATAACACTAATTAACATCCCCCCTAACTGCTACCAAAGTCTTGCTCTAATCATTGGAAGTTTGTCTACTCATTGTTAACTCTATTTCCAAGTATCTTCCACATGATTTTGATAGATAATTTGCAGCTGTCATAACTTGTTCATTGCTGATATATATATTCCAATACTGCTGCAATCTGGGACAGCAAGGTTTCTTGCTTGATCCCCTTTGGTCTAAGGCTTTTATCTCCATCATTTGTCTTGTTCTAAGCAGGGATAACACTGTTTTGCAAGTACGCAATACTTGGAAACTATCTACCATCTACACGACTCATTCTTAAGCCTTACTCCTCCTATCTTGACCTATAGCAATGTTCATTGATCATTTTCTCACTTTCCATCTCAATCCCCCTAGGGTCATCGAGATTCCCCCCTTGTGGTGATTTCATCATCACTAAAGTGAGGGGAGTGTTTATCTAAGGTGAAAATGGGTAGATATTCCCATAGTTGTTGCACATCCATGGGTTGGGTTGGGCTTTTCCCAAACTACAGATTGTGCGATAACAGGGCCGACCCCTCAATTTGCCTCGACAAATGATAAATCATGTCAAAACAATACAATAATGCCCTCCTAGGTCACACGTGTGGTGATACCATGCCCCAAGAGGGTGTGTGAAGGCCTTCCAGGGCCATGTGTCATCATCTCATGGTGCAATCATGGTAGGAGGTGCATCTCCTCATCTATGGTCATGTCAGATCATCAATGGTACCCCGAGTGGTCACAAAGCCCCATCATCGTCAAACCCTAAAGTGTGACGTCATCATCAAAGGAAGGCCAACGTCCAAGGTGTAGGATGCAGCGTCCAAGGTGGAAAGGAGCATATCTCATCTCTGCAAGGAATCCAACTGTCCACCGGTGCAACGTCCTCCATCTAATAAGTATTAATCCCTGGGGTACAATGCCCAATATGTGGGCTTCTATCCCATCTGTGTGCCACCATGACCCAATCTGTCAAAATCAAGCCCTTTTATCCATCATCCAAGGTCCTAAAGATGTGAGAGTCATTGTTTGAATGTGTCAAGTCATTGGGTGACTCACTGCTCTGCTTCACACATGCCATATCCTGCAATAGAGGCACAACATCCTGGGTAAAATCTTGGGGCGCCCTTCAAAGAACCATGACAGGGGCATCCAGATCAAAACAAAATATGAAATCAAGTAAAGTCGATGTTCATAAGATATACCAGTCCTTAAATCATGCAAAGTTGTTACTTAAGATATAAGACATATGAACAATTCAAATCAGTATCCCCTTCAAATTTCACACAAGCTCGGGACTTTATGTAAGTTGGCAAGCTTGAATATGGGAGGACCTTCATCTGACCCTATTAAGTGTGCCGACCAAAACAATGAAAGAAAAGACCCAAGTAGAGGAATATGTCTCGGGGGAAGTAGTGGAAGAAAAGAACCCTTCAAGAGCAAGTGTGATAGTGATATGGAATGGGGTTGCTTCATGGCTTATGGTGTCATTGAGTCCATTTCTATGAGCACCTTTGTGGAGGGTGTGCTTGTTCTTGAGTTACCACTTTCTAAGCGCTACGTTTTTCCAAACCCCTTAATCTGCCTTTTTATTTGTCCTCTTATCATATTTGCAAGTCCCCTTTATAAGGTTTCAAGCTATAACATCACTACTTTGGGACTGAGGCGAACACGGAAAGGGTAGAGCTCAATTTTGGACTGGCTTTTGAGAGTCCTTTTCTATTATTTCTTTCTTTCATTAGCATAATTCTTTCTTTATTCTTCTTTTGCTAGTAGTTGCAATCAACCTCTGGGCCTTCAGCCCCTCTTCTCATGAGAGAATGGACCATGACCCATTATTGAAGTTTAGTACACTGTGACAAGCTCCAGGATGGAAAGTGTTAAGTATGATGGGGAAACAAAACGTTACCCTTGTGAGGGCCCCTCAGTAGTACCCCTTTTCCTTGGGCAGTGACAACACAAAACTAGGGCACAGATGTTGGCCACCAAGGTGAAACAAGGAAACAAACATAACTTCTTGAGCTAGTGATCCATTATCCAACTTCAACCAATGATCCTCATCCACATGCCTAGTATATTAAACACAACACTTTGCATGAAAGAAGGACTAACATACCTCATGGTGGCGTTGGCTTACCATCTCCCATACACTGAGTTGACTAGATGTGATGAACTTGGTTGCTCTGAAGTATAAGAGGCAATCTGAGGGGGGCGGCTGGGCTGCTATATGTGGACATGTTGATCATCATCGTGGTCGGGATCACTGTCTTCATTGCGAGCCATGAGACATGATCTCCTTTAGTTACCCCTAGGCATGGGAGGGGTGAAATAGCCAAAGTCCTCTAGCTTGCTAGACTACAATCATTGATAGTGCAAGAATATCCTTCAAATGCAATTCTATAATGGAGTTTTTTCTTCTACCCAAGAACAAACAAAACACCATCTAGGGGCATCTAGCAGGAAATGGAACCGAATCCTTTCACAAGATATGTAGCATCATCACTCAACTCCACACACATACCTCCATCTTGTTCATGAAGCCTACTCAAGAGTTTCATGTCATAAGTTATGTGTCTCAATGCTCCACTGCCCACATATCGTCCAACACTTTACACAATGTTAGAAGACAAACAAGAGACCATGGAGAAGGTCATCTCAAGCTAGGATGGATCTTCATGCACTCCTACTATAGTACATGTTGCAACGTGCTTGGCCTTCCCTTTCTTATCCGATACTGGCTAGCATAATGTCACATTTGATGACACATAAAACACTTCACTTTACTTAAGTATTTCTTTCCTAGACCTAAATCTTCCTTCTTACTCTTTTTTTTGTTTCCCTTCTTTGTTTTCCCAATGAAGGCTACCTCGTCTACTCCCTTTTGCTGCATTAAACAGGTCTCCAACCTGATTTCTCCCTGAACAAGATTATCCCAAAGCTTCACAAAATTCGACAAGTTCTCACAAGCACAAACACCTTTGACAAAAGGCATCCAAGATGAAGCAAGTCCATTCAAAGCAATGGACACCAACTCCTTATCCTCCACCTTCATCTCTATGGCAGCTAATTGATCCTTCAACTCTGTGACATTGGTAAGGTAGCTCACCACCATATCTGTCTTGCTCATGCAAATGACAAAAAGCTTGTTCCTCAAGAGAATCTATCAAGAAACACAAGTACTTTGAAATAAACAAACCAAAGTATCAAACATATCCTTATCGATCATCTTCTTCGCAATGTGATGGATGAAGTGATACTTCAAAAATCAAGAATGATTTGATTTGCCTTAACCACTTTCTTGACTTGGGCAGCCAACAATTTCAGATTGGTAGGGGCAATTATTACTTTCTCAACATTTTCCTGTTGAATATTGTAACTTCGAAGAATATTCTAGTTATATTTGAGTTATTATTTTATAGATCAAATCCCCTTTTGTGGATTGATCATGTCGGGTCTTGTATAAGACCAAATCCCCTTTTGCGGATTGGTCAAACCATAGTTATATGGTGGTGTTTGTAAAGTCAGCCCCTAGGGTTTAATAAAGTGGTTTTAACCACTATTGGAAGAAGTCGACCCTACTTGGTGAAGAGACATAACCCTAGCGCCTCCTCAACTAATATTTATAAGTGAGGAGGGCGCCTCATTTGTTCACTCACACTTCTAGTGCGCATCTTTTGAAGGAAGATGCAGTTGCAAGAAGGAGAAGAGAGGCGCATGCTTAGTCCTAGGTTATTCTTGGTGGTTTTGTCTTAAGTCTTGGCATTGTATTGGCAATCTATTATTGAGGAAGTTTTTGTTGGGTTTTCTCCCCCGTGAGGGTTTCCCAAGATAAAATGTTGTGTACCTTGTGATTGTGTTTCTTTCAATGATCCTACTTCTGTTGTTGTTTTGAAAATGCTCTAGTAAATTGAAAAGAACCTAATAATAGTGCTAAAACTTAACATGGTATCAAAGCTTGATTGAATAGAGCACCTTTCACTAGGTATCCAAAAACGTCACTATTGTCGTACAAAGGAAATTAGGGCTTTTTATTGGAGAGGAATTTCTGACTAAAAACTATCTAAGGAAGTGCACCCTACCCTAGCGCATCCTTTGGCAGATTGAGCACACCTTTTCAGTGGCCAAATTCTCTGGAAAGTCAAACCCTAGTTTTCACTGGTACCAGGAAACCAAAACCAGTACCAGAAGTACCAGTCCAAAATGGCGCAGGTCAAGTTTCAAGGAGTAAAACTTGGAATTTTTTGTAATAGCCAGCTCCAGCAAACTCGCCTCGGCCCAATGCATCTAGTCCCTGGATCAGAATTCAAAAATTTGAAGTTTGAGAAATTAGGGTTTCCTCATAAAACCCTAAGTTGATGTTGCAGTTGCAGTCCCAATTCCTTCATGCTAGTTGCAGCACCAGTTACAGTGCCAACACCAGTTGCAGTGAAAGTTTTTTGTGAAGTGTTGGGACTATTGTTTTATTGTCCTAGTGCGCCTTACTCTAGCAAGATACTGTCAGAGGTATGTACTTACATGTGTTTAAAATGTATTATTATTCGGCTATTTGCAGGAGAAAGGATCTTTTGACAATCATAGATCCAGAAGGATCTCAGATCCAACACATTCAAAGGAATAATGCACCCCAGGTGTTGGGCTCTAAAGATGTCTTAAAATATAACCTCTATGCATCATCCAAAGGTAGGCGCTGGCACAAGCGTTTTACTTGTCTCCTACGTAGGTTCTTACCTTCCGTTTTCAATACCCGTCCTCCAGCGATGCAACCCCTGCAAAGGGACAGCAATCGTAACGAAAGGAACAACAATCGTTCCGTTCAAATGAACAGCAAAAGGAACAGCAATCATGACAAGGGAACAGCAGTCGTTATATTGGGTCGAACTAATGTTGTATTAATTGAGTTGTAGTACTTGCCCAACTATCTAATTTGTCAACCCGGGGTTCGTAAACTGACGAAGCACACGCAAAGTATATGCAAGATTGAAACGAGACTAATCTAATATAATGTTTAAGCTACAATTGAAATTGAATCATTAATCTAACACACGACTGAATTAGAATCATTAATCTAACACACGATTGAAATTGAATTAATCTAGTTGCGTAAATGAAAATTACTCTAAGAATGGGAAATTGCATAAAGGAAATTAATCTAGAAATGGAGAACCACATGAAGGAAGAGCAGATACAACAAGTGAAGAGTTGAATGGCATAACGACATATGAGAGCTCTCACCAATGAAGCAATCTTACATTCAATAATCAAATCAATCTTCATAACAGAATAATGAATGCATGAAAACCAAAACCATGAATCAAAGCTAAGAATCCCTTTCTCTTT
>ML781490.1:640272-661361 GCA_009831015.1 Picea engelmannii
AACGCTCCATGAGATGTGTAAAGCACTCTTCCACAAACCTCCAAAGCAATGTGTTCCTCTAGGTCCACCACACCTACATGAGCGCACTCCCTCAACCCAAGTTTCCTCAAGTCAAGTACAAGCCTCCATGCAAGCGATTCAAATGTGCTCAAGCCATCTAGGGCCAATATGAAGAAGTCGCATAAGTTGTCAAGGTCTCCAACACTCCAAGAATGCCACATAAGCAAGGTTTAGCATCCACTAGTAAGCCACATTCACATGTGCAAGTCCATCATAGACCAACCAAGGGTAATCCATACACCATGCACCCCACATCACATGAAGCATCCTTGAACATGGTGTAAACACTTTTCGGATAACCCCAAAAGCTAACAAAGAGGAACCCTAGGAGAAGTTAGGAAGTGGAAAGAGGACGTCTTTGTTGGGAGATTGCTCTTGTGAGATGCTAGGGTTTGATCTTGGGAACATGAAGTTGGAGATGATGATCTCACATATATTCATGCATGTAGAGCTTATTCGTCATCACTCTTGTGTTAGAGATGTAAGGAGGGGAGCATTACTCTCTCTCTCTCTCTTTTACTCTTCTTTGTATATCACCTCTCTTATCTTGGAGCACTAGGTTTTCTTGGAGGGTTCTTGGATGTTCTAGGGTTAGGGTTTCTACCCTAAGGAGGCAAGGAGTTAGGGTTTGGTGATAAACCCTAGGGTTGTACTTATTGAGAAGGAAGAGAAGAGACGTCTTCTATGAAGAGGTGATTCTAGCTTGTTGGAGTATCCTTGGTGTGGCTAGGGTTTCCATTGTTTTCCCTAGTTGGGGTTTTTGGAGAGCTTGAAAACTATATCAGCTTTGTGATAAAGCTATAATATGTACATGTACTACAATATTATACATTTATATATATATATATATATATATATATATGAAGTTTCCAGCTGTCCAATGTTTGTGTAATTGCAGATTTGATTATCAGCTACCGTTGTCTTCATGATTTGGTCAGTTACAACAATTGTAGGTCTTGCTGATTTGACATAAGTTAAGGCTGAAATTGTTAAGAGTTTTAACATTGATCTTGAAGATAAATAGGGCAGATTTACTGCTGTAAATCTGCTGTAATAAAGTAAATTTCAGATCTGGCTTATGCTTGGAAAAAAGTGCTCTAAGAGCTGAAACTTGTTGGCATATGTTTGGTATGTTTTCTCTTAGGCTGCCTAGTGTGTTGGGTTGAAGTGTGATGAAATATTGTCCATTGTTTGCTGCTGTAAACTAATAGTTCAGATCATCCCTAACATTGTTGTTCACAGGGACTAGATCCAACAAACCTCCTTGTAAAGTGAAATTTCAATTTTGCATTAGAAGCCTAAGAATGCAGAAATTTCTATGGTTAGGTTGTCTTCACATTCCCATAAATGATGTTTGTTGCACCAAGAGGTGCATTTTACAGCCCAGTATGGGGGAGATTATAGCGTCCATCTGTAACGCTTACATCTTCTAAAAGTTAAAAAATAAATAAAATATTTTCACATCAACTTAATAAATAAAGCCAACCTAGATCCAATTTAACCCCAAATCTATCAAGCACCAAAAGAGATCAAATCCCTCAAGGTGCAAACCTTTCCTTGAGTTTTTACATTGTCAAAAAGGTTTGCACCTCGAGGGATTTGATCCCTGTCGACGCTTGATAGATCCAAGGTTAAGATGGATCTAGGTCGGTAGTTTTGCACAACACGTAGATGCAAAAGGCCAAGTAGAGGATGATTGAGCATGACTAGTGGCTTGAGCCTTGTTCCATTTCATCTTTTGTTATTTTTTGTTCAGAGTCTTGACTCTTTACCATTTAAATGATGATGGATATAATTATATGATATATCATTGAATTTCATTTTGGTTTGGACATTGAAGCTTTTAAAATGAGAAATACAACAGTCCTCCAATTTTAAATAACAAATTCCAAATTGTGTAATTGCCAACTGGATCATGGATGTTGCTGCTTTTGAATACCAATTCCCAAATTGTGTAATTGCCAATTGGATCATGGATGTTGCTACTTTAATTGTATAAATATGTACTTGATGATGCATATAATAATCTATACATTTAGAATTTGTTGTGTTTCTTATATATTTAGTATTTGGGTTAGGATCCCCTATGTCAAGGACGTGCCTTGTGACCTCCCCTGAAATTTGGCGGTGTTCTCCACAAGTCCCCAAGACGCCTCCCTGCAAACTTGGTGAACATTGAAGAAGAGTAATGATACTTTAAAAAATCTAAATTCAGGGGTCAAAAGAATTTATCCTGTATAATTCAGGTACCAGTTTGTCCAGTGATGTTTATCAAGATTCAACACCATGCCCATGCATAACATGACGGAAAAAAATGAACAGTCCAGGTGGGCTGTTGTGGCAAAATCAAGAGCGGGTGAATAAATGAATCTGACAAAATTCTTAGAATTTTTGCTCTTTACCCAACCTGGTTAATTTACCCAAAAGGTCTTGCAGGAAGGTGCTCTGCTTTCATTTGCCCGAGATTAATATACAGTTACAGCACTGCGGCCGGAAGAATTTAGGGTTTAGACAAGTCATGATACAAGTAACAAAAAACACTTCAAACCCAAAATTGAAAAGGAGAAAACAAAACAAAAACAAATAAAAATGGACATGACCGACCTTGCAGAGGAGCTTCTTATCATGGCCGCTAGCAGCTACTCTAAACACAGACTCTGCTGCTCCTATCGTATTGGCCATGGAGGCCGAAATATTGTCAGCTGTTTTCTGCGAAACCTGCCATTCCAGGGGGTCCACAGGGACCCTTCAAAAGAGAAGAAAAAAATATATGTCCTATCAAAAAGGGAGGTAACCCCAAGTAAAGGCTGATTAATATTTCAGACACAGAAGAAGAAGAAAAAGACTTACGATACATTCAGTTTGCGAAACATCAATCCTAGGACGGCGAGGGAGCAGAGGAGGACGATGAGAACGTCGCATATAAGCGATACAAGAGTTGTATGGCGAACTACACAGTGATAATAGACGAGTGTCCCACATATCATAACTACCATTGGCATCCCTGATTTGCTGAGGATCCCATGAGTGAACGCCAGAGACATATTGCTAGACAGATGATGGTCACAATATTGCCAGACAAACGATGGTAACAATGTTTATTACAGTATGTACTATCAAACGGTCGACGAGGACATATGAATATGAATATGACAAGGAGGACTAGGCACATAAATTTGGGCGGCTTTGAAATGGGTTGTAGCCTTGGACTTCGAAATATTTGCTCCCAATAAATGGTCAGCGGTGCGAGTAGATGACAAGGGCAAATTAATTTCTCTAATATATATTTTTCCTCTAATATAAATTAGGTTTATTTTTTTAACTCAAGTATATATTTTTCCTCTAATGTAAAGTAGGTTTATTTTTTAAACTCTAGTACATATTTTTCCTCTAATATAAAGTAGGTTTATTTTTAAAATTTTGGCAACTTGGATAGAGTTTGAAATGGATAAGCTCCCAAAAAAAAAGTTATGTTTTAAAATGTTATTTTTAACATTGAGTTAATCATTTTTAGATTTATCTTAATTATATTAAAATTATAATTTTTAGATTTATCTTATTTTTATTAAGTAAAGGATAAAAAAAATTATTTTCAAATTTATAATTATTAAATAAAATTATAATTATAATTTTTAGATTTATCTTAATTATATTAAGTATTTAATTATATTAAGTATTTAAAGGGATTAAATTTCTTGAGATGTAAATTTTTTTATTATTTAAAATGAATCAAAACTAGTTATGATACAATTTGAAATGTAAATTTTTTAATCATTTAAAATGAATATAGATTGCTCTGGATCGAGTGTTAGAAGAGAGATGGGACAGCGGGACCACCCCCAACACGCCTACTCACCTGTCCTCTAGGAGATCACTAGCCCGCATGTTGGCCCCCTCCCTCATCATCTAACCTCATGCGTGCATTAACTCGATATCTCCTTCATTCAATGGCACCCTTCCTCTTTGTAGTGGTTAACTCTCACATCCTCTCCTGGCTCTTTGGGCTTGGGTCAGCTTCATTGTCAGTTATGGCAACCCCCGACTGGTACGAGGGAAGCTTCCAGATTTGTCCTCGTTGTGTGTTGGCCCTTGGGTTTTATCACCCCCTCCCTTGGTCACTCTTTCGACTCCTCATTCTGCCAACCCTCCATTCTCCTCGACCTTCTCTACTTCTTGCATCTTCTAGTCTCGCTACTTCTCTCTGTCTTTGTCTCACCTCCATCTCTCATCCTTCCTCCACGTCTAATTGTATGGTGTGTAGGGGCTTTCATCGTCACATGTGAGGAAAGCGCAATCGGATGTCACTCCCTAGGTTGTTGTGGAGGTCGAAGATTCTGCTACTAGCTACCAAGCCCACACTCCTCCTGAGATTCATGATGAAATTCATCTTGTAGAGGCGGACATAAGAGTTCTCAGGCAGTTCATCTCTGATGAGGAGGTCAATGTAAATGTTTATCCCTAGATTCCTAAACATGGTTCTTCCCAAGCCAGGGAATCCAAATACTACCGAACCGTCGACCTTTACTGGCATCTGAAGATGTTCATGGGTAAATCTCTGATTGAAAGGAATGAGGCACACCAAGAATTTCTCCTTCAGTTGGACGATGTGTAGCTCCAAATTAAGCTCGTGGACCATAAAATCAACTTGATGGCAGCGACGCTGAAGGGCCTAGATTTCTCCAAGCTAGATTACCCCCAACCCAGGTGCTAATAGTGGATGACCATCCTCCCTTGGTCTAATTTCACTCATGTTTTTACAGCTTGCATTTTTGTTTTTTAGTTTAAAAGGCCAGGGCGACATCGGCTCGCCTCA
Organism: Picea engelmannii; assembly: GCA_009831015.1. Taxonomy (NCBI): domain Eukaryota; kingdom Viridiplantae; phylum Streptophyta; class Pinopsida; order Pinales; family Pinaceae; genus Picea; species Picea engelmannii. The sequence goes on from ML781490.1 coordinate 645,146, forward strand.
CTCTAGTAATGGTTGCAATAGGTAGATAGTTCTTAGTTTTTACTATACCAGTGTTTGTTTTGGACACCTTATGGTATGTAGTTTCAAGCTAAATTGGTTTTTCAAGCAAATTAAACTTGATAAAATGCGTATGTTGTCGATCTGGTTTCCCTAGCAGTAGAGCAGCAGCACAGTCATTGTATAATTCATTCTATAGTTAATACAAAGTTGTGTGGATATCTTAACAAAAAAAATGAATATAGATTGGTTGTAGTCTCGTTCTACTTCATCAATTTATGCACATATGCATATTTAAATATATAATTTTGATTATTGTTAAAATATTTATATTTGCATTATAACAATATTTCTATGTAAATATCATATCTATAATATTTTTATTTATGTGAAAATTTGATCTCTCTTTTTCTCTTTATATAGCAGTTTTTATAGTAGGTGTACATATCAAATATTTATCTTTAAAATATATAGTTATATTTTATTTCCATATGTGTGTGCGTGTTGGATAACATATAGTTTTATTATTATTATTATTATTATTATTATTTGTTATAAGTATTATATTTCTTTTAAGTTGGCATATAACGATGTAAACATTACCCACATGACAAACGTGACAATGTCTTTATCTCATTGGGTTGTAGATGCACCTAACTACTTTCAGTGGAAATGTTCAATGAGGTTTGGGGGAGAATTTTCTTCAAAAAGGAGGCAAGATCGTCCTTTTATTAACTTACTCCCCAATAGTGCAATTCTATTAACTATGACCCAATCCAATTAGATATGAAAAATTATGATAATGGGTTGGAGGGAAATAACTCCCAACTGTAGAAAAGAAACAAGAGGTGTTATGGTAAGAAAAAAAAAACTTTACACCAAATACAACTATTATGTCTCTTCAAAATGCCAAATTTTATGTTTGAGGTAGATGAACTCATGAACAAGTGTTGCGTGGTAGCGTAGTCCCTGCCAAGTAGCTTATAAGGTGATTTTTGGAAAATAGGGAGAGTTGAGTAATATCATTAAAAAAAACAGAAATTAACAGTATGGTAAGTAAACGGTAATTAGAATAGATGTTTAAAAAATATTAAAAAGTTATGTTCAATTGTTTTTTAGAAATGAAATGATAAAGAAAATTGTAAATATTAAAAGGTATATTGAAATTACATTGAATAGTAATTTAATAATTATTGTGCATTGCCAATCCTTTCGAACTTGTGTGGTGAGTTGTCACTAAGCAAAGCAGTGCCAATCTTTTTCGAACATGTGTGTTGAGTTGTCACTAGTAAAAGCATAATCAATGTGCATTGGGCAGGGCGCGAAGGTAGTGGGGATGGAAGACAGTGATAAATGCTTTGAAATATTTGTGAAGTCGGGTAGAGTGAAGCTTGCAAGATGGAGGAATTGTAGAGCACGGAAGTTTTCGGTGCAAGATGTACATCATAGAATTGTAGATGGCAGAAGTTTTGGGTGCAAGATTTATAATAGCGCCAACCCAAGGATCAGCGACTATAAAGTTGGCTAACTATGGAATTGTAGATCACCGAAGTTTTGGGTGCAAGATGTATATCACGAAAAAGGGGGAAGGAAAGTTCGGTTACGCCAACCCAGGAACCAATGGCCATAGAATCCCGTAAATCGCGATTGAATGTGTTTCTTACTTATTAATGCCAATAAGAGAACCTGTGTGTTGAGTTGTCACTAGTAAAAGCATAATGAATGTGCATTGGGAAGAATGGGAATGTGGCGGGGGTTGAAGAGAGCAATAAATGGTTTGAAATTTTTGTGAACCCGGGTATAGTGATGGTTGTGGCCATAAAGTTGGCTAAGTATGGAATTGTAGATCAGGGAAGTTTAGGGTGCAAGATGTATATCACGGAACACGGGGAATGAGAGTTCGGTTGCGCCAACCCGGGAACCGACGACCATAGAATTGGCTAGGTATGAAAAGCAACTTGAATGCCTTTTTTTCTTATTAATGCCAATGAGCGAACCTCTGTGTTGAGTTGTCGCTAGTAAAAGCATAATGAATGTGCATTGGGAAGGGCAGGAATGTGGTGGGGATTGAAGAGAGTGATAAATGGTTTGAAACTTTTGTGAACCAGGGTCAAATTGTAAATGACTGAACTATTGGGTGCAAAATGTATATCACGGAAGTGTTGTGTGCAACATGTATATCACAGAACATGGGGCATAAGAATTTGATAGCGCTAAGTCGCGACCCCGCAGTGAGATAATTGGCTAAGTGTTGAAAGGGACAGTGGTCGGTCAGGCTCATGATGTGACGATATAGGACCAATCCAGGAGTTCAAGAAAGTCAGGTTCAAGTTCAAAGAGATTTTGTCTATATTTATTTAAATTGTATTTATATTAATGTATCTTAATAGATTATTTGTGGTCCAAATGTAAACCATGTTCCAATTTGTGGACGAATTGTAGACCATGGAAGTTTTGGGTGCAAGATATATATCGTGGGCTTGTAGATGACGGAAGTTTTGGGTGCAAGATGTATATCGAGGAATTGTAGATGACGGAAGTTTTGGGTTTAAGATTTATAATAGCACCAACCCGGGGGTCGGTTGGAATCCCGTAAATCGTTGTTGAATGCATTTTTTGCTTATTAATGCCAATAAGCGAACCTGTTTGCTGACTTGTTGCTAGTAAAAGAATAATGAATGTGCATTAGGAAGGATGGGAATGTGGCGGGAGTTGAAGAGAGCAATAAATGGTTGAAATTTTTGTGAACCCGAGTATAGTGAAGGTTGTCGCCATAAAGTTGGCTAAGTATGGAATTGCAGATCAGGGAAGTTTAGGGTGCAAGATGTATATCACGGAACACGGGCAATGAGAGTTTGGTTGCGCCAACCCGGGGACCAATGGCCATAGAATTGGCTAGGTATGAAAAGCAACGACGGTTGGTGGGACTACCGTAAATCGTGGTTGAATAGCGAACCTGTGTGTTGATTTGTCGCTAGTAAAAGCATAATGAATATGCATTGGGAAGGGCGGGAATGTTGCGGGGATTGAAGAGAGTGATAAATGGTTTGAAACTTTTGTGAATAGCGAATTCCAGGAGTCCGGGGTTGAATTTTAAATCAAGGAAGTGTTGGGTGAAAAATGTATAGAACAGAAGTGTTGTGTGCAAGATGTATATCACGGAACAAGGGGCATAAGAATTCGATAGCGTTAAGTCGGGACCCGGTGGTGAGATAATTGGATAAGTGTTGAAAGGGACAGCGGTCGGTCGAGCTGATGATGTGATGATATAGATGGAGATGAGCTAACCAGGGAACCCACGACCAATCCAGGAGCTGGAGAAAGTCAGGTTCAAGTTTAAAGAGATTTTGTGTATATTTATTTAAAATGTATTCATATTAATGTATCTTAATAGATTATTTGTGGTCCAATTGTAAACCGTGTTCGAATTTGTGGATGAATTGTAGACGATTGAAGTTTTGGGTGCAAGATGTATATGGCGGAACTGTAGATGACAAAAGTTTTGGGTGCAAGATTTATAATAGCGCCAACCAAGGGGTCGGTTGGGCTCCTGTAAATCATTGTTAAATACATTTTTTGCTTGTTAATGCCAATAAGCGAACTTGTATGCTGAGTTGTTACTATTAAAAGCATAATGAATGTGCATTGAGGATGGTGGGAATGTGGCGGGGATTGAAGAGAGTGATAAATGTTTTGAAAGTTTTGTGAACCCGAGTATAGTGAAGCTTGCGAGTTCCAGTAGTCCAGGGTCGAATTGTAAATGACGGAAGTGTTGGGTGCAAAATGTGTATCACGGAATTGTTGGGTGCAAAATGTATATCACGGAAGTGTTGGGTGTAAGGTGTATATCACGAAACACGGGACATAAGAATTCGATAGCGCTAAGTTGGGACGTCGTGGTGAGATAATTGGCCAGGTGTTGAAAGGGACGATGGTTGGTCGGGCTCATGATGTGAAGATATAGATGGAGATGAGGATCTGGCAGTCCGCTAACTAGTCAACCCGCGGCCAATCCAGGAGCTCGAGAAATTCAGGTTCAAGTTTAAAGGGATTTTGTTTATATTTATTTAAAATGTATTCATATTATTGTATCTTAATAGATTATTTGTGGTCCAAATGTAAACCATGTTCRAATTTGAAGGGTGTTTTGGGCTCGCAATTTTTKCTCAAACCCATAAGCAATAGAGAGAAAAAATATATGACTTAACATTTTGTATATGGAAGCATATTCTGAAATATAGGAAGTTGCAATATATGCACAATATAGAACAGGAACATGTACAGGGAAATGAGTTAATTTTAAGAAGAAATACAAATTTCAAATAACAACACCAAACATTGAAGATCACCATAGAACAACCTCAAATATTTATATTCAAATAAACTGGGTCACAAAATACAAATTTGAGAATATTTCCCAAAAATAGTTGTCTTGGAATTTGTAAAAAAATATATAGTTCGGTACATATTCCGTGAAATAAAAATGTGTTTGCCAGAAYGACTAGGATTRTGGTTGTCGCGGACTAMAAAGAAAAGATGTACAAGAATGAAGTTTGTAGAAAGAAGAAAGTCGACGATGCAAAACAGCAAGACCTGGCAAGAAGAAAGAGAAAATTGTCAATCCTCGATTAAAGCTTTGTTAGAGTAACTRGATGAAGACAGAAGAATGTGCTCAGTATCAACTTATTATGATGGTGTCCCATGCCTTGTCATTTTCTTGTTGATGTCCTTTTATGGATTTCCTAGGCTTTGACCTTTATTGGTAATCTGGTTGACATCCTTTTTGAACCATTCTTCGATGTAGCTCCTCATGGGCGCCACGTTGATTTCATGCCGGATTTTTATATTGAAGATTTCACTTTCCAAGTCCCTTAGATCAATAGAGAGGTTGTGCAATGCTTCTTGAATATCTTGGTTTTTAATTGAATAATCGACTAGCCAGTTTTTCACGTCATCTTCACAATATTCAAGAATGCCATAGAAATTTTCAAATGACAGTCTTTTATCGATATGAACTTGATCATCAAATGCTTGCTTGGTTAAAAACAACGAGTTGAATATCAATTTCGGGTCCTGGACTTCATTGGTGATGGTAGCTAGATCTATCTCGGTTAGCTTCTTGAATAGTTTGTATCTTCTAGATATGGCCTGGCTACATGCTTGAACGATACCATTCAGGTTCTTTACCTTTTATTTCCAACATGCGTTTAGCTGGTCTATTCGATTCAGGGAAGAGAGATCCTCATGTCTTCTTCTGAATTCCGTCATACCAGTAACTTTAACACAAAATGGTAAAACTTCATCGAGGTAGAAACCTTGCTCGTTCTTGAGATCTGCTTGCAGATACTCATGAAAAGCATGCGCTCATGTTCCAAAAGAGACCATATTCTTTGACATATCCCAAGATTTTGTTATTAATTCCATTCTTTTGTTTATATTCTTTTCCACATAGCCTCGGGCCGATGTGAGAAGGCTTGATGATCCTTTTAACTTTGTCGTAGGTGTGGTGGGCCCGATCATTGCCAAAGGAGTAGCAAACAGTGGAAGAGGCATTAGAGTTGGCTCCAATTCTTTGATTCACTCCTTTAACATGACGTTTTATGTTTCAATGTTGCTAATAGAGTTGTCTAGAGCATTTCCAGTTGCTCGGTGTATCTGGGAGATCTGGGAAGGGCACATGTTGCATAGGTTGATCCTTGAATGAGATTTCCCTTTCTTATTCTTTACATCTCTCTTTTCAATAATCATTTTTTTGGATTCGTTGTCAAAAACAATGCTCTGAAATGCAAAAGACTCTTCTTCGTCTAATGTATCTATGCCAATTATTTCCATCCCAGGATTGTGTAAAGCAGTTCTCTCTAGCTGGTCATCATCGGGGAAAATTTTGTCAATGTCAATTTCTAGTTCCATATCTTCGAGGGAGAGATCGTGGATATCAATTTATCCCCTCGGTCCCTCCTGTTCTTCGACTATTGTTTTTCATTTTTTGTTGGCAGGAAGTTTGTGAGAACCTTCAATTTTCTGGAGGGAGGGTTCTTATCTCCTCCTCCGCCTGAAGAATTGTATGTGACTTTGTTACTTGGTTAGGCCGTTGGAGTACTGCTCCGAGATGTTGTGGTCTTAGGTGTGGTGGTTGGAGATTGGGCACTTTTTTCACCCGGGCCTTTTCGTTTCTGCTTGTGCGAATCATTCTTACTGGCACCGAGTTCATTCAAGATAGTGTCAGTGAAAGAACTATTGAAGTCGTTCCTAACCATGAAATCCCTGACTTTCCAAGGCAGAGAGATGAATTGACTTATTCTTTTTTCATGGGAAAAATGCAACGAGTAGATGTACTGCCTTGCTATTCCAGCAAAAAACATTGTACCAGATATGTGATATGGAAGGAAGCAAGGATTTTGTTTAGACCCAAAAATCCTTTTAACATTATAGTTCTCCATTTCTTTTAGTGTGCCCTTCCTATCCAGGAAGTTGGTCAACTGGATAGACAACCGGGGAAAATACTTTCGAAATATCAATGCTTTAAAAACTGAAACAAAATCATTAAATACTTTATAAAAATGTTGGAAAGTGTTGTGTCTCCATAATATCTGGTACGATAATGTTACTGGGTCAAATTCATAGTTCAACTTCTTACACATAGATAGTCCAGGGAATGGACAACAATTCGCCACCGCGAAAATTAAATAAGATGACGTAAAGAATTTATTATGCCTTGTGTATTGCAATAACTAGGAAGAGATTTCAATGGAAATCAACTTGCCCCAATGGAAGATGGCTTGTTCCTTGACCGTAAAATATAAAATATGCAGAATCATCCGAGAGATGTTGGCTGCACTTTCTTGTCCCGTTATCCTTGTGAAAAGCCATGCAATTTTCCAGAAAGAATGCACTAACCTGTAATATGGCCATGTCCCGGGGAGAGGCCACTGTGTTTTGTAAGAACTTAGGCAAGAGGTCCAATTCATTACCATGCTTCTTTAAGAACTGTTTGCAATTATCGCCATTGAAAGTAGGCGTTGGGTCGGGAAGTGTTAACATCTTTCAAAATCCTTGAGGCGATAGGGAGACTTGGGAATGGTTGCCCAACTGGATAATCTGTTGGTTTGGAATATAGTTCTCGACGCAGCACGTGACCAACTCCTTAAAGTAAAAAATTTGGGGACACAATCTGCTCCTGCAATTCCAGATGTCGAGATAACTTTCTTCTAGGCAAAAGGGGACAAGTAGTAGTCATAAGCTATGGACCACTGAAAACTCTGCTCCTCGTGCCCGAAACTATTCAAGGTATCTCCACAGAAATGTTGTCAAGTTGCGGCCATAAGGTGATGAGAACGTTCATTTGCTCCTCATAGTATTTAAAATGAACGCTGCAACATCATAATATAATGTCCGGTAAATCTTGGTTCAATGTGTTTTAATGGGAGATGTCCTCAACCTTTTCGCATTTTAATGCTAATATTTTCGATGTGTCTGGTGAGTTGTCACTAATAAAGGCATAATTAATGTGCATTGGGAAGCGCATGAAGGTGGCGAAGATGGCCAACAGCGAAAACTGCTTCAGAACTTTTGTGTACTTGGAAGCTCGGGAACCTGTGAATCTATGACAATAGGAGCTAAATAATCAACTAAGTATGGAAAGGCGGGGTACAATGCCTTCAAAAAGTTAAAGTAAATAACAATTTTTCTGAGCTCAAGATCCACACACAAAAAATAAAAAATAAAAAAAAATCAGATGCCATAATATTGACCTTTGCCAATTTGATAATAGGGAGGTTTAGTTGATGGATCCAAATATGGCTTACTTCAGGCGACTGGGGTGCCTGTGAGAAAAGATAATGTTTTGATGAATATTTGTTTATATTGCTACATGTGGCAGTAATTGTGTGATAGTATTTAGAATGAACATTGGAGGATGGTAATATAATCTCCCGTAAATCTTTGTTTAATGCATTTTAATGGGAGATGTCGTCCAACTTTTTGCTCATTAATGCCAATCTTTTCAAACCTAATAAAAGCGTAATCAATTTGCATTGGGAAAGTCTGCGAAGATGGCAGGGAAATTGAGAAAGTATGGAAAAGCGGGAAAAACATTGTCAACTATGTAATATACCTGGATCTCGACAAAATCAGGTTCAAGTTAGAAGATAATTTGTTTATATTTACTTAAACAATTTTCATATTATTTTATTTTACTAGTATTCTTTGTGGCCCAAATGCAAACTATGTTCAAATTCGAAGGGTGGATCAACATTTTCATATGCAATCATGCTCTCAAATATGCAAACCTGTAATATATGCACAATACTAAAGAGGGGAATCATGTTAACACCTTTGTAGATGAGAGTGGGCCAACACAATATTGCATTCTTGCTATGATGATGCCTTAAAAAAACTAAAATAACCAACATTTTTTTGTGAATTCAAGATTGACAGAAATAAACTAATCAGATTCCATAATATTCTCCCATTAATGCATTTTAATGGGAGATGTCCTCGAGCTTTCCGCTTATTAATGCCAATCTTTTCGAACATTTGTGGTGAGTTGTCACTAGTAAAATCATAATTAATGTGCATTGGGAAGGGCGAAGGTGGTGGGGATGGAGGGGAGTGAAAAGTGCTTTGATACTTTTTTGAACCTGGGATTCTATGAACCCGCGAAACTTTGAAGAAATGACTAAGTATGGAAAGGTGGGGTAGTCAAACAGATTCATTGTAGGTAGAGCCAGGTTTGTGAATTCGAGTAGTTCGTGGTCGAATTGTAGATCACCCAAGTTTTGGGTGCAAGATGTATACTCTGAACACGAGGCATGAGAGTTCGATAACGCCTACCCAGGAACCCGCGGCCATAAAACTGGCTAAGTAAGGAAACAAAAGCAGTCGGTCGGACTTGTGATGTCAAGATATAGATGGGTATAGAATTTGTAAGTCCGCCACTCGGGAACTCGCAAGCATAGAAATGTGACTAAGTATAGAAGAGGAAAAAAGAACTTTATGCTTGACACAAGAACACTTTATCTGATAATTATCAAGCGATAGAAACACATCGACTATGGGGCATGAGAGTTCGAAGCATGAGAGTTCGAAGCATGAGAGTTCCATAGGGCCTAGCTGGGAACCGGATGGCATAAAATTGGCTAAGTATGGAAACAAACAGCAGTCGGTCGGACTCATGACGTGAAGATATATATGGATATAGAATTTTTGAGTTCGCAACCCCGGGAACCCGCAAGCATAGACATGCGACTATGTATAGAAGCAGAAACGGATAATAGAGGGGAAGAAGAAAAGGGAAAAGGTGACAAGTATAGAAGATAAAAACAAAGGGAGTAAAGAACTTTATGCATCACAGAACAACACTTGGTCTTAAGTATGGAAAGGCGATGCGGTCAGATGGAGTTATCATAGGCAGAGTGAGGCTTGCGAGTTTGAGGAGTCTGGGGTCGAATTGTAGATAACCAGAGTTTTGGGTGCAAGATGTATACTCGAACACGGGACATGGGAGTTTGATGGTGCCTATGCGGGAACCCGCGGCCATAAAATTGGATAAGTATGGAAACGAACGACGGTCGATCGGACGCGTGATGTGAAGATATAGACGGATGTAGAATTTCTCACTCCGCCACCTCGAGAACCCGCGAGCATAAATATGCAACTAAGCATAGAACGAGAAATGAATAATACAAGGAAAGAATAAAAGGGAAGAACGGGTAAGTATAGAATAGGAAAAATAAAGGGAGAAAAGAACTGTATGCGTCACACAAGAACACTTAGTCTGATAATTATCAAGCTATAGAAACACATCAACTATAGAAAAATTATTTTTAACGATGGAATATAGCTGGAGCTCAACAAACCCTGGTTCAAGATAAAAGAGATGTCGTTTATATCTATCTCAACAAGCAATAGAAAAAATATATGACTTGGCACATTTATATGCAAGCATTCAGACGGAGTCATCGTAGGTAGAGTGAGGCTCGGGTGTTCGAGTCTGAGGTCGAATTGTAGATCACCGAAGTTTCGGGTGCAAGATGTATATCGCGAACATGGGGCATGAGAGTTCGATGGCGCCTACGCAGGAACCCGTGACCATAAAATTGGCCAAGTATGAAAACGAACGGTGGTCGGTCGGACTCATGATGTAAAGATATAGATGGACATAGAATTTCTCACTCCGCCGTCCCGGGAACCCACGAGCATAGACATGGGACTAAGTATAGAACCAAAAACAGACAATAGAGGGGAAGAAGAAAAGGTAAAACAGATAAGTATAGAAGAGGAAAAAGAAAGGGAGCAAAGAATTGTATGCCTCACAAAACAACACTTAGTGTGATAATTATCAAGCGATAGAAACACATCAACTATGGGAAAAACACTCTCAGCCATGGAATATAGCTGGACAAATTGGACAACGTATGCAGATCAAAGTTTTTTGTAACCATACCTCTTAGTCTCAGGCATACGCATTGTATTTTTTGCGGCACATTGTACTCCAACTCTTTCATATGTGGCACATAAGGCTCCATCCTTGTGCTCAATTACTGTGTTCTTGTTTCAATGTAGCAATATAGAGAATACAATGGACATGAAAGCAAGCTGCTACATAGGAACACATGAAAAAAAAGATGGAGTACAAATTTATTTATTTCAAGATAACATCACAAAAAATACAATTGACATGAAGATAAGTTAATATACATGAAGATATGGAGTATCCAAGGAAAAAAAGAAAAGAACTACAAATCAGTGCAACAAATATAGACAGAGTAAACGAAAAACAATTGGATATGGAATACGGGTAGAAGTATGGACCTTTGCATGGATTCTTCTACATTTCTGGTTAAGAGTTATTTGCCTTGTCCAATTTTCATGTTTGTTTCTATGAAAAAAAGTACAAAACAAAATGGACATGAACATAAGTTGACATGTAAAGAAAAAACAAGGAATATGTACATAGAGTAAATAAAATAGAATAAAAGGAATAGAGTAACAAATAGTGTTAGAAGAATGTATAGTTGTTTTTTTTTGTTGTTCATCCATGTTTGTGTATATATAAAAATTTGTGTAAAAAATTTGTGTGTCCAAAATCAATTACAAAGCAGGGAAAACTAAGAAGTTGGATAACTTAGTTTTCTGCAACAAGATAGACATATATGCTTTGAAACATAGAAATATGATTTTGCAATATGTTTGATGTATATTTCATAATTCAAGTGCAATACCAATTGTATCGTGATCAGACTAGTATGTGTACAAACCAGGGAAAACTAAGAAGTTAGATAACTTGGTTTTCTACAACAAGCTAGATAGATATGTTTTGAAACATAGAAATATGATTTTGCAATATGTTTGATGTATATCTCATAATTCAAGTGCAATACCAATTGTATCGTGATCAGATCAGTATGTGTCTAAGATAAAGATGTTGTATTGAGAAATGGGCACATTCGACCATACGTGATCAATACATGCGTTTTGTACATGGTTTATGTTGTTCAAAAGAAAGCAGAGACTGTATTTGCACATGTAGTTTTCCAATTCTTTTGTTTTGGCATTATTTTGTAGCATGTCAATATTGAAGTCTCCTACAATGATAATGGTTTCGTTCAGATGCAAATGGTCTAATGCATTGGAAAGAACATTTAGTATGTTGGAGAATGTTGCATGCAGAGAAACATAGAGATTCAGTATTGCAATTTTTGATTCATGGAGAAATACTTTTGCAAGCACCATCTCAACCTTGTTTTCTTCAAAATGTATATGCTCCAAAATTGTTACATGTTTTTTCACCAATATCATCACCCCATGTGTAATGTAACTCGATATGCAATAGTGATTTGGAAATTGCTTGTTTTGCATGCATAATGTCATGTATGTTTCCTGTAAGCATGGAATATCGGATTGCATTGTGTCATAGTCATTGAGTATATCATCCATGTGTGCATGTAGGTTGCGCGTGTTAAGTGAGAGAATTGATACAGATGAGTTTGTTTGTATGGATTGGTAATCATACTGCAGATGCCACTTTGTGGTAGCCCTAAGGCGTTGCATCTCAATATCAACTGTGTGTTTGAATTTGAAGTTATCTTTTGTAAGAGGACTTAGTAAATACAAGGAGTCTATACTTCTAACACGGGACAATGTTGTGTGTACAAGTCCATGTATTTGAATTCCAGCAGGGTCAAATGCAACACTATCAAGTGTTAGTCCTTGCGATATGTGGACTGTACGTGTACATGCAATTTTAATTGGAAATTGTTTTCAAATCTTCAGTCGAACTGTCTTTGTCGATGTCGATACTGGTTTTGATATTCGCAAAATAGGTGTCCAATCGCTTGCAGTGTTTAAATTATATAGATAAGCCAACTTGTTTTCTTGTCGGTGGCCTATATACGGTTCATGGAACTTAATCCATAGGACATCAAGTTTTTATGTTTTGGTATAGCCTTTGAATATTCCATCTGCACCATTGACCAAGCCATCCTGTGAATCATAGTTGCAGGCATATATTTCAACCAGCATGTCTAATTTCAGGACAAGTTGCAATGGTAAAGTGGTTGTATGTTCATGGCGTGGCACATTTCCACGGTTGTCTTCTTCGAGGTCAATTAAATTGATGATGATATCATCACCAGGAATGAGCAATAACATGTACCTGTTATGCATTGCAACATCCCTATTCGTGTAGAATAGGTAAGGGAAGGTTGGGTCTATTGGTGCAGTTCACATGCACCTTGAATTGATATATGTTAAGTCATCATGTGTTTGGTTGTTTGTATGCATTCTATTCAGAATTGCAATAAATGTTTCATCTGTTTGGCGCATTGTAGTATGTAATTCAAAGAATTTTATATTGTATTTCCAGAAGTCATGCGTCACTGTTTGCATGTTGACCGTAGGTTGTTCAAATATCAAAGAATCTTGGATGGGTTGTGCCTGGTAAAGATCCCCAAAGAATATCATGTCAATGTTTCCAAAGTATTTCGTGTGCACATGTTTTATGTTTCTTAGTTGGTTGTCAATGGAATGCAAGAAGCGACTTCCAATCAAAGATGCCTCATCTATGAAGACAAGTTGCAGTTCGTCATAAATCTTAGACAGGGTATCTAACATTTCCTTGCCGAGTGGAAGAAACTGTGGCTTGTTAAAAGGCATAAAAAATGCAAAGTGGATTGTTGTTCCACCTGCATTATATGCAGCTTTTCACGTGTATGAAACTATTAGGCCCTTTGGTTTCATAGAATCAGAGGAATTGTTTGAATCATATATTAGTATAAGCATTTGGAATAGTGCTTTCGATGTGAATGTCTTGCATGTTCCTACTCCGCCTGTAAGGAACAAGTGCACAGGAGTGTGCATGTTCATGCATTTTTTAAGTGCAATGTCCTTTAGAATTGTTTGTTGTTCTCGATTCAACAGACGTTTGATTCTATGGTATTTGTTATTTTCAATAAGGAAAGGATGTTTTGTGACTTGAAAACCAAGATTGATACGTTTTTCAATGCCGACTACTCGAGGATGAGGCAAATCTACTTGCAATTCATAGGACTCGTAGGGAGTTCTAGTTGTTTTACGGTTTGTGAATGTCTCATCAATATTGTCAGGGTTTTCTAGTTCATTAACTGCACTTTCTAGATCACCCCATGTTGGATTAACATTGTATGTAAATCTAGATTCATTGGTTTGCACTATAGTCTCAGAGGCAATATACACAGCTTCCCATGTAGGGAAGTTGTGTTTTAATGTGTTTTCATTTTCATCGAACGAAATAACAATAGTTTTTTTCTACAATAGTGTTCATAGTCAGTATGTTTGTTGTATTTGACAAAGCGTATCACAGAGGGATTTTTTCTTTTTGATATGGGTGCACCATTTTTTTTGTAATGCGATACAAATTCTTCTAAGAAGATATGCTTGATAGGAGATGGACGTTGGAGGTAATAATCAATAATAGAGCGACATAGCATGTACTCTGAATTTTCAGGCTCTTGTTCTAGCAAAGACGGTGGTTTAAGCACAAATGTGTGTTTCTCAAGTGGAGATGTGTTTATGAAGATACATTTCCTTGCACTACAATTAAGGGGCAGGGAAAGTGCAATGTGGACTGCTTGTCGAGCAGACATTTGTTGAAGATTAAGTAATGTATTTCCAAATGTACATATCATTTGCATAGCATCAATATGACTTCTTTCATGTTCTTTGCATATTCTTCTGAATGCACTTGTCATAGATTTGTCAACCTTTGTCATATACGAGGTACAGTACGACGTTGCAGCATATGCATTGAGGACATACTGTGAATCTATATTTGCATTCCACATAACTGGCATGTCCTTGGAGAAACTGTTGTTCCAAATATGGGAAAGTTTTCGTTTAAGGAAAATTGTTCATTGTTTAAGCGTACATTGTATGGCTTGGATGTACTCATCTTATGTTAGATTTAGCTTTGTCAAGAAGTCGTCGAAGCTCATTAACTCATCAAAGTCTCGTTGTTCTAGAAATGGGAACAAGGATTTAGATTTCTCAATGACAACATTGTCCTCTAAACTAAGTGGCTCTATGATTCTTGTTGTTCTCATTGGCGGCACGGGGAAGTTGTATCTACAATGTGAGTTTTTTCGTTTTTTGCAACCTTTTGTATGATAATGTCTATGAACTTTGGCAAGTTCTGGATCCAATTGATATGTGTTGCATGTTATGTATTTGTCCACAAACTACTCGATCTGTGAGTTGTTGTCAGTTCCACAGACCAGTGCACCCTCTATCCACAACAATGCGTGATCATGCTCACTCCCCCTATTCTGGAATTCAGTCACAAAAAAGTAGTCTGATATTTCTCTGAAAAACATTTCATCATGGCATATCAATTATCTCAAAGAATTTATTCTGTCTATAGTAGCGAGTACATGTCACTGGGTGTTTTCTTATAAGGTAGTCAATGTCATCATTTTCCAGTGTATCCGTTTGTTTTTTCCTTTTCCTGTTCCTAGGCAAGTTAGATATCRCAGCCACCAAAGGATCCCARCGATGCTCTACACTTGTAAATGTGATGAAAAATGTTGGCGGTCCCAATTGTCGGATCATTGCAAAAATAGTTTTCTTGTTTTGTTGCAAACAGTCAGGAGAGATGCGAATGTTTTTGAAATCTGCRTATCCAATATCAGATTTTAGGATTTTTTCTAGGTTTACTTTGTACTTGACATCTTTGGCCAACAACCTTCTTCATTGTAGCTAGCCTTTTCTTATTCGCACCCACATGCAAGACAACACTTGCTCTATTATTATGGGCATTGTTTTGAAAAACAAATTTGTTATGTGATAAGAGAAGTCACCGCTTGAATGTAGCAGCTCCCATTAAACTATTTTATGGTAATTGAATCATTTTTTAATGTCACTGGGATGTGGATCTCCATAGAACAGTGTTGGGAAGTTCATTTCCTCAACAAATTTGTCCTTGAATATTCCAAGTGGACGTTTCCCCTCAGCAGGTGCAATTTCGRCAATCTTGTCTTGCAAGTCACGAATGCACTGTGAGTCAGTGAATCCATGTATCAATGTTTTAGTAGGTGTTTCATTCTCTGATTCATCGCTTGTATAAAATTCACTAGCAGTTTCAAGAGTCTTGCAGAGCGGTCATCCCCTTATCCAAGAACATTGTTCTAGTTTTCATTTATACAAATGTTTTGTGCTTTGTACAGGGCCTTTGAACAAAATTCTTTTAATGCTTTCATGACAACATGCACACGCACTTTACCTGTCTGATATGCATTCTTGTATTGCAAGAGTCTTTTGAGAACCACAACAATTTCCATTGTATCGCTAATGAATTGTGGCAAGGCTTTTTGCACAAGATCTAGTTGGACAGGCACATTAATAATTGATCTTGTTGAGCCCATTTGGGGTCGTTTATAGCCCCATGGTCCGAGTTGTGCAAATGCAATTCGCAGAGACACAAGTCTCTCTTCAAGTTATGTAAGTGAACTTACATCTAGTAGTGGTGTATTACATCTTATTTGGTCAGGCGTTGCAAAGTGTGGCAGTTTTCCATTTTCAAGTGACCCTTTACATGGAAGACAAATATTGTCACTGGAAAATGTTTTATCATTTAGTGTCAAGCAGTGGTATTCTGCTTCCAAATCAGGCGTGAAAGACTTATTGTTTTTTGTGAAATTCAATTGATCGCAAATTGCACATGCAATGGAAGGAGTGTCTTTGATTT